>VZTQ01008776.1:234992-281266 GCA_013400755.1 Pelecanoides urinatrix | reverse complement strand
CTTCCCTGGCACCGAGGTCAGGCTGACCGGCCTGTAGTTCCCCGGATCCTCCTTCCGGCCCTTCTTGTAGATGGGTGTCACATTGGCAGCCTCCAGTTGTCTGGGACCTCCCCTGGTTGTTGTCTCTGGTACAACCTGCTCTGCACGCAAGTGCTGCCTTTGCTAAAGGGGCTGGTAAGGCAAGAGGAAATTGCCAGCGATGTTCAATTAAACAAGCTGAGGAGCTGCCCGGGATTTATGTAATTTCCTGTAAAGACTATTTGAAGAGCTTCAAATGCCAGATTCAAATGCCAGATTAGATCTGGAGCTTGTCTTCCTTACAGGGTGTTCCTGCTTGCCACACCAGCCCTTGGAAAAGAGGAGTAGAAGAGAGATGTCCTTTGTCTGGGCTTCCAGTGCTCAGTGTTCACTTTGAATCAAAAATGATCCAGCGTGTCTGATGTCAAGTGCCAAGTCCTCTGTCTTCTCTCCTCCTTTTCCCACATCTGGGCTGGCAAAGAAAGTTTGTTTGCCTCCTGCCTACCTGCCTTGCCAGTAGATATCACCAGCGGCGCAGAGCACTTGCTCTGCGGTCAACATGCTTGGTGTTGCGCAGGCATAATCTACCTACTGATGGCTGAACTAAAAGCAGCATCTACCTTCAACTTCACAACACTGTTAGCGGTGTTCAGCTAACATGAATAAAGGCTGTATTATCTCTTCCCAGCTAAAATATCCTGTCTTCCTCAATTATTTTCTTGAGCTGATTGCCTCTGTCCTTTAACAACCGCATATTTGTGGTAGAACATTAACAGCAGAGGCATCAACGGGAAACTTGATACTGCTCAGAGCCTTTTCTACTTGACTAAGTGAATGATACTTACTTACTGCTGGCTAACCATGTCCTTTGTGGATGTGCAGCATGATGTCCAGCATATGGAAATACAATGAATTCTTCTTCTTGAAGCCAAAGGGGACAATATTGCTGTTTTTTCCGTTCCATATAAGATGAATCTTTATGTTTGATTGTGTGAGATGTTGCAATGTTCTGTTCTATCTGTTTTTAAAAAAAAAAAAGTTTCAGGAAACCTGTAAGCCTTTATAAAGTGAAGGAATTAGTAAAAATGAGTTGTTTTTAAACTAGCTGTTGCTATTTGTCATGTCTTATTGCAGGTGTGCTCTTTATTTTCTGAAAAATCAGCTGTATGCTAGTTACATTGACAGATCCAAGACCATTAGCTGTTTATGGAAAAAATGTGGTTTGGATTCTGTTTTTAATTGCTAAGAATTAACTCTTGGCCCAAATATCGTTAAAGGAAAAACTGATGCTTTCTCTCTCTACTCCCCAAGCAAAACAACCCAAGAAAGCCAAAACCCCGATTAGCAGGAGCAGTTCCAGTGCAAACATGTGCCCTCAGTGTTTGCAGTGCCAACGCTGTGACACCGTGCCCGTGTTGAGAGCGCTGCAAAGTGTCGCTGGCTTGCGATGGGCATAGCTGGGGAACGACGTCTGGGTGTGATGGAGGATTTGTGGCAGTTTCTGGGGGAAAGAATATTGTTTTGGTGTGTCGTGGATGCCTGTCTGTGTTGAAGACTTATTACGTTGATGGTTCTTGGCATGTATTGGTGCTTTCTGTTGTGTTGGTGAATTAGGAAGCATCAGTGAGTGCAGTTTTAAGAAGTTTATTTCTTCACCTCTTGAAATAAAAAACGAGAACTGTTATCAGTCTCGAGTTGCTTGCAGATAGCATAGAATCTGCATCAACAAGTTTCTCCATGGCGAGTTTTTTTGGCAAAGATCAGGAAGTTGGTATGATAAATCATAAAGAAGTGTTCCTCTTCGATGAACTCTGGTGAGGGAAACGGTGAATTGCAGCAGAGCACCTTTTTTAAGATGCTATTCGGAATGACGGAGCCCCTCCCAGCTGTTTGTGTTTCTGGGACATACCTCTGTATCGTGCTGGCATATCCCATGATGAAGTCATCCATCGATATTGCAGCATGGATTAGCTCAGGGCTGTCAAGCTGGGCTAATCTCCTGCTGAGTAAACAACACAAAGGTTCCTGGATTCGTTCCTGTTTCCTTAAAGGAATACAATCAAGTGCAGGCAATTAAAAGAGGGAGAGAGAGAGTGTGTTAAGTGTAGCTCTAGATATTACACCTGATTTCAGGCTCTGCCCAGGGTGTGTATGGGTTTTCTTTGGTTTTTTTAAAAGGGAAAAAACCTTGCAAAACAATTGATGTTTTTCTAATTTTTCAGTGTATTTTTTTCCTGCCATTCCTTTTGGGAAGGGAGAACCCAACAACCACCCAAACAAATTCCAAACAATGGAAACAAATTTCCTAGAGAAGGGAAAGAGCAAAATTAATTTTGACCAAAATACATTGAGAAATAACTCTTTTCTTTCTGCTTTCCTCCCAGCCTTTTCAGGCACCATGGCAGAGCCTTTTAAAACAATTTCCACCAAATGCGTGCCCAGCTTGAGCTCCTTTGAGCAGCTTTTGGAAATTCGGCCTGTGTGGAAGCCAGTTTGACACAGGGGTCAGTGTCGTTCCCTGGCAAGACCTCTGCTCTACCTTCACCTGGTCAGATTTGTATGGCTGTAATTTTGTCAATGCATTTAGAATATGTGCTTTTTGCATGCAACTAGGATAATAATTGTAAATATGTGTATTTGATCACTGTATCTCACAGTACTATAAAATCTGGGATGTGTAGATGTGACTGTGTCCTACAAGGAGCACTTCTTTAGTAATTTTTGGCTTTCAAAACAATGGGAGAGAATGGAAAGTAGAACAAACGGAGCAAGTGGCATATGTTTGATATAAAATGGTATAAGGACCTGTGAAGCTTTTATTGCCCTTTTCTTTTAAAACTACCTGTTACTCAGCTGCTCCTGAGTGATGCTCCCATTCCATAAGCAAGCAACAAATGCTTTGTAATACCACATCCTGGCGTGCTTCTGCTGTGCATTTGTAATTTGCTGAAGCAACAGGCTTCTGCTGCAGAGATCCCTTACCCTGGCCCTTCATCTCCTCCTTTTTGTGTAATGTCCTCTTGTGCGTGGGATCAAACGTGTCTCATTCAGCGTAAGTGTCAAGGCCATGATCAATGCATATCTACATACCTGATGAATTCCTTCCCTTAAAGTTGTAAGACTTTTTTTCTGCACCAGGAGTAGAAAGGAAAGGGTATGTGTTCTTCTGATCTGTTTAAATAAATGGCTTAAATATTTAGCTTTAGTATGGGGGTGTTTTTGTTGTTTCTAATAATATTGTCTTAGGCAGAGATACAGGAGGATGTCTTTTGGGAAACTTCCCAGCAAGTATCTGAGCTCTGTAGTTTGTGGTATGCCTTGGACACCTACTATGTACCTATAACAATTCTTCTTTAATATACCCTTCTATCCCCATGTCACCAAAAATTCAGTGGTACAGGAAAGCAAACGTCTGCTTCCCCTTACAGCTCCACAGGACCCAAACACTGGACTTGCTCGGTAATCCTGGGTAAGCCATTTCGCCAGTTGTGCTTAGTTTTTCCTCCTTCATTAACTGTCGATTCATTGTCTTGCATTGGGGCAGGACTGCTAGGAATGCTGTGTATTCAGTGCATGTACAATGCCCTGTGGTGACTGGGGTCATCTGAGGACCAGCTGTGGAAAATTTGGCTGTGCTCCCCACTTTCCTTTCCTCCTTGTCATCAGGCTGTGGGGAAAAAAAACAAACAACCAACCCCCAGAGCTGTCATGTGCACACAGTGGTCACGGTCACATAGATAAAGGCTTGGCTGTTGATAGCATTTTAGCCATGACTTCTTTTTACCTCTTTAACACTGCTTACTGCTACAAAAAGAAGCTTTCCGAGACAATAAATTGGAAACCATGACACTGTAACGCTACCTTGAAAGTAGTATCTCCCCTTTCCAGGAAAAGCACCTTAGGTCTGTTCTTCTGTTTGTTAAAATTTGCAGTTTCTTCAAGTTCTGTGTTCAAGTTTTTCATTCTTCAGCTTCGAGGCTTTGAAACTATTTTGATGCTTGAGTTTCACATGTAATGATCAGTCTCCAGGAACCGAGTCTTAAAATAAAGTGCCAGCTGTCACAAGCATCAGAATCAAATTGGAGGAGCTGACAATCTATAAGCATAGGCAGGTGACGTGACTTACCCAGGGCCATATGGCAAGCTGAGTCAGGATTAAAATTCAGGTCTTGTGATTTCCCCAAAGAATGCCATGGCCATGGGATCCAGCTGACTTTCTGGCACAGCTTTGCAGAGGACAAACTGCAGTTTATGCCTCAGGTGGTTAAAATATGCATGTAAGACTGGTCTGAGTTACCACTGTGTACAAATGCAAGACTTGGTGTTAGCTGTCTTTACTGGCAGTCGAATTTCCCGTTCTGTACTGTGTCTGAGAAGATCTATGCTTTCCAGGCTCTGGGAAAGTTGTGTCGCAGAAGCAGGTGAATTTTTGCTTGCTGGGCCCCAGCACACACCACGGCAGGAGATACCAGGTGTAATCAACAGGTCCTGAAGACTGGCTTTCTCTTGAGCTTTGTATCAGGTTGTTCAGATGTTGGACACTGTCCAAATCCGGACTGCAGTATCAGAGCTGACCTTGAGCACAGGCAGACAAACCCCTGGGGTGGGTGCAGAAGAACGTCACACACCGAGACTGGCCAGGGTGCTTGGAGCCTGTCGGTGCCCCCATGTCCCTGGCACTCCCATCTTCCTGGTAGATCTCCAGTTTTTGGTCTCTGCCACAGTTTCCAGATGTGAAAGTGGCAGGAAGCACTTGTTTGAGTTGAAGCTGGGACTCCATCTCTTATGGAGTGGGTGCTGGTCAGTGTACCCAGAAAACTGGAATAGTCCCCTGAAGCTTTGTCAGCACCCACTGATTGCAGCAGGCACCCCGTTTCTATCAGCACCTTCATGTGAACAGTGAATGTTTTGATATGGATTCAAAGGGAGGGTGGACAAGTGTCTTGGACGATGAGGGAGGAACCACGTGGCTCAGGAATTGCCCCAGGCTGACAGTGGCCTGAGGCTGGCAGTTCTCTTCAGGGAAGCCTTCTCTGTGCTTGCCCTGCTGTTACTCTTCCCTCACCAGCCATTCCTGGCCACTGTTGAGGGCAAGATGCTGGGCTAGATGAACTCTGCCATGACCCCTTGCGGATGTTCTTATGATGGAAATCAGCAGCCCAAGATACAGAGATTGTCCTGACTCCAGGCTAGGTGTGGAAATCAATTCTTAACTGGTGCTGACTCAATGACCACCTTCTCCTGGCAGAAGAGACCTGGAAAAATGAATCCTGTCAGGAAGTTTTGGTAATGACCCCTGGCTTTTTCACTGGAGGTGGCTTGGCTACATCTTGTTGGGGGAGCCTGGCAGGTTTGCCTGACCAAAAGGGTTAGATGCCCATATCTATCTTCTCTGTCTTCTCCACTTGTGTCAGGCAAGCATGGCTCTTCCCAAGCTGATCTTTCTGTGCCCAAGCCAGCTCTGCTGGCCTCACTTTTGGGTACCAGTCCCCAGTTTTAGTAGTGTAGTGACCTCAGCCTCTTCCAAAGTTGTCCTTCAGTGATGTTCTGCATCTTGCTGATGAAGCTGCTTCCCCAGTAGTTTGCAGTGACGATCTGTAACTGGGGAAGGTATGACAGCACTTGTTAGACTGACACCTGCTTTGTGCCTCATCCGCATTTATAGCATGCAGTGCCCTTACAAACAGGGATGGAGACGAAGAGCCTCTCAGTCAAAGGCCTCTGGGAGAGAAGTCCATCAGAACTGCACGTATTTTACTTACTGGGGCTCTCTATTTGCCACTTTGTTCCTCTACAAGTGCTGTCTCGCCATTGACAGAGCCACATCTGGCTTGAAGTGTCTTGAAGCAGCTTGAACAAGAGATTCTGCACTCGAACACCGAATTAATGGGCTTGGTCTTCTACATGTGAGTGAAATCCTTTCAGACTCTTGTTCGTGTCAGGCTCCCAGCTCTTCTAGTTAAGTGGCTTTTAGCTCAGCCAGTGTTTGGGAGCTACAGTACAGCTAGGCTTTTGATAAAGTGAGGAGATGCTAGAGGTAGTGATGTAACAGGTCTGATTTCAGCTTGCAAATACGTTTCCGAGCGGGAACATAACACCCTCCTCGTACAACCTTTTGTTTGCTGCAGCAGAGCTGGGGAGACATCGTCTGCGTGGGCTGCTCTGGCTTTTGAAATAGAAACAATGAAGCTGCTAAAAAGAACGTAAGACCTTCTTTACTTCTGGGGACCTCAGTGTTTCTTAGGCAGCTAGAGGGATGTTTCAGAAAACAAATTTCTTATTTGCACTTTTCTTATTCTGGCTGTTTTCAGCAATCCTGTCACGGCTCTTGCTTTGAACTCCCGTTTCGTTTCCTCCCCTGCTGCTGCCTGCACTCACCGTCTGGTACAGGGTGCTGCTTGTGCTGAGACTGTGTCTTCGCAGAAGGAAAGGTCTGGCAAAAAACTTCAGCAAGGTGGCCTGTAGCAGCCAATAATTATAATTCATCACTGTGGCTATGTGATTCCTCACTGTAATCACCTGTAAAATCTATGCAGCATAAGATATTTGGGTCTTTTTTCCTTTCTTTCAAGGCCAGCTTTGCAACTTTTGCTTGAATGTGAAAAGTAAGCTGGGGTTCTTTCCGACCCCTTTACTAATAACACGTACAGACTTGCCATCAGAAGCAACCTGACTGTCTAGCTAATGGATAGAATCAAGCTTTAGTCTCCAAATTTTACTGTGTTGCCTCCGTAATGCAAAGAAAAAGCTTGGTAGGAGGGTTTGTTTGAGAAAGAGCAAGAGAGAAAGATACCCCCTGCCTTCTTGTTTTTCATGCTTTCTTCCCTCCTTTCCTCTGCAGTGTTCCCCAAAGCTTGTGGCCAGCTCTGCGTCCATTGCTTGCCAGGGATGTCTACTTCACTAGAAACATATAATAGTACCCTTTTATAGGTGGTTTTCTGCAGAGTTTCAAGTAAGTATCTTCTCAAGTGACGCTAAATGGAGGTGCCCTGAAAAAACACCGATTTGAAAGGGGGAGTGAAGCGTTCTGCTTGTTCTTTGAAGCGGAACCATCCTCTGGCTCACAAACCAGCAGTAATAAACAGAGTCAAATAGCGTGATGCATAATTGCCTTCTCCTTTTGTGTCAGCTTCGTATAGTTCTTGCATGTGACATTCTTCCTGGTCATCATGCTCTTTATCCTCCCATTATACTAAGAACTACTTGTTTGTTTATCACGGCATCGGTACGCGGCTTTTAATTTCTTGGAGATTAAAAAGCAAAAAACCCAACCCTCAAGCCCTCTTTGTCTAGTACTGTTTAAATCTGCTCTCAGCCTGTTTGCACAGCTCACTTCTGCCCTGTGATGCAGAACACAAATCTGCAGAAGAAGTCGTCTAAAGGAATCAGTGCCACAAGGCTTAAAAAATGTGGTGGTGTTGATGAAGAAAAGCTGGAGAGTGTTACGTGGCATCAGTAAGTCGGAAGGTGGGTTGGGGCAGGGATGTGTTGTACACGTCTTTACAATCACAGAGCTGTGCTTAAAGGGGTGCTCTCATTCCTCGCCTTTTTGTTTTAGGTACTTGTAAGTAATGGGAATTATTTTCTTTGGCCTCTGAAATGTCTCCATAGTCATGTGGTTTCCTTCCTATAAAGGTGAACATTTCAGATTAAAATTGTGTTTGGCAGCTTATGAGCTCTCAAAACAGAGGCTGGGAGGCAAGGGGGGCAGGAGTGCCCAGCTTATTAAATTTTTCCCAGTGTAGGAACTGACTGATCTTTCTTTGTGCTGTAATAACATGAAAGGAGATGGAGTTACTATTTGGGAAGCGTTAACAAGAAAATGTCAGAGGTGGAAGGCCAGCCATGGCACCTGGGTGGCAGAGGTCCGGGAGAGACATTTCATCTTCTCTTTCCTCCATCACTTGCACAGATCTTCCTCCTCTCTGCTTTTGTCCTGCTCTGGGTTCTTGCAG
The DNA here is from genome assembly GCA_013400755.1 of Pelecanoides urinatrix. Lineage (NCBI taxonomy): Eukaryota > Metazoa > Chordata > Aves > Procellariiformes > Procellariidae > Pelecanoides > Pelecanoides urinatrix. The sequence continues at coordinate 273,293 of VZTQ01008776.1, read as the reverse complement.
TTTTGATGCAAGTTTGGTGTTCAAAAGGTGATGTAGAAAAGCAACAGGAGGAGGAAAAGCACGTTATTACCAGAGAAACCAAGACCAGAGAGAAGCATCCTGGTCAGGGCGCCCAGGGAGCTGTGCGAGAGCTGGGAGCTGGCCCTGCTCATGGTGTTGGAGCCCCTGTCTCAGCTAATGTGGGACTATCGCCGTGCTCCCATGCAGATTTACCTGCATGCTTTAATATTCCCTTCCTATCCTCTCGTCTTTGCCCAAACCTTCCCTTGGCACCTGGCTTTCACCAGCAGAGAACTCTGACTGCCCTGTAGGTCTGAGCCAGAGGAGGAGAGATGGTGAAAGAGCATCGTTGCTCGGTGCAGGGTCTGGAGCCCATCACAGTGTGGAGGGTTACGGCTGTGTGGTAGGCTTGGTTATGCGGAAAAAAAACAAAGTGTGTACCTATGTATGGTGTGTACCCCTGACACAAACTCTCTGCACACTGTCTGTCTTCCCCCCTCCTCTCAGTAACAGACACGGATGCTGAATATTGTTCTTTCAAACCAACACGGCACATAACTAGATGGTGTGGGGAGTGGAAGTAGAGGGTCACGTTTGACTGGGGTTTCTCTGTTTCCTGCCCCACAGCTCTTCTGTTTGTCCCTGCCCTGGGGGAAAAGACTTTGAGAAGATGGAGAACCAGAGGGGAGCGCTCTTGGGATACGTCCACTGGGAAGGAAAAGAGGAAGGGGATGAGGAGGATGGGGTGGCTCCTGGTGCTTCTCCTTCCAGCCAAATGAGCGAATTGGAAGATGTGCAGGTGGAGATGCTCGAGAAGGCAAGAGAGCTCTTCCAGCTGTGTGACAAGGATGAGAAGGGTTTTATCACCAAGGTGGACATGCAGGTGAGGGAAAAAATCCTTCCCCTTTCCTGGGAGGAGCTGTGAAGTCATGGGTGGCCGAAGAAGGGAGAATTTGGCATGTCTTTATTTTGGCAAGTGTGGGTGTGCACATGGGCTCTGTCTCATTCACATTTCTGGGAGCCAAATTCTGCCACAGCCAGCTGCTAGGACACAAAAATCCCAGGAGGGCCTTGGACCTCCAGGGAATTCCTGGGACAAGTGGGAGTGCAATTCCAAATTTTTAAGGAATGCATAAAATCAAAAAAATTTGCAACAGTTCCTACAAACATTAAGCATGCAGTGGATGGGAAATATGGGGGGAGAATCTTTGGTTTAATTTAAAAAAAAACAAACCAAAACAAAAAAACAACTCCTCCCAAAACACAGTCAACAATGAAAAAAATCCACCAACCTCTTAACAAAAAAAGCTGTATAACTTTTTTGTCTCAATCATAGCTAAAGCCTGATCTCAAAAACTGAGACCTGAACTATAATTTTGCTCTAGAATAATGTGTTTTGCTGCTTTCTGTTAAAAACAGTATTTGTTAACAGAATCTCTATAGTTTTTTGTGGGTTTTTTTAATGGTTTATAAGGAAGGTTACATGTGGATTGTTTTTCTTCTGTCTCATATCTTCCTCTATAATTAACACTTGGCAGATCCATGCTGCTTTAATTATTGACTCACTTTGTTTTGTGTTGTGTGATGCCTAATTTTGTACAGTTACCTTAATAAATATTTATTACACTTTTATCTAAAGCTGTGTCTTTAACAGACAGTAATGAGGTTTTAGTCTACACCTCTTGTTATATGGAAGCTTCTTTGGGTGCCCCTTCATACTAGGTGCTCTACACATCTATTATGAAGGGAAATATCTCTGCTCCTTGTCTGTGTTGTGGGAATAGTGATACAGTCCCACCAGGCAGAAGATGACAGAAGAAAGCTAACTCTCTGTTATGGACTGAACGTTTTGTTTATGATCTGGAAGATTTCCTGCAAGAGCTGGGAACTGCATTCAGACACCCGCACGTCTGTCCTCTCTCCCTGGCCGAAGAGATGGAGCTGGTACCCGATGTGCCCACAGAGAGCTCTCCTGGGAGCAGAGTGGTCCCAGGAGGCTGGCAGTGCCCCGGGGGGGGGCAGCCACCTTTGGGCAGGGCTGGGGCAGGGCTGGGGGGAGGCAGGCAGTGAGCTAGAGGCAGCGGTTCTGAAGTGGGGGAATAAGAAGGCTGAGCTCCCTCCAAACAAAATAACCCGAAGCTCCTTCTCTGCAGTCCTGGTTGAATCATCCAGGAATGGAAAGCGTTGCCATATCAGCGGGTCCAAACAGGCACTTGTGTCATCACTCAGCTGTACTGCCAGGCTGTCGCATCCTGGCTGGGATGCACTGCTGAAAGGGCACATCGCTGTGGGCCGAAGCTGAGGACGGCAGGGACAGGAGCTAGTCACAGGGAAGACCTGAGTCGTGTCTTAATTTTGTTCATTCTTTTGTCTCTGCAGCGGCTTCAGAGTGAACTCCCCCTAAGCCTTGAACAGCTGGAGACTGTTTTTGACAGCCTGGAACAGAACAACAACGGATACCTGACGCCTGTGGAGTTCAGCATGGGACTAGGTAAGGGCTGCGCAGAGGCAGAGGAAGGAAAAAAGCCCACCTGTGACATGATGTTTTATGTTGGTAAGAAAGAAAGTGCAGTGGTTCTGCTGAAGCTGTACCAGCTATGCAGGGCAATGCCCCATGCTTATGTGAATATCATTGGAGAAGGTGTACGTGCAATACTGCTATACCCTTTCTGAGGCTTTTGTGTCGCTTCCTTCCACAACTGTTACCTGCCTACCTGGCAGAGCCAGCTTCTGAACATCTCCCGCTGGAGACGGTACATACTGCAGCCTGTATCTGTGATCCACTGCTCTTCATCTGGGTAAGGACCCTCGTTGGACGAGGGGACAGAAGTATGTCTCTGGGCAACTGTCTCTAGCTGGTTTATGCGGTGCCATTCAAGGATATTAGTAGGAGCCCTGTTAGTAGGCTAGCACACTGGCACACTAGCTTTTGTTTTCCTCTTGCTGTTGCCTTTTCCAAACACTAGGAGAATGCTAATCCTATACCAGAGTCGTCGTCCAGCAGCGCAAGCAGTGCAAGAGGTGTTAAGGAGGAGGGATGACCATAGCACTAATAACCTTTGCCGTGGGTGCTTACTTGCCTTAGCTGGTTGTAAGCTCTCAGAAAATCTGCACCCTGTTAGCACCTTCCTTGGACATGGAGATGTCTTAATGGGATGAGGTGAAAGCAAGTGAACACAGGTGGCCTAGGGTTTTCAGAAGTGATCAAGGAGACTCTTGAGTTGCAGTGTCCTGGTTGCTCAGATTGTGGTTGCTCACAGCTTCAATTTCAATGTCCAGAAACAGCCAGCCCTGAAAGGAGAAGCTGTAAAGATTTCCTCGGAATAAACATGGAAAGCTGTGTCTTGGGCCAGCCTGTTCTGGGAATGTGTTAACCCATTGAGTGCCTGCTGACTGTGCCTGTTTCTGCCTTGTCTCCCTGCCTGCGGGGGTGAAGCCCTGTTGGCTGGTTCTGCTGCCTTTGCCAGAAACAAGAGTCATCTCAGGAGCGTGGGCCCACCTGCCCAGCGCTGTGTAGAAGGTGAACGGCTGCCATTTGGGCACGTTGGCATCCACAGTGCCCTCTGTGTTATGACTTGGTTATTCCCAAATCTCACTGTTTGAGGCGTTTGTCCCAGCCATAGCCATAAATGGACATCATGAGGGTACCTGCCTCAGTGCCATTGCTGGTAGAGGTAGGCAAGATTTCTCTTTGTGTCAGCCACCCGTTGTGTCATAGCCTTTGCTCCAGTCTAGGCAAAACACTTAATTTCTGCATTTCTTTTCTTTGTGGTTGTTCTTTGTGTCTGGCTTCATGGAAATCTTTTTCAGACTTTGCCCCTAACTCAAGAGTTTGGCCTGTCCTGTTGCCATCTTCTTACTGGAGTGTGCGGGGGGGAAACCAAGGGAAGCGGTTCAAGCTGTAATCAACTCTGCTTCTCCAGAGGGCTCCTTGCATGGCCTCTGAGAGGTTACAGGGTGCATCTGCACCACTGACAAAAGAGCATACATTTAAAATGTTCAATTTAAAGCGATCTGAGATCCTTCTAGAATGTCAAAACAACCTTCAGATCATTCTCTACCTCAATTTTCCCAGCTGTAAAAGAGAGGTAATGAGAGATAACGACTCTTTCTTTAAAGCAGACATCCAAAGTGCCTAATCTAAGCCCATCTTCTTAATTAACTGTCCGCGCCTCAGGTTTTAAGCTGAGTAGGGCCTGTATCTCCACACTGCAAGTTTTTTTGCAGCACATTAAGAGTGGGAGAGAAGCGGCTAGGTTCTGGACATACGGATCTAAGAAGTGGTTAAGTTAAGTGACGTGAAGTACATAAATAGCGCGATATTTTTCCTCTTAGAGCAGCTTCATGTTCCCATCCATGCTCTGAACATCCTTGGCTCCTGGCCCTGTAGCTGGGATGTCATTTCTGCCTTTTGAACCAAGCGGATATGTTTTGGAAAGGAAGAGTAGCTGCTAATGGAGGTCTGACCTCTGTATACAGGATGGGGGCCTGCGTTTTGGATAGGATTGAGTCATTTGTTTCTTTGAGAAGAATTTGTTCCCAGCACCAGTATTTTTCACATGCCTTGCATAGCATGAAGTTCTCATGGCATTAGTGTCTCAGCGTGAAACAGGATCCAGATAGCTGGAAGCCGTCTGTATGTGGGATGGGGCAGGAGGGGGTGTTTGGAGTTCATTTTGTTCAGACACTCTACACAGTCTTAGCAAGAGACAGTCCTTGTCCCATAGCACTTGAATCAGAACAGATGTAGCACATGAGAAGGGAAGGGTAATTATCTCCTCCTCGCTTTTTTTAAGACGGGGAACTGAGGCATGGTGCTATTCGGTGCTGGACTTGCAGTCCGAGAGGGAGCTTGTGGGATCATGGGCAACTGAACCCACAGCACCGCTCCATAGGGCTGAAGTGACCTAATGCCACATGCTTGACATGCTGAGAATCCGAGGCCGTGGGTGGTAGATCATCTTCACGCAGATGCGAGCAGAGCCCTAACAGCCTGTTGTTGGGCTGGGAGCCAGTTTCAGTCCCAGCATTGCACTCTGGATGCTGACATCGTTCAGGACGTCAGAACGGAGGCTCTTTACTGACCAGGGGCTGTATTCTACACCAGCAGCGTGCAGGCAGCTTCTTGTGGAGCTCCGTCGGGCTGCCGTTTAAATAGCAGCTTATTAAATGACATGCAATTTGACTTTCTTTATTCTCCTTCTTCCCTTCTCCTTCCATCAGGAAAGTTAATAGGGATTGAATTGTGTCAAGGGGCTGGGAGAATGGATCACTCCAGACATGAGGAAACCTTTGAGTCAGGCTGGTCAGATGACTTGGACGCGGCAGATGATGAAGAGGAGAAACGATTCTGTTCCATGATGGAGCAGCTTGGAGCAGCCCACATGTTTGAAGAGTAAGTAGGGGAGTGACATGGCATTACTTCTACCCTGTTTTGATCTTGCAATACCAAAACTTCAAAGTACCAGCAAATACCAAAGAAGTGAACTGAGCTGCTTGCTCTCTGAAGCACTGCTTGGGCTTTCTGTACTGCTGTCTGGGGTTTTTATATACTTGGTAACAAATGCAGTGAAGTCTGGGTTTTCTCATCAGTTTACAATTGCTTTTAGTGCAGTGCTTTTCACAAAGAGTTTCCCAAACTAGAGTACATACCACAGCTGTAAAATGTAGCAGTCGGTGACGTGGAAGCCCATCTGCATGCAGCAAATGAAAAGCAGCATGTGAGGGTTAGACAAGGTAAGGAGGATGAGTGTGCTGTCTGTTCCAAAATGGTGGGTGACTGTTTACATATGTTCAGACAATCTTAGTTCTAAGAGTCTCTGTGAAAGATCTGTGCTCAAGGGACTGTTTGCGACTGGGCTGATCTTGAAGAGTGTGAAAGGCTAAACTGGGCAAGGGATGCTCACCTGAGCCTTGAAATTTGGTATTAATGCCCTTGCGTGTGGCCTCAGTAGAGTCCGTGGCCACAGTATCATCCAGTGTTTTTTTAGGGCCTTCCCAAGTGAAGCATTATGCATAACGGGTTCTTACTGATGCACATCTGCTGGGGCTGGGGTGCCCAACAGCATCTGTGGTAGCCCTTTTTTTCAGGCACCGTAGTCCAACAGTGCTGCCAGTTTGCAGGGAGCACCCCAGGTAGGTGCAGGAGGTAGACAGGATTGGAGACAGAAGCTAAATGAAGGAGTTTGCTCCTTTCAGAGCTGCATCTGTCATGAAACAGATTTTTTTTGTCTCATTTGCATTGTGATGCAAAGCACCTGCTTGTTTCTTTTCATGCTAAACAACTTCTCCTGTCCTGAAAAATTCTGGAAAGCCGTTATGCCTCAAATAATGGAATGACACTGTGAAAGGCCATATTATTGTTCTGGAAAAATAGCCTGTGCCGTTTATAACTCTGCTTTGAGAAGCATCAAGTCTTAAAGTGGAATTATCCTGTGGTTTATTTTGACCGCTTACTCACAGTTTTATGCAATGAGTTCAGTCATGTCATGCCTTTGTGCCAAACCAGCTGTTGTAAAGAAATAATACAAAACAGAAGCTAATTGGGGCCGGAGCAGAAATCTGAACTATCTTCATTGGTTTTGCTAGACAGAAATAGCTTTGTTTATTAACGGGACTCACTATGTTCTGTTATTTAAAACATGAAGTTTTGATGAAGTGCTAGTAACTTTTTCAATTTGGGACAGAAACAGGAGACTATCATGCAATGGTGGCAGGGGGAACCAAGAGCTTTTTGGTTGGGTTTTTTTTGTTTGTTTTTTTCACAAAGAATATTAAAGGAGACAAATAACATAGGCAAAGAAAAATATCTATTTGGATAATGTCTATAGGTATAATTATTCTGTACATTTCAAGGCAGTTCCTGTAAAGTACTTCACGGATTTTAAAAAAAATTAAAAATAATAATAAAAAGCTCTTCCCCAAAAAGAAGCATGAAGTGATGTCTGCAGGCTTATAAGACTCTTTGGGAAAGACTAAGTTTATAAGTTGCGATGAATTAAATGCCAAAACAGTGTAATCATTATTGCAGGTTCAGAAAAAGAAGACTTTGGGTTTCTGGGGCTTCCTCCGTTATTATCCTGATGTAACACCTGGGCAAATTTGCTTCTTTTGTTTGTGCCTCAGTTTCCAAACCTGTAAAATAAATAAATAACAAGGACAGTAGCATCCACCAGTACAATCCTGGTGTGAGAACACCACCCGTGTGATGCGTGCTAAAATCCCTGGGCTATAACAGTTTGCTGCTTCACCATAGCTCACAGCAAATTTGCTGAATGTTCATCTCTTCGAGCCTTGGTTTAGACACCAAATGTGTTATTGCTGAGTACTTGAAAAATAATCATTCCAGGTTTGCTTCCTAGACTTTTCTTTTCCTCTTTCAGATGACTTCCTTTATTTTAACCTTGCAGTAGATCTCGTTCCACATGCACGCTCCGTCACTGTCCAACTCCCCTCTTTGCTGTGATGGTGTAATGGAGGTCACCACAGGAGAAGGGCAGTTTGTCTGTGCCGAGTGAATGTTGGAGATGGAATAACAGTCCATAAGATGACACAGAAATTCATTTGCTTTCCTTCTCTCTTGTACGCTTGCTCCAGTCCGCGTGAGATTCGGGAGCTCTGGGCTCGGCTACGAAAGGAGCGTCCAGAGCTCTTATCCAATTTCGAAGAGTTTCTCTTGCGTGTTTCGTCATACATAAGGGAGGTGAATCACGAGAAGGAGTCTATGGAACAGGCATTGAAGCGGTAAGGAGAATATAATGGCCGTTTGCGGTCAGGAACCAGCTGATGCTTGGATGCTGCCTCAAATGCAAGGAGAGACTGCGTTACAGGACGCAGAGATTTTTCTTGCTGTAATAAAATTACTCTTTATCTTGATCTGATCCCCATGGGTTTGTTTTGGATCAGTGCCCACCCATAACATTTGGTCTGGTTAAAATCCCACTCAATGCCACACAGCTGTTAGTGGGAATCTCTTTCCACCCTCCTCTCCTGTTTTCTTTCTGTATTCTCCTTCTCTCCCCTGACCTGTGTGCACCCTGCCTTTTGTAGGAAGGAGACAGACCATGACCGAGAAGTCAGGTGCCTTTATGAAGAAATGGAGCAACAGATCAAAGCAGAAAGGGAGAGGCTGATCTGCCAGGTACCTCATCTCTCTTGGCTGAAGTCAAACTTTCTCTGGTCTGAAGCAGCGGTGGTGCCTTATCTGGCCAGGGAACAGCTCTTACCGTGCTGGGTGTTTTATGCACAGCTCTGTATCTTTACTCCGCAGGAAGCACTGAGACGTGACAGGAGTAACCTGCTCCAGAAGGAACTGCGCAGCAAGGAGCAGGAGCTGGAGAAAATCCTCTACCGCCAGAAGAAGGTAACAGAACCCAAATCCTTCCTAAAGAAGCACGTCCCCTTCTACTGCCTTTCTGCTAAGACCTTTTCTGGCTGAGAATGGTTTTCATCCACTGAGGGTTAGTACTAGCTAGTCTGGTACTAGCTAATCTAGTTCTCTCCTGTCTCTGAAGATGTTGAAGTGGTTTGTCAAGTTATTGGTTTGTCTTCAACTGTAATGTCTTCCTGTGAATGTTTTGTCCACGCATTTTCTTATCTGCTTTCTTTTCTCTTGGCACAATCTTCCTATCAGTTGTACAATAACTATTGGCAAGGAAGACAGGGTAAAAATTTGGAAGTTGTGAGTTTGGAGCCTTTTGTGGTGTGTAAGAAAGCTGTGTATGGACATGTAAGAGCCAGATTTCTCTAGTTTGTGGGTTTTGGCTGCTCCAAAGTAACCAAGAGTGAACAGTTCTGTGATGCTTAGAGCTGTACGTACTGTGTATGTGCATTTCAGCACCTAATGACGCACTGATTAATCAGTCACAGAAAAGATCAAAGCAGAAACCTTCCCTTAACCTGCCGTCCCTGGCATGGATGGTCCCTGCTTTAATCAGTCACAGAAAAGATCAAAGCAGAAACCTTCCCTTAACCTGCCGTCCCTGGCATGGATGGTCCCTGGATTGGATGGTCCATTCTGGATATCTTTTTCCTTTTTGTCTGAAGAACTGAGACATGACCCCCACAGAAACAAGTCATGGGGAAGTACCTGTAAGATGCTGGCGACTGGGGGCATCCAAGTTGGATACCTAGCTGCAATGTGGATGAAATAGCACTTCTCTGAAATCATCAGCTCATTGTGCAGCAGCTGGAAAAGTCAGCAAAACTTAGGTGCCACCAGGAAGGATATTGAGAATAAGATAGAGGACATCATTTTCTTGCTGCCCACACCCTTGATGTGCTTGAACTGGTGTGTGCAGTTCTGGTCTCCTCTAACTCGATTGTGTCCTTCTTGAGCACAAAGGTACAGAGAACTAATATGATCAAGGAAATGCAGCATCTGCCTTAGGAAGAGAAACTAGGAAAACTTAGACTTGATTTTGGAGAGGAGGAGACTGAGGGAAGATGTCAATGAGCTTCATGGACTCAGGAAGATGGTAGATGAGATCCACATAGAACTGTTATTCCTTAAAGCCTGCAACAGCAGGGGAGAGGGACACTTAGTGAGACCAGTATGAATTTGATTTAGAAGAATGTACTTCTTCACACAGAGATTAGTGAACTTCTGGATTTTTTTGTCACAGGAGGCAGGCAGTATTAGCAGTTCAAAAATGTGTTGGACAAACAAATGGACAACAGGCTCATAAATGTTTATTAAACGGAGGAATAGCCTGGGATGTGGCCTCTAACATCACTCGTCCAGGGACCATAGATGCTGGGGGTGTATGAGGGGAGTGGACCATAGTTGGGTGTCCAGGCATGCTCTTCCTAGGTAGCATCTCCTCTTGCTACGGGTCAAGGCGGAGTACTGGGCTACAGGGACACTTATTCTTACTCGAATGGACATTTCTGATGCTCTTAGCTTAGTACAAGCCTCAGACCTGGATAATCAGGTCCCCCTTGTGGTGTAAGACCAGTATTGTGATCGTGCTATTCTACGGTATCGCTTTCAAGTACAGACAACATAAACAGGAGAGTTGCGTGTGATAGAGATTTCTTAGGGAGGGGCAGGTGCTTTACTTAAAGTCTGTCCTCTGGCTATTGAAAGATCCAAAGGCTGTGAGCTGGGGTTGCTGTTTCTTAGTCTCAACTCCAGAAGTGGTCATGCTCAAATTTTCCCTGATGTCCAAAGGACTGGAAGTCTCCAGACAAAGCTGGGTGTGACTTGTGCTTGTAGCCGCAGTGGGGAGAGATGTGGGGCGTGTGTTTCAGGGAACCTAGGAAAGGTCAGCTCTGTTCACTCCTGCTCACGACTGTTGTATGTGTGTGCTGGCAGAGAGCAGGGTAGCAAGAAAAAAGCACTTCATCTTGTGTCACTGTGTGCTGCTTTACTCTCCCTTTGAGAGGGGGAGAAGGTAGGCTGAGAGAAAAGGCAAGCTGAAGGTATAAATGTGGAGGCTGACTCTGCCACCTACTACACTGGTCAGAACTGGTTCCTGGTGCTCCTCTCTGGTTGCAAGCATGGATTGTATAATTTTCTTTTGGGGCTGTAAGTTCTCAGATGGGTACCACAATTTCTGCGTAGCACCAGCTTCAGCAGAGGGCCCTGGTTAGCTGGTGTGGCTGGCTAGATGCTGAAGTGTCAGTATGATCCTTCTTGCGATGTCCTGAGGTGGACAAGTTGCCATCTGAGATGGGCGAGTTTGACTGCTGCATCTGTCTTTAACGCTTTCCCAGACTACGCCAGCCATTTGTGAGGAATCGCATCACTGGTTGAGTACATCACAGCAGGCTTTAAACTTCCCAAATCAGGCTTGTTAGTTGTGCTGGGGTCTTGTGCTGCCTAGAGTGCAGCTGTGCCCTAGTGGCATTTAAACAACATCTCTAGCCCAAGGTCCTGTCTCCAACAGTGGTAAAAGCCACCCAATCACTTGACTTTCCAGGCGTAGTGTGAGATACCCCTGGCACCTCGATATATCCCCCTTTCAGCTGCCATGGGCTCAGGAAGCCCCCAGACTAAAGGATGCATTTCAACAACGGTGCTTAATAAGTCCTGACAGACACACCCCTCCTTCTGCCCAAATTTTTCCAGTCCTCCTGATTTCTACAATGCCTGACAGCAGCAAGCTCCTCACGCTGCCTGAAGCGTTTCCTCAGCTATGCCTGACTAATTGCATTGCTTGCTCCCCAGTGCTGGCATCATGAGGAACAATTGCTTCCAATTCACCTTCTCGATGCCACTGGTGGTCCTGTAGACCTAAGTTGTGTTTACCTCTCTTCTGCCTCGTTGTTTACATCTGCTTTTTCAGCCTGTTTTTAAAGGCATGGTTGTAGCACAAAACCCTTCCTCTCTGTGTTTAACCCCTCCTCCTCTTCCTCCTCCTCCTCTTCCATTGCAGCTGGAACATCAGCTACAGTCTCTGAACTCAGAGCAGCTGGAGACCCGCGTGCAGAACCAAAGGCTTCGGCACCTGAATGAAAACCTGCTGGAAGAGCTGGAGAAAAGCAAATGGGAGCTGGAGGCGGTGAAGGGGCAATTACAGAAGCTCCAGAAAGAGGCTCAGCTTGAGCAAGAGCAGAAGGACAGGTGGGAATGGGCAGGGAAGGGGGTGTCAGGGCAGGGACCCAGGCAGAGAGGAAGGGGCAGGCAAGTAGTTAAAGAATAAGGATCTCTAATTAGAAGCCTTGGTCTCATCAGAGGATTGTCTGTCTTTTCTTGAGGAAAAGAAGTAACATCCTAGTGGTCTTATGGGCCTAAACAGGGAGTGATACTGCTAGCTCCCACCTGCCTTTAGTGGGAAATGAATATGTTCATTGATATTTGGCTAGAAAAGCACTGTAAAAAATACAAATGTTCCTCAGCCTAAAGGAGGCTTCTCCTCTGTACATTTTTTCAGTTCACCATTGCCTTTATAAAGTTCCTACAGATTCTCTTCTAATCACTTGTGTTCCTGTTTCTGGGCTTAATCTAATCATACTTAGCTAGAACATTGGGATATTTCAGATCCAGATGGCAGTGAGCATCCTTCCCATCTCTAGCAGCTGAGGAAACTGGAGTGTGAAAGGAGAAAATGGGTTGCCTGCCCTCACGCTGGAGGAGAGCGGGAGAGCTGGGGTAAACCCAGCCATCGCAGCTCCTGCGGCAGTGCTGCTTCCTCTGAATCCTCCTAGTATAGGACAGGCCCTTACCTTTGAGAACACCGTGAGTGTTCTGAGAAAGGGATCTTTGCATTTCCTCTCCCATTAACTTATTTCCCCTTTTAAAATCCCCTTCACCCAGGGATGTGTTTAGAGTCTCCAAGAACATGCAGAAAGAGAAACAAAGCCTTCTGCGGCAGCTGGAGCTCCTCAGGTAAGAACAGGGCTGGGGGGAAATGCTGAGCTCTGGTGCCTGTAAGGGGCTGAGGTTTCAGGACTGTACTTCTTTCTCCTACCGAAAGCTATGGGAGTGTTTTCAAGCATTGCTTAGACACTGCTTGTTTTTCTATGTCCAGACAGAGTTGTGCAATCTGGCCAGCTCTGGCAGAGTACGGGCTGTGTTATTTCACCAAGTGAACCCTCCGCTGAAGGAATTTAGTCTTTGCTGCTGGCTGAGGGGACCATGTGGAGCCCATTACCTGAGCTGGGATACATGGAAATCCCAACATGTCTGGCCAAGTTGGGAATCCAAGATGTCCCAACATCTTTATCTGTGTCCCAAGCTCCCTTTCTGTTCTAGCTTTCAAATGTTGGGTTTTACTCCATTTTTGACAAGTGCTTCGTTGTGTCTCTCCTGTGTCTTCCTTTGGAGCAGAGATATGAACAAGAAACTTCGAGATGAGCGAGATGCTTTTGAAGCCAAGAAGCTGGTTAGTCTAAGAAAGAAAATCCTAATTCCCAACCACCCTCCTTTCATCTGCTGCTGTTGCTGTTGCCACTCGGGGGCCTGTCACTTCCACGGGGGACAATGACCTGAGCTCATCAGGCCCGGTGTGGTGCTTGATACAGACTTCGCAGCACCCCTCTGCCTGTGCTGGAGATGAGCTCCTCTGGTTGCTGTTGCCAACTGCCCAGGTTTAATCCAAGGCGCATTAGCTTGTGACTGTCACGCAGCCCCGTGCAGGGCTGCAGTGGGTGCTGCCTGCTGCACACGTGGGGTCTGTGCGTTGTGACAGGCACGGGGGACACGCAAGGAGGGAAGTGAAGCTGGATGCATCCCTGGAGCTGGGTGTTGAGGAAGAAGATGGATTCCCCCAGCTGACTTGGGGGTGGAGGGGAACGGGAAGGTTTTGGAGTTCCCTTGGGTTTGTAGCAGATGTTTTCAGATGTTCCTCTGGGGCAGCTCCCCATTCCTGTGAAGTCTGCTGGGGTGGAGGTGCAGCAGTGAGCCTTGTGTTGTAGGGCTAGGAGAAAGCAGGGCTCCTCTTACATCTGGAACAGTCAACTCCATCTCTGGCCTTTCCCAGTCTCCAAGATAAGTACGAATATGTGACCTATTTTTAATTCTTACTATTTTTTCATGAAAAAGTCTTTGTGTTCCCAAATGTCACTGGCAGGGCTGCTCTGTGCTCTTCTTGGACCCATCCCTGCCACCATGAGTCTTTGCCTGCTCTGCCACCATGCCCCACTTGAAGATCTGGAAGTAGCTGCCTGGCAGTGAGGACAGGCAGTGGCAGGCTGTGAGAGACTTTCTGGCTGGTGCGTAAGGGAACGTGGAAGGAAGCACAGGGATCGTGCCCAGATAGGGGACGAGATGCCCCGCTGGGGGAGAGGCTGGAGTTCTTCTCCAAGTGGAGCAGCGGCTGTGTAAAACAACTTCATAACTGTTTTGGATGGAGGTGAGGTGTGTGCCTTTGTGTGTGTGTTTCTGAAATCTGAAAGTTTTTTGGTTTTTTTTTTTTCCCTCCCACCCCCCCTCCATTTTTAAAGCTGCTAAGTTTGTGTGTGTGCAGCAGAGCTTCCTGCTCCCTCTTGGAGAGGTAATAAACACAGTCACTCTGTAGCAGAGTCTGGTGCAAGCAGGCAAAGAAAATCGTTTGTTCTCCTCTTTCCATGCGTAGTGCTTCATCAGCTTCTGGGTTCCTGTGGGTGGGGCGGGTAGCCCGTGGAGACCACGGTTCAGGTATGTACCTCTGTCTGTGCAAAGCTCGTCTGCTTCTCCTCTACTCTCCTCTCCTTTTCGCCCGCTAGGACCTGCTCAGGGCTGCTCTGAAACATGATAGTTGCAGGTGGACCTAAGAGAGAGCCTAGCAGAGAAAGTCATAGTACGGAGGACCTGCTTTCTCCCTTCTGCCTGTGCTGGCAGTAGGGATGGGGCAGCAGGGTGAACTCCTCCTACCACCGTTGCTCCTCTGGCAAGGCTGTGTCATGCTGGGCCTGTTCTGGAGTAAAGTGTTTTCCTTTGTCAGCCAGGACATCTTGTTGGCCACTCTCGTTTCAGTCCACCGGAAAGTAGGGCTCCAAGGGATTGCAGAGATGCTGCTATCGTCATACACCTGCAGAAGATCTGCTGCCCAGCCTGTCCCACTGTAAGGGGGAGAGAAAATAGTAATACTTCCCTGCAGAAGCAAACAGGAGAGTCCAGCCTTCTCATGGGAATCCCTAATGTGTGACACTCTCTGCCAGAGACTACCGATGCTTTTACAGGCTAAAAAGAAACCCAAGGCCTTAATACCGTCTGTTAGTGCTGGGAAGAGTTATGTTATTTCTGTGAAATGAAGGTGTGATGAGCAGTGGTTCTTTCATAGCAAAGATTTTGAAGTGGTTGGAAGGAGGAGTTGGGCTGTACGTGGCTGATAGCAACCCAGCTGCTGCTCCTTTGCACTTCTCAGTGCCCAGCGTCATACCTTGCTCTTCGTAAGAGTTCCCAGCCTTGCCAGGGTGGGCAGACCCTGGCCCAAGGGCACTGTGGGCACTGTTTTGCCCCAGTGAGTAGGTCACAGATAGTAATGTGTGGCTATTTCTGCCCGTGTGCAAACCACTGCTGGGTGCTTTTAAGACCCAGGGGTTGCGGTTTCTGTTTCACACCCATGACCCATCTGGCTATGGAGTTATGCTTGCACACTGTATGTTGACAGAGCAAATTTCATGTCTGCTCATCATAAAGAGTGTTTTGGGACTTTGACTACGTTGGACATGTATTTGTATTTCACTGATAAACCAGAATCCTTCCCATCCAAAATGCTTGTACATGTGCTGTTGTTGTGGAATCCTTGCCATCATGTGTTGTACGGTTGTGATGTCGCGTCTGTCCCTTTGCCATCCCAGTGAAAAGCCAGATGTTACACAAAGCTGGCAGGCCAATAAAGCATGGCAGAACCAATGGCAAAACGTGCCCCGTTGTTCCTCCTTTCTTACCCAGGTATGTACTCGGCAGGCTGTTCCCTCTCCAGGTAGGATGGTGCCATAGCAGATTGCCTGGGAGTCCCTTTGCTCCGCAGGTGACTTGAAGGTTGCGACTCAGCTCCAGTGGGCTGTAACATGATTTCCTTGTTTCTACGTGTCTAGAGAGTGCCCTTGAGTGAACCTGCTCAAACCCTGAAACCTTCCTCCCCCATCCCACTGGGGAGCCACTGGCTGGCTGAACCACGGCCTGATACCAGTGTGGACTGAAGGGTCGCTATGCACCTGGGGGTCCTTTGTGTGTGTTGGAAGATACACGCTCCACAGTTGTGAGCTTCTCAGTGCTGGATTGTTTCTGTGGCTGGAGCTTCTCTTGAACACCAGTTTTATATGTAAAAAATGGTTTTGGGGTTTTTTCCCTTCAGAGTTCCTAGTTGGGTGAGGTTCTCTGTGGAGTCCAGAGTGTCTCCTCTTATTGGACTGCATTGCGGTAAAGGTGTCCTGGAGTTCTGGCCAACAGAGCAGCTTCTTAATTTTTTGCCTTTTAAAATAAGCCAGGGGTTATTGAAGAAATAATCTTCGTGGTCCTCCCCTGGGCTGTGGGCAGCACGAAGGCCTGTCCAGAGCTGCCTGCAGGTGTTTGGTCAGTTCAAAACTGCTGCCAGAGGCAGATCTGGCAGGCTGCAAACTTTTCTTTCCCCAGCTTTACCTCCAGAAATAACTTGTGAGGACGTGTCAGGAATCTCCAGACTTACAGAGCGAGTACATCTTCCTTTCCTCCAGCGCCGAGGCAGCGGGCACCTTGCCACGCTGTCTCTCGCTTCGTGTTTTGTGTGTAGCCACAGCAGTTAGCCGGTCGGGGCGGGGGGCTAGGCTTTAGCATGGCATTTGGGGGGGCTGGCAGGTCAACCCTCTCTCTGCCACAGCTTTTCCTGTGTGATTTTGGGCAAGTTGCTCATCTTTGACTCTGGTGGGGGTGACAAAACTGCTATATGTGGGGAAGAGGGTTGTGAGAGGAGTTGTCCTGCTTTCTCCTGCCCTGGGGAGCTGGTAAACACTGGCTGTAGGAAGTGTGTAGTCCGAGGTAAGTGGGAGGAAAGCATGGAGAGGGACATTGTGTAGCGCAGAGCATGTGCGTTGCCCTTTGCAGAGCGGTCTTTCTTTCCTATGGTGCATGTGCAGCTCTGGGTGAGTACCGGTGAGGAGGGGTACTAGTGCCTTCTCAGGAAGGGGCAATTGGTCTGTCCCACAAAACATTACCATAATAAAAAGGCAGGTGAGGAAAGAGGGATTCAGCTGTGAGACCAAGTGGAGAACAAGCCGCAGAAATGAAAGCTCTGGCTGGCTAGAGGAAGAGTTCAGTTTGGGGCACCACCATTTTTGATGGATTTTGTTGCAAAGGGGAAAGCAGCATCAGTGATGCCTTCTTGCACGGTCAGGTTCCTGGGTCCTAATTGCATTCTTCATCCCTTCTCTTTTCAACTTCCAGGCGCCACAGAGCAAAAAGCCCCTGCTGAAGAAAGGGTCAGTGCTAGGCAGTTACCTGCTGGACGACAAGCTGGTCAAACGGTTAGATGGGCGTCTGTGTTGTGTTCGTGGTGTCAGTCTGTGCCCACTGGAGTACCCTGTCAGTCAAGCTGTGTCCTGTGTCTAGTTCTCCCACCTTGGTGCTGGCTGGTTTGGGAAGCATGGGAGGGTGCAGCTTGACTGTGGCTCTAGCTGGCTTTTGGCATCAGGTGGTGTTTGCTCAGCGTGAAGCTGAGGATGCTGTTAGCTAATTTCTGGGCTGCTTCTACATGCAGCAATGGGCGAGCAAACCTAAATGCCATCAGAAGCTATGGGAGCGTCGATGGGATGGGAGTCACGAACGCTGCCTCTGACCGAGTCAGGCAGCTCCATTAAAATGACTGGATCATCTCCCAAGTGTGCCAGTTCCTCCTCGGGCAGAAATCCTGTCCACTGGCGCCTCATGCCAGAGCCCATATCCCTGGGGCACGGGAGAGGGCAGGAGTTGCACAAGGCTTATGTTCTCTCTGGCAGCTGAAAGCCCCAAGGAGAGGGCCCAGCTCCAGGTGGGTTCATCCTGCCCATCTCCCTCCACACCTATGCAGACGCTCACCTGGCACAACAGGCCTCCCCTTCAGCCAGGGCAGGCGAACGTGTCTGTGTGGCCAAGGCCTGCCCCCACACTCTACGTGCAAACCGTACAGTGGCTGCAATACCCACCTGTGCCTGCTTGCCTGAACTGTGCTGGCATTAAGCATCGGCCCTTGCAAACTAGTTGTGTGACCAGCAGACTGGCATTGGCCAAAAGCCTGGTTCCTCTGAGAGGCAGGAGAGGCCAGCCCAGCCCTGACCTGGCTTGGAGCTGGATCTCCCCTGCAACTGCTGGCCCCAAACAGGTTTTAAAGGCAGCACGCTTCCCTGTTTCCTGCCAGGTCTCTGCAGAAGGTTCCAGCGCTTCCCAGTTTCTCCTGGTGCCAACCAGAGACATAGGTCTAGGCTCAGAGTTTCTTCCAGCTTCAACTCACCCTTAATGCTTGCAGTTCTGGTAGTGGCATTTAAGAGTTGAGCTTCAGGCTCCTGGGCTGAAGGGCCTTCAGGCTCCTGATGGAAAACCAGGTGGAGCAGGGCTGATTCTTGAGCCCAGGCTGGGAGGTTGCTTGGATAGGTCTGAGGCAGAGCTCTTTCACGGCTGTGTGACTGGCAGACATACTATCCATGGGATCAGACGACCAAGTTCTCCCATCCTCCTCCCCACCTATTTCTTGCAAAAATCCTGCTAGCCGCTGCCGACATAAACCCATTGGAAAGGCTTAAGAGGTGGAGAAGTCTGGCAGTGAGGGTGATGTGGGAAAGGGAGGACGTGTAGATGAGGCGCTTGGGGACATGGCTTAGTGGCCATGGGGGGGTTGGGTTGACGGTTGGACTTGATGATCTTAGAGGTCTTTTCCAACCTTAGTGATTCTGTGATTCTAAGTATTTGTTGGTCCTGTCTCTGTCTCTGTCTCAGTGCTGTATCACACCACATTGCTTGAGAAACATGAATAAAATCCATTAGATCTGGCGTCACTGTTCAGAAAGTTCTGTGTTTGTCCCTTCCCCACTCCCCCTTCCCCCCAAAGAGGCTTTTGAGTCTCGGCCCCTCATTGCTGAGACTCCTGCCAGCCCTGGGAGATGGGGGCCGTTCCCCTGAGCCCGGGAGGACGTGTCTATTTTCTGTGGGGAGAGGTTCCAGCTGGCCTGGCTCTGGGCTGGCATTTGGGGCAGATGGAGGGAGGACAACCAGAAATGTGGGCTCCCTTTCTTGGAGAAAGTGTAGGCGTGGCAGCAGGTGAATTTTGCAGCCCTGATGAGGTGTACTCGCAGGAGTGAGAGAAGAGAGTTGTTGCCTTGATTCCTGCACTAGTAGCAAGAGAAAAATGTTACAGAGAGAGCTGGGATGTGCTGCCTTTGAAGAGATTGACTGTAGTAAGCCTCTGGTCTCTATTTTGCTTCCAAATGCAATCTGGTGGCCAATGAAGGCAATGGAGATACCTGTGGTGGATAAAGCCCTTTGAGTTCTGAGCCTTCTCGCTTCCTTTGTCTAGTTCTTGAACCATGGAAAGCCAAGGCAGAGCTAAGATGCTGCCTTACTCCTCAACAACGATTCCAGTAGTTTAAGTCGGTTATTCTAGCTGTTCTTCTGAAGACTGTTCCTCCACTTACCACGTCAGCTCTACCCCCAGTGCATCAGCCCGCTCTTGTGTAAGCACAGTCAGTGCAACACCTATTCCCCGCTACCACAGCTTGGGCAGGGTCCTGGGGATTTCTTGCCGTTGAGAGCGCAGCGTGTCTGGCTGGAAGCTTTATAAACCAAACACCTTTCGGGTCCTTGCTCCCTTACCTGGGGCCAGGCGTGGGTGCAGGTCAGAGCAGAGCCAACACCAGGCAAAGAGAGCTGGTGTGAGCATTCTCACTGCAGTTTGCACACCTGGGGCAGGTTCCTGCTGCCTGAGCTCAGGAAGACGGTGCTACCGCAGTGCTTGGGAGCGACGGGCTGGGTTCCCGCAGCACGGCTGCCTGCCCTCAGCAGAGGGCAATAACAGGCGTGCACGCCGCATGCGGCCTCCCGAGGACGATCAGCCAGCCCTCGCCCTACTGCCTGCAGTCAAAACCCCTTTCACTAACCTCAGAACCTTTGTTACTTCTTCTTGTGTTGTGTTTGGTGACAAAAATAGAGGGGGGGTTGTTGCTTTTTTTTTTAAAATGTTTTTCCTGTTGCCACCTTTGTATGTTTTGCCTCATTTTTTTAGTATTGGGGGAAGTGGGAGGCAAAGAATCCTTGAAAAAATCCCGAAGGTGGGAATTTTTAGTAAAATTAATGGAATATATGTTGGCACATACGAGTACAGCATAGCTCAGGTGAGCTGTCTCTCTTTCCCTAGGGGTGCTGCTGATGCCTTAGTCACAGGGTATATGGGGAGTGTATGTATGAAGTCGAGTTCCTGCAAGTGTTGCATATGCACTAATTGGATTGCATTGGTTGTTTTGGGAATTTGCAACCTCCTGCTCTTCCCTCCCCTCCCCCCCCCCATTTGTGGTGTCTGTGGGCTTTAATACAGACAACTGGCCTCTGCGGACCTTCCCTTCACCTTCCCGGTGGATGTGGCAGTGGAAGAACCCAACAGAAAGAACTGTAAATACTTCCCAGGCAATGGGACATGGCTGAAGACAGGAGAAGGAGGCAGCACAAACTTCAGAGAGAAGAGCAGAGACAAGGAGAGGTGGTCATTGGCAGCAGATGCTGAGTGGTTGAAGATGACTTTGAAGGGTGATGCTGACTGTAGAAAAAATGCTGATGGATTAGATGATGCTCCATTGCCTCCTAGAGGACAGCCTGTTGGCACCGAAACCAGGGTGAGTCTAATTACTTGGGGTTCTTCCTCAAACACCTGCTACCAGGGATTTGAGGGTTTCTCCAAAGCTCCATAGGTTTATACTGCAGGGGTCCAATGCCTAAATCAAAGCACAGTCTGCAGCTGGGCTTTTCCAAACTGCATCCCTTTCTTCCATTGTAGCTCCAGGCACTGGAACCAGCCAGCTGTTCCCCAGACCGCATCTTTAAAGTGGTGTTTGTAGGGAACTCCGGTGTTGGGAAGAGTTCCTTCATCCACCGCTTCTGCTATGACAGATTCTTGGCTGAGCTCAATGCAACCATCGGTAAGTAACAGGGTTTCTGATGCATCTGGCTAAGAAGGGCGGGAAAGTCAGCCTGGACACACAATTTTTGCCTGTATGTTAGCCCAACTAAAGGTAAAGATGGTCTCTTGCCCAATTTCGAATCAATCTTGCAATTTCCCTGAACTAAACAGTGTTGATCTTGGCCATTGGCCTTGCAATGGCAAGCTGCTCTCTCCCTATCCTTTCTTATGATCACTGTTACCTTCCTGACAGGTATTGATTACCAGGTGAAGAGTCTGATGGTGGACAACACCCAGGTTGCCTTACAGCTGTGGGATACAGCTGGACAAGAAAGGTAAGCAATTTCTGTGAGGATGCCCTACTGCCAGTCTCGGTGTAGGAAATAGGAGGAAAGGGAAAGAGTGCGTGCATCTGGTTTCTGTCTCTAGGAAAACTGTTGGCTTCAGAAGGACCGGAGAGGTCGCAGCAGCTATTCCAGTGCTGAACCTGCAGCAGAGGTCTGTGTTGGAGATTTCTAGAAGCTGTGGCTGCAAAGCAGGGCCCAGGGAGGTCGCTCTGAGGACTGATGGAAAAGTAGTTTTCCATATGTCTGACCTGCATGCTTGTGGCTTCAGGTAGTCTATCCGTAAATCACTGTACGGGGTTTGAAGCTCCTCTAGCCCTCAAAGCTCTCCTGCGTCAGCCTGCCTGTGGGCAAAGCTGCAGGACAGGGCTGCAGATTAGGATGGAAACAAAGGCTCTGGGTAGACATCCCGTTCTCAGATCCAGTCGGTGCTACTGCTGTCCCCAGCTGCTCACCACCACTTGCTGTTCAGAGGGTGGAGAGGAGTGTGTGAACCTTTCCAGATCTGATTCAGACAAAGCCAGCTGAATTAACTTGACCTGTGATTTGAACTATCCTGATGGACTCTTGTCAGTGAGGTTATTGGCCCCTTCCACTGTCCCTTCTGCTGATAGACTCGTGGACGTGATAATCCTTGGCAGCGGGGCAGTGTAGCTTTTTGCGACAGTGAATACAGGTTCTCCATTTGAAGGCCTCTAGTTTCAAAAGCATGGGCCCTCACTAGATGTTACCTGCACTGCTGGTGAGGGTCAGAATAGTAGAGGACACACTTGACCCTCATCTGCTGCTAGAGATGTAGGCCCACCACTACCTTCATGTAAATTAGACTTTATTTAGGATGCAGTTTGAAGCTGAAGATGAAAAGCTGTTTCAAGGGGGCTGTTAACCTCAAGAGCCTGGCAAAAATAAGTACTGGGTATTTTGGGCTAAATATGTTATGGGGGCAGGCCTTCGGGAGGCAGCCGAGGTCATGGGAATATTATAATCCTGAGCTGTGCCAGCAGAGCAATGATGCTGCCTCCTTCAGTCAGCTAGACCATGCAGACTGCCATGGTGGGAGTGTACTAAGTAGGAGTATCTATTGAAAAGCAAACTATTTCTTCCAAAATCAAGCTTCGTGCTGAAGAAATAATGATTTTTGAGGGGACTCCTGTGGTTATTTCAGTGCTGAAGCTGACCAGTAAGGGGAGTTGTTGTGACATGAAGTGTGACTTTTTACTGAGGCCAGATTGCATCAAAGGCCAAATTCAAGATACTGTCTCTGCAGAAGGACCTTTAGGGTAGGCCCCTGCAGCATTAGCAGGTCTTAGACGTGTGCTTCCAAGAGAGAACTTGGCTCAGTGCTGATACTGAATAGGAGACCTGGGAAGAAGCAAAAGCTTTTCTTACTTCTAGAGAAATACTAATTACTTCTAACTGGAGGTGTCCAACTGTGAATATCCCATGGAAGAGATAGAGGAACCCCTTGGAGCGTGCAAGGAGAACGCCTTGGTGACTTCCCTGAGACCGGTGCACACTACATTTGATGTTTCTTCTGGAGCATCTAGCCTGTCCTGTAGTTCCAGAGGTGCACCTTGACTGCCAGAGATAGCCTGTGCTTTCTCAGTTGGGTAGTTGCCAGAATGCCATGCCCTTACCGTAGTGAGAAAGAACAGGCTGCAGGCAATCATCTGAAGAGTTCAGGAGGGTCACTACTTGCTGTAGGTTTTCGTGGCTCTTAATAGAATAGGAGAGCTTGTTATCCTGTGCAGGGCTGAAATACACAGCTCTCCACTGAGATCTCAGTACTTGTGTTGCATTTAATTCTGTCAGTTTGCAATCAATGTGGTTATATCATGGCCCTGTCACAAACTGCTTACAGATTTTACATTTTGGGTTTTTGTTGTTGTTGGAATTTATTCCCAAAATACAAGTCTGTGGTTCTAACTCATTCTCACGGGACAAAGTAGATGTCTGGGAGGAGTTTCTCCTGGAAATTGTGTCTAACTGCTGATTTTATGTATGATGGCATTGCTTTATAGATTCAAAACTGGAAACAGACTGTATTGATGCTGAGATCTTAATTGCTGTTTTGGCAGCACTGGGGCAGACATTATGCATGCCTAGTTTATACTGTGGTACAGCTTAGTCTGCAGATTCTTCCAGACTCTAGAGAAAGGTCATGTTTTTTCCATCCATTTCCATTTTTATCAGAATCATAGAATCATAGCATAGTTTGGGTTGGAAGGGACCTTTAAAGATCATCTAGTCCAACCCCCTGCCGTGGGCAGGGACATCTTCAACTAGATCAGGTTGCTCAGAGCCCCGTCCAACCTGACCTGGAATGTTCCCAGGGATGGGGCATCCACCACCTCTCTGGGCAACCTGGGCCAGTGTTTCACCACCCTCATCGTAAAAAATTTCTTCCTTATATCTAGTCTAAATCTACCTTCTTTTAGCTTAAAACCATTCCCCCTTGTCCTGTCACAACATGCCCTGCTAAAAAGTACTGAAAGGCTGCGCTAAGGTCTCCCCGGAGCCTTCTCCTCTCCAGGCTGAACAACCCCAACTCTCTCAGCCTTTCCTCACAGCAGAGCTGTTCCATCCCCTGATCATTTCCGTGGCCTCCTCTGGCCCCGCTCCAACAGGTCCATGTCTGTCCTGTGCTGAGGACCCCCGAGCTGGAGGCAGCACTGCAGGGGGGTCTCACCAGAGCAGAGCAGAGGGGCAGAATCCCCCCCTCGACCTGCTGCCCACGCTGCTGGGGATGCAGCCCAGGACACGGTTGGCCTTGGGGCTGCGAGCGCACGTTGCCGGCTCATGTCCAGCTTTTCACCCACCAGCACCCCAAGTCCTTCTGGGCAGGGCTGCTCCCCATCCCTCCATCCCCAGCCTGTGCTGATACCGGGGGTTGCCCCCACCCAGGGGCAGGACCTTGCACTTGGCCTGGTTGAACCTCATGAGGTTCACAGGGGCCACTTCTCCAGCTTGTCCAGGTCCCTCTGGATGGATCCCGTCCCTCAGGCGTGTCGACCGCACCACTCAGCTTGGTGTCATCTGCAAACCTGCTGAGGGTGCACTCGATCCCACTGTCCATGCCACTGGTGAAGATATTAAACAGTACTGGTCCCAATACGGACCCCTGCGGGACACCACCCGTCACTGATCTCTATCTGGACGTTGAGCCGTTGACCACTGCCCTCTGGATGCGACCATCCAACCAATTCCTCACCCTCCAGACAGTCCATCTATGAAACCCATCTCTCTCCAATTCAGAGAGAAGGATGTTGTGGGGGACCGTGTCAAAGGCCTTACAGAGGTCCAGACAGACGACATCTGTAGCCCTTCCCATGTCCACTGATGGAGTCACTCCATCACAGAAGGCCACTAGGTTGGTCAGGCAGGACTTGCCCTTGGTGAAGCCGTGCTGGCTGTCTCGAATCACCTCCCTGTCCTCCATGTGCCTTAGCACAGCTTCCAGGAGGATCTGTTCCATGGTCTTCCCAGGCACAGAGGTGAGACTGGCTGGCCTGTAGTTCCCCAGGTCTTCCTTTTTCCCTTATTAAAAATGGGGCTTATGTTTTCCCTTTTCCAGTCAGTGGGAACTTCACCGGACTTCCACAACTTCTCAATTTCTTAGCAACTTCATCCACCAGTTCCTTCAGGACCCACGGATGGATCTCATCGGGTCCCATGGATTTGTGCACCTTCAGGTTCCTTAGATGGTCTTGAACCTGATCTTCTAACCCTAATTTTATAGGCAATTACCTTTTCCTGTCCCACCTAAACAGATTCTTCTATTTCTTTCCTCCTGACCTGCGGAGGTCTTCCTGCTTTCTTAGCACCATGCGTTTGGAAAGACTCCTGCTTACCCATGGCTGCCTGGCCTGCCTCAAAGGTGCAAGGACCTGACCTGTCTGTGGCCAGCCGGTACACACCAGCCCCAGGGGACGCGTCTCACACAAGGAGCTGCCAGGCCTTGCAGAGAGCCTGCACTAAAAGACAGATAATCCCGTTCTGTTTCTTGTCATTACACGTGGTTCTGAGAGTGCCTTTGGTTTCATTTGGGCTCAGGTTTCGGAGCATTACCAAGCAGTATTTCCGGAAGGCAGATGGGATTCTGGTGATGTACGACATTACGGCCGAGTGCTCCTTCACGGCGGTGAGGAACTGGATGAGCAGCGTCCAGGTGAGAGCCGGGCCTCGGCCCTCTCATGCTGGTGGTGCTGCCGCTGCCTTGCTCCAGAGCAGCTCCAGCAGCCTGGCTGGCAGCGACCTTCTCCGATGCCCCAGGAGGTCCTGTTGACCATGGGAAGATGAATTAGCAAAGCAGGTGCTATGGGTACTGCCTGGGACCAGGGGCTTCTTGTTGAAGATACCAAAGCCCGTGGTAGCCCATTAAACGAGGGAGGGCTGTTTCTATGGCAGAAGGTGGTGGGACCTGCCAAAACAGTAGTATGTGTTTGTAAGCAGCCCATTGGCAACGTCTCCTAAACGTGGTCACATCACACCTCTGCTTGGGCAAGGAGATCTCCTGGTGTCCAGCCTACGTACAGGAAAGGGAGGCGGCCCTGGTGCGTTTAGGCTCAGACCTGCAGCATGCGTGCACAGCGCTTCGCATGATCACATCCTGACTCTGCTTTGGGATGTCTAGATGAGACTGAAATATTAGTAATAGCTTATTTTTTTTCCTCGTTTGCTTCAACTTTAACAGTTTTTTTTTTCCCCTGTTCTTTTTTATTTGGTGACTGTATATTAATATTGTAGTCTGCCCCCCTGCTTTTTATTTCCAAACTCTCAATAAAAGCATTCATCTGTGGCTTGTATATGCTAGCGGAAACAAAAATTACTGTCTGTTTAATTTACACAAGTTGTGTGTAGATGACTCGGAGCTGAAGGGAAATTGTTAAGGGTGGGTTTGTTTTGATTGTGCCGAGTCTCAGAAACCAAGATCTAAGTGAAATGAGTAAGCATACGTTTGAGGTTTCTAATATTATTAACTTCCACAGACCTGTTTGGGGGGGGAGGGGGAAACAACACTTAGCTCTTTCTTTGGACTCTAAAAGATCAAAGGTTAAGATTTTCAAAACTAACCAGCCTCTGAAAATTAGGCTCCTTTCAGGAAGGTTAAACTGAGCACACAGAAAACCAAAGCACCCAAAATCTGTAACTTTTAATAATCTCTCTTCTTTTCCTTTCCCCATCTTAGTATTTATCTTGCTTTGAAGCTGTTCAAGTACTGTAAGTCATCCAGGGCAGTCAAATTTGGAAATAACTTGGAGCCCCGTTCTGCAGTCCTCACTCTGGTGA
This sequence comes from Pelecanoides urinatrix, assembly GCA_013400755.1. Lineage (NCBI taxonomy): Eukaryota > Metazoa > Chordata > Aves > Procellariiformes > Procellariidae > Pelecanoides > Pelecanoides urinatrix. The sequence goes on along the minus strand of VZTQ01008776.1, from coordinate 247,177 downwards.
TGTTCTAGTGAGCCAGTGGAACTAGAGGGAGTTTTACCAAAGGTAATGGGCTCCAGGAATCGCCTAGGAATAACAGTTCCTGCAGAGACCCTATACAAGAGTTGAAGGTTGCTTAGCTTGCTTGGCCAGTGGATTTTCAGCAAGGGATGGTTGAGTTTAGGACAGCACATCAGACGAATAGTACCGCACATACACACAAAAATTATTGGACTTAATAAGAAGCTCTGCCTGAACTTAAATTCCGAACACCTATGTGGCAAACTGCTTTTCTTTAGGCTTGTTATTTCCCAGAGACTAACTTATGTCCTGTCTCCCCTCTCTCAGCATCCCAGCTGTACATACCAAACTTTTGAAATACATTCCCGTAGCTTAAGCTTCCTTCCACAAATCCCTGGGGCTATTTGAGGAATGGCCCTTTAATGAGCTAAAGAGCCTGATCCTGCTGCCACTGTAGGTCTTGTTTGCATGAGCTGGAACAGGACCTGCTCCAAGATATTTCCCTCCCTCAGCTGAGACTCTAGGGTGCTTTACTCCATTTCTTTTGCAGGAAGGTATCGAGGATGGAGCTGTGGTCTTTCTGCTTGGAAATAAAATAGATGCTGCGCAGAGAGAGGCCCGGAATGTGCCCAAGGTGGAGGGGGAAAGGCTGGCGAAGGTGTGACTCTGTGCTCTGCTGCTCGATCTGCTCTGCAGCCTCCCTCCCGCTGTAAGCAGGGCAGCCTGGCTGGCAGGGAGCCCTTCTTGGAGCCATTTCCCAGTATGGTACCTTCCCTCCCCCGCCGCTCCTGTTTCTCCAATGCAAACATGTACCAAGGTCCCTCTTGGGGGAGGATGAGGTGGTGGCCAGCACGTGGCAGACAATGGCCCTTGAGGCATGCTCATGTATTTCTTTTGAGGCTTGATGCCTCCTTACAGTGATGCTCGGTCTTTCTGAGGGGAGCGTGCATGGCTGTTTTCCCATTTGAGGACTCCCCTAACGCATGCTCCGCAAAATCGTCCTGCCTCCTTCCTCGCTCCCTGCGGCTGCATGGCCACTGGCACCTTGGTCCCTGGGGGGGAGGCAGGGTTTCGGAGGTGTTCCCCATCTTCTGGACTCCGCAACACAAAGGTAAGGGAATCCAAGTACCCTGGGCAGATCGTAGAATCATCAAGGTTGGAAAAGACCTCTAAGATCATCAAGTCCAACATCAACACAACCCCCCCATGCCCACTAAACCATGTCCCCAAGCGCCTCATCTACACCTCTTTTAAATCCCGCCAGGGATGGGGACTCCACCACTGCCCTGGGCAGCCTGTGCCAAGGCCTGACCACTCTGTCAGGAAAGAAATTTCTCCTCATGTCCAACCTAAACCTCCCTTGGCACAACTTGAGGCCGTTTCCTCTCGTCCTATCGCTATTACTTGGGAGAAGAGACCGACCCCCCCTCGCTCCAACCTCCCTGCAGGCAGTTGCAGAGCGCGATGAGGTCTCCCCTCAGCCTCTCTTCTCCAGGCTGAACACCCCCAGTTCCCTCAGCCGCTCCTCATCAGACTTGTGCTCCAAGATGTTTTCTCTTCCCAAATAGCTCCCCCAGTGTTCCCTTCTGGACACTCTGGCTGGGCCCCCAATGCTGAAAAAGCATCTCCTCTTCCCGGGTTGGTGCGCAGGGTGGTAACAGCCCCCTCCCCGCTCCTCCTGCTCCCGGCAGCTCCCGGCAGCGAGGGTGGGCCACCCCCGGGGTGTGAGCGAACGGTGGGGGAGAGCTGCCCGCCAGCCCGGGTGCTTGCTGTGCTCTCTGGCAGGAGTACGAGGCTGTCTTCTACGAGTGCAGCGCGATGACCGGCTATAACATCACAGAGCCCATGCTGCACATGGCCAGGTCAGTGAACAGCAACAGTCACCCTGGGCTATTTCCCCAGCTGTAGGTGATTGGCGTGGGCTCTCTGGGGGAATGGGCAAGGAGAGGGGGTTGTCAGAGACTGACTTTCTGCCATGTCGCAGAAAAGACCTGAAGCAACGTGCTCGCTCTTCCCCCCGACTCCAGGTCCTTGCCTTCCGTGCCTGGAGAGCACCAAGTGTAGACTGGACGTTATCGCATGCAAAGCTTCATCTGGCAGAGCTGGCTGTTGAAAGATTGGGAGTTTAATTTGAATATTTCATCACAAAACCCTTGTGTACTATCCCAGATTTCAAGTTGGCATCTTCAGTTTGAAGTCTGCATGCATCTCTAAGGGTTTTTTCTTCCTTATCTTATTAAGCATTGTACAGAACGTGGTATTTTGGTGGCAATATTTTTAAAGGGAGATAAGACACTTTGTAAGGCTGAAAGAAGTTTGTGCTAAGATTTTTCGTTTTTAAAAAAGCAAGTAGTTTTGAAAAAAGTCTTTGAAATCTTGCAAGAAAAATATCCTTTTGTTTTCTTTTATCCCTTCACCTCCTGCTGCATCATCTCTGCTAAATTCACAGCAGGACTTAGCTGTTCATTAACTGGGTTGATTTACTTACTAGCTAGGTAAATCACGTCTCCCATAGCATGTGCCTTCAGTGTGCTTTATGACCATGCTGCTGCCTGAGATGGCCCAGACAGGTGAAGCAAACAGCCTGGGGTTCTGCCATCAATGTGGGAGCTTGGGAATAAGGCACAGACCACTCACGCCCCGGTCTGGTGCTCTGACTACTAAGCCATGCTGTCCCCTCTTGTATGTGTCCAGTTTCTTTTCCTGTTCCCTGGAAATTCATGCTCATTTTCTGTGTGTGGTTTATCTAGCTCAGCTTCCAGAGAAGCCTGGTCTTTGGGCCAGTTGCTTTTTACAATCCTAAGTGTCCCTGGCTGATGGGGAGCAAAGGGCAGAGCCAAATGCCTTGGCAGGAAGATCTCAGTAACCGGGTTGTGTTCTTGATCTATGCTGCTTGTTCCAGGTTGCTGACGGCACAAGAAGACAGGCAGAGGGAGAATGCCCTGCAGCTGGAAGACGTCAGTAGGAGGAAAGGGTGCTGTGCATAAGGCACATCAATGTGTCAGCAAGAGACATGTGCCAACACTGTTTCATGAAGCTGGGGTTCCTTTCAAGCAAGCTGAATCTGATGGTATCAGCTCTGCAGAGACTTGAGGAAGCTGCAGCTTTTTCCCATCTGGGAATTTCAAGGCACTAAATGAGGCCAAAACGAACATATGATCTGCACTGTTCCATTTCCCAACTCTGCACGCAGCCCGGGTCTCTGGAGGCCTCTGCTTCTTTGGGGGAACTCGGCAGGTCTTGGCTAATAGCACAAACTGGGGCTTCTCTTCTGTCTGGAGAGGTCGCTTCCCTGTAAAAGGAAGAAGTCTTGTTCCTTTTCTTTCTGGCAAAGAAGTGGCCTAGCAGCAGAGAGTGAAGGACACAGTGGGTGCTGTGTTAAATAGAATTTTAGTGTAAGAGATGAAGAAATTATTTCAAATTTGGGCTAGCTCTAGGTAGTGATCCACCCGTCTCAAAGAGCAGCATCTCCTCTTGGTTCTGTAAGAGCAGAGCCCAGCTGAAAGCCTGCTGTGGTAAGCGTCAGTTCCTGTAAGACCTGGATCAGGCCCTGTATGTACTGCGAAATGTGGTTTGACTTGCCAATATTGTAGTTAACTGATTCCATATGTGGATATAGTATGACCTGATGAAACGAGTCATCCCGACGGCTTTCTTCACTTTGTTACCCTAACGGACCTTGCCACTGTCCCTCTCTTACTGTTTACAGAACACAGAGCAGTTGCCCTGGGACTCAAGTGCTGCTGATTCATAACCCGGTGCCGGAGCTGTGCTGTACATGCCAGGGGGCCATATATAGCCTGGTTTAGGGCTGAATGCTGCCCGTTTCCTCCCATTCTCTTATTCTTTCCTGAAGAGTTTCCAACAACTAGGGACTGACTTACGTGCAGTACTGGAAGATCCCGCCCTGCTAGCTTGACCACAGCGCTTTCAAGCGTACCTGGGCTGGAAGCACAAGGCAGCTGCCTGCGTGAAACCTACCCAGAGAAGTTTTTCTCTTGCAGGGATCTTGTGCAATAACCTCACTTTCCTGGTGAAGGGCCTGAGAAAGAGCGGGACTGAAACTGTTTCCTTTGGGAAGGGGCCTTCTTGTCATGGGGGAGCGGGGCAAAGCAGGGCGAGGGGAGGCGCCGGCTGAGGGAGGAACCGGAAAAGCTCGCCTCTCGGCACAGCTGCCGCTGAGCCTGGGCATGAGGCCCCTGGGGTTCTCTGGGGCGTGATGCTTTCTGTTTTGTAGCTCAGTTGCTCTTAAAGCCTTGTGGGACTAAGTGAGCTTTTTTTGTAATGCCCTGTTCCCTTTCTTCTTCGAGCCTGTTTCTGTATGTGACTGACATTTTAGGCACAAGATGTGATACTGCAGCTGTGAAGCAGTCCCCCAGTCCTGCAGCATAAGGAAGGCCTATATTTATCCAGTCTTTCCTCTCTTGGGATAAGGTGATTACTCTGAATGTCTGTTTATGGCACAAATTTCTCTGGGAATATCCCATGCAGGAAAAGTGCTCTGAGTCACCTAGAGCCCATCAGTATTACAAAGAATTTCCGTGGCTCCTCCCGGTGCCCTTTGCTCCTGATAGGAAAGAGGAAGTTTTTTCTCTGGAAGAGCAGGATTCCTGACTAAAAGGAATAGCTAAAAGTAATAAGCTCCTGCTCAGTCCTTCCTGCTGGCTGGCTGTGGTTCACGCTGTGTTTAACTGCAGTAACGCCTTCCAGAGACTGGGAATCAGAAAGTTAGAAGAGGTCCAGAAGGAACCAGGGCTGCTGGTGTGGAGTAACACCAGCGGTGCTGCCAGTGGAACTGCTTGTGTTTGCAAAAAACAATGTTTCCGAAGGGAAATCCTCTCTGTTTTCAGAAACCACCTGTAATCTGAACACAGACGTGGCTTTCTGGCTTTCAAGCCAATGTGGGCGTGAAGGAGCACAGACATTATCACCTGTTGAATAGGTCAAACCCACTACCTGAGTTGGGGGAGCTGCTGTCAACTGTTCCTCTGCATCGTGCTCCAGCGACAGGTTAATAAGGAGCGGCGCCGACTAAGAACGGGCACCTTTGGCTGGGGCACATCAGTAACGCTCACATTGACTTACCTGCAGCAGCAGGGTTTGGGAGGTGGCTGCAGAAGGAAGAGAGCAGTAGCCAGTCTGCTAACGTGGTCTGAACGCGCACCTCCCACGCTGTGCACAGAGCGCAGGAAAGACAAAGGTGCGAAACACCGCTGACACACACGTACAGGCCAGTCTATTTATTACCTTTATCAGCGCTGTCATATTGCAACGGCAAGAACTACGGTGTGGGTTTTTCTAATGTACAACCTTAAGCATGTTTTCTTAGTGTGCAAGCAGAGTACAGGCAATAAAGAAATGCTGTCTTACAAATGGTTGTGTTGAGAGATTTTTTTCAGGCGCTGCAGGAGATTCAGCTTCCTTTCTTCAGTCGCTGATTGTGGCGTGACCTCCCCTCCTCGCTGCTCGGGAAGTGCTGAGAAGCCTGTCCCCCATGGTGCTACAAACGGGAGGTTTGTAAGTAGGGAGAAAGTTGATCAGAAACCCATGTCTTGGAGGCAGCACAGGAGCAATTCATCTCCAGTCTTATTTTTTTTACCTCTTTCAAGCAGCCAGAGTCCAGCTGATCTCGCAGAGCAGGGAGGAGAAAAAGGGGAGATGCTTCCCCAATGTCTGGGGGCAGTGTAGTGCGTTCAGAGGGGGCATGTTCTCACCTTGTACCTACATTTGTAAACTAAACATCTATTTTAATAATGTCCCATGCATCCTTTTCACTAGAGTTAGGAATTTGGTTGCTTTTAATCCTTGTGCCCTGGCATGGCTCCAGCTGGATGTTTGTACATTGCAGAACTAATCTCTCTGCAGCTTTGACCAAAGAAATTATTACTTATTTGCCCTGCTATGAATTGATAGCACAGGTCGCCCATTGTAACATCTCTTTCTAGCAGGAACAGGGTGGACTTTTGTTTCAACTGTAACAAAGTGGCACAGAGTTTGAGCAGGTTGCACTTGGACAACAGTAAGCACCAGGGTGGGTTTTAATACTGGATGATCTTTTGTTTCTCTCTGCACAATATTTAAATGTCCTGTTGGAAGACCCAGATACTTACAGTCTAGAGGGGCATGTTGTTAATTTTTAAACCTGTCTGATACCAAACTAGACCAGACTTTCCACAAAATTCCTAATTTTACTACATCCCCCTGTTTTTGTCAGAATTCTCCTGCCTCTGAATGGAAGGCCTGGGAGCAGCTTCCCTTCGCAAGTGACTGGAAACTGCAGCGTAAATAAAAAGCAAATAATGGGGATATCCTGAGGTGGCATGAGACGAGGGAGGACGCAGAACAGACTCTGTCTGGGGGCTTATTCCTGTGCCGTATTGCTGCAGTGTCTTAGTGGACAGGTGACTCTTTGCACATAATCTGTAAGGCATTTTGGAATCGTATCACAAGAAAGTACTCTTCTTACAGCCTGGGAAGCCTTATCCTGGCACATGCAACAGCGCAGCTGTGTATACCATCAGATCTAGGGGCAAAGGTGAAAAAACCAGCTGCTCTGATAAGCAGCCACGGTCCCACGAAGCTCTGCATGTGGGCAGAGGGACCCCGCTCTGCCTCGCGTGTCACTTGTATCTCTCATGTTGATGTGCTAAGGTGAGCATAACAGGATTAGCCCGGCAGCATCTCTTTGAAAAGCCAGAACAGGGCTCAAGAGTGAGCGTTAAGCCACAGTGTTAAGTTTAAAGCTTTCCCACAGCACAAATGCAGGAATTGCAAAGATTTGGGATGTTGTTTTCTTCTACCTTCTTGGTTCCAGCAGCCTGAACTCCAAGGGACAGTTTCCATTTACACACGTTTAATCAGTTCCTGCTATGGGGATCATGCAGTCTCTCACACATTATTTTCTGTCCTGTCACCGCCTTCTGTTTGTGTCTTTTCATGCTCTTTTTACTTTTTAATTGCTTAGTGCATATATATATTGACCACATGCTTAAGCTCCGAGTATAGATGTGTGTCATAGCTCATGCTATACACCTTTAAATGCTCTCTTTGGAAATCTGCTCAGTGCCAATAGATCCACAGTGCTGCAGTTTGGAGCTTCGTTAGCTCTTTGAGCCACCGTCAGTCTGCTCGTTACTTATCTGGCTGTTTATGAGTCACACGGAAATTTCACTTGGCGCAGCTACAATAATCCGGCTCCAGACTTTTCAGGCCTGCGAGGCATGCTTTATACGCGTATCAAGCCATGTGGTTTAATAAGGCCCTGATCCTGCAAAGGCAAGTGTGTTTCTTCTGAAATGACTAGTCCACAGGAGACCTGACCAGGTAAAATTAGTTTTTTCAAGGTAAACACATGTCTCCAGTAGATATATATTACTCCAGCAATAAGCTGAGGACTGGGAGGTGGGGGGTCCTGTGGTATATCTCACCCTTACCTGCAGGCTTTCCCAAGCACACGACTGCTGTGCAGGCAGCAGTTGTGCTTAATCACAGCCATGGGCTGGCTCAAATCTGCCCGGGCGGGAGGCTGCGTTCTTTCCTGTTCGCACATGAAACCTCTGGACGTGGCGAGGAGGCAGCTGCTGCCCGCGATGGCCGAGGAGGGCCGCGGCTTGCGGGGAGGCCGGCGTCTGGTCACCTCCTGGCTCTGCCACACGCTCCCTGCAGGAAACCTCTCCATGGGTCAGGGTGAGCCGGTCCCCTAAGGCTCTGTTTAATCGCTTGGCTCTGCAGGGGCTCTGAGCTAAAGCTTAGGTAGGATCCCCTGGGCTGAGGAGAGAGGAGCTGGTTTACTCTTTGGGAAGGATGAAGCGATTTTTGTGTTGGGCACATGGGCAGGAGAGGTTAAGTGGCACAGTCACAGGAGATCCTGAACTGGCCTTTCCCTCCCTCCCTGCTCATCCCTCCTCTCTTCCCACCCACCCCTAAAAAACTGTGGGAGGCCACTGGGCCGCCGCGGGGAGGGGGCGAGGGTCTGTCTGCTGAGAGCAGCCCCTGCGCCGGGCTCCTGCTTAGCGAGAGGTATTTGGGCTGAAGTTGAAATGAGGTAATGGAAGGATGAGGCAATGTGCCAGTCAGGGCTTGATCTTGATTTACAGGGTGCTTCACGGAAAACTCTTTAACAAGCAGGTCTGACGCCTNGGGAGGGAGGCAGGGCGGGGGGGCGCGGGCCGTTGGGAAGCGGCACGGCGGGGAGGCGAGGGGGGAGCAGCGGCTGGGGCGGCGTGGGGAGGCCGGGACGGCGGCGGGTGCTGCCTGCAGCAGCCACTGACAGCCCGGCCTGGCAGAGGGGAGGCTGGGCGCTGCCCCTGGGCCCCGTTCGTCCCAGCGGTGCCCGCACCCGCCGCTCCCTCCCGAGCCGCAGGCTGGGCCGCCGGGCCCTGAGGTGGCCGGTCTGTGCCCGGCCGCCCTCGCCCGCTCTGTGGCAGCGCCTCTGCTTCCCCAGCAGCGCCCGGTGGCCTTGTACGACTTCAACGGCTTGGCTTTTTGTCTTTAAAAAGTGTTTTAACCTGTTGCGGGGGGGTGTCAGAAGCTTTGCACGGTCTGTGCATTAGGAAAGATGTGCTGAATGTTGCCGTAATCTTGTGAAACGATATTTATCTCCTTCAGCCTTTTGTTCAGTTAAGTCTCCCTGTTGTACAAATAAGACTTGGCCTTTATGTTGGGTGTGTAGGACCCTTGGAGGTGGAGCAGGGGGAGAGCGAGCCCTTGTTTACCACGAAACCCAGGCGATGTTCTGTTTCTTTAATATTCTGGAAGCTGAATCGGGTGGGAAGCTGATACGATGGGTGGTTGTTGCACCGTGTTGCTTGCCACGAGGCATCTTTCCCAGTGGCCGTTGCTCCGTGTCATCTCATGAAGAATGTAAGCTGCTGTAAATCTTAAAAAATCTGGACTCTTCCTGAGGGCTTTTGTAATCAACCTGTTGCAGTAACCTGTTGAATTTTAGCAATGACATATCTTTATTTCAGGCTACTCTGTTGCATCCCTTAAATTACGCTGCTTCACTTCGTTTGTCCCCCCGCAGCGCTTCCTGGCTTGCTCTGAGAGTTCACACGGTGTTTGCTAGAACAAGGGTTAATGGAAATGGCATCACCCACCAGAGGCAATGCCCGGTGGTGGCCATTTTGTTGAAACAGTTTTGAAACAAGTCCCTTTTGCCAAAATGCGTTTCCTTTACCATCTGCGAGGCGGTTGCCTAGGATCCTAGGGGAGCTTTTGGTGTGATGGGATATCTACCGCCTGGTATTGTTGAGGCTGAAGAGTCTCTTAGCGTGCTGTCAGTCAGACAAAGGTCCATCCCAGTCCTTCTCCTCTCCCTGCTACCATCACTGCTTGTGATGGAGAGAACAGAGCATTTGTCTCTTCTGAGCTTGCTGAGCTCAACGGAAACTGGAAAAGTCGATGCCGACTCTTCATTGTATTTAGATCCTCTGAAGGAGTTTGTGTGCCTAGGACAGGCAGCTCCGGATCTGCAAATTGTTGGAAGGTGGGTAATGTTTGGGGCAGTGTCCCTTATGCTTTGCCTGAGGCATCTGGTGACCGGTGCCTGTCAAAGGCACAGCGCTGGCTTGCGTAGGTGGCTCTGGGCTCTGGTTTGCTACAGCTGCTNAAGAAGAGAAAGAAGCTCGAGTTTGCTGTAAGGCGCTGCCCGCGGCAGTGGAACCGCCAGCTGAGGCGCAGGTGGCGGGAGCCAGGGGTCACCGCTGCCAGAGGCACGGCAGCAGCACCGGCACCGCCTCCGGGGCGTTTTGTTCTGCAGGGAGCGACGAGCAGCCCCCGGGGCGAGGCCGGGGCCGGGCGGTGCGGCAGCGCCCGGCCGGCGGAGAGAGGCGGCCCCCGAGGAGNCGGCTTGGCTTTTTGTCTTTAAAAAGTGTTTTAACCTGTTGCGGGGGGGTGTCAGAAGCTTTGCACGGTCTGTGCATTAGGAAAGATGTGCTGAATGTTGCCGTAATCTTGTGAAACGATATTTATCTCCTTCAGCCTTTTGTTCAGTTAAGTCTCCCTGTTGTACAAATAAGACTTGGCCTTTATGTTGGGTGTGTAGGACCCTTGGAGGTGGAGCAGGGGGAGAGCGAGCCCTTGTTTACCACGAAACCCAGGCGATGTTCCGTTTCTTTAATATTCTGGAAGCTGAATCGGGTGGGAAGCTGATACGATGGGTGGTTGTTGCACCGTGTTGCTTGCCACGAGGCATCTTTCCCAGTGGCCGTTGCTCCGTGTCATCTCATGAAGAATGTAAGCTGCTGTAAATCTTAAAAAATCTGGACTCTTCCTGAGGGCTTTTGTAATCAACCTGTTGCAGTAACCTGTTGAATTTTAGCAATGACATATCTTTATTTCAGGCTACTCTGTTGCATCCCTTAAATTACGCTGCTTCACTTCGTTTGTCCCCCCGCAGCGCTTCCTGGCTTGCTCTGAGAGTTCACACGGTGTTTGCTAGAACAAGGGTTAATGGAAATGGCATCACCCACCAGAGGCAATGCCCGGTGGTGGCCATTTTGTTGAAACAGTTTTGAAACAAGTCCCTTTTGCCAAAATGCGTTTCCTTTACCATCTGCGAGGCGGTTGCCTAGGATCCTAGGGGAGCTTTTGGTGTGATGGGATATCTACCGCCTGGTATTGTTGAGGCTGAAGAGTCTCTTAGCGTGCCGTCAGTCAGACAAAGGTCCATCCCAGTCCTTCTCCTCTCCCTGCTACCAAAGATGACTGCTTGTGATGGAGAGAACAGAGCATTTGTCTCTTCTGAGCTTGCTGAGCTCAACGGAAACTGGAAAAGTCGATGCCAACTCTTCATTGTATTTAGATCCTCTGAAGGAGTTTGTGTGCCTAGGACAGGCAGCTCCGGATCTGCAAATTGTTGGAAGGTGGGTAATGTTTGGGGCAGTGTCCCTTATGCTTTGCCTGAGGCATCTGGTGACCGGTGCCTGTCAAAGGCACAGCGCTGGCTTGCGTAGGTGGCTCTGGGCTCTGGTTTGCTACAGCTGCTCCCAGGTGCCAGTACTTTGGGTCAGATGTCCTTGCTGAAAGCTTGGGTTGCGAGCTGGAGGAGTTGGCAGCTTTTGAGCTCCTCCGTGTAACTATCCGGAGATCACGTCCTTGCTCTGCAGTTTCCTGATGATGTCTTTGAGTTCCTGACCTGGTTGTCTTTCTGTCCATATGCTGTATTTCTGCAAAAAGCATGTTTTATTCCAAAATGCTGCATATATTGATTGGTTTGTGGCTTTTTTTAAATAATGGCTTACCTTCTTCTTGGATTCCTTCTGCAGTGGAGGAGAATGACTCCCACAGTTGCCTGGTGGAAGTCCTGCTGTATGTTGACTCTAGTAAAGAATAAGAACATGCCTTTTCTATGTGATTTTTCTCCAATGCTTTAGCTTCCCAGCCCCCTTGTGCAGAAGGGAAGTCTTACGCCAGCTTAGAAGTGGGCAGGACTCTGAGGCTCCTCTTCAAGTACAGTAAGGCACACACAGCTGAAATTTTGGCTCTGTGAAGGATATTTTCAGTGCAGCCTCTGAAAGTTTGTGTCGATGGGTGTGAGAGATTCTTCAGCAAGGGGGTGAAAGAAAGCTGCTTGTATTCCCTTGTCAAGCAAAAATGCTAGGTGGGAGTGGCTGATGGAGCGCTATCTATCCCTGTTAGGAACTTTCCAGCAGGCGTATTATGTTATTCCCAGCTAATAGAAGTTGTAGCACAACTCTAGCTGTTCCTATTGCACATACACAGACCAGGCAACGACTGCCTTGCTCTTGAGACAGCCCTGAAGGCATTGCCTGGTGAGCTGTGTCTCCTCTAGTTGGGTCATCCCACAGGTGAATTCACTCATTGCTTCTACAAAGTTTGGCTTCTGCTCTAAGGACTGTGTTGGACTACTTGTGATGCACAGGAGGAAAATACGTATTTACATGTGTTTGTACATGTAACATCTCTATCACCACATACACCTGTACGTGGCAAACTATCCTGCCTGACGTTTCCAGGTGATTTGGTCACTTATAAAGCAATCATAGAATCATCAAGGTTGGAAAAGACCTCTAAGATCATCCAGTCTAACCGTCAACCCAACCCCCCCATGCCCACTAAACCATGTCCCCAAGCGCCTCATCTCCACGTCTTTTAAATCCCTCCAGGGATGGGGACTCCACCACTGCCCTGGGCAGCCTGTGCCAAGGCCTGACCACTCTGTCAGG
>VZTQ01008776.1:194713-234822 GCA_013400755.1 Pelecanoides urinatrix | reverse complement strand
TTGACCACAACTCTCTGGGCTCGGCCGTCCAGCCAGTTTCTTACCCAGCAAAGAGTGAACCTGTCTGGGCCATGAGCCACCAGCTTCTCTAGGAGAATGCTGTGGAGACAGTGTCAAAGGCTTTACTGAAGTCCAGGTAGACCACAATCACGCTGTCCCTCTGATTTTCTTGTGCCTTCTGTTTAAGACAGAAGCTTAGAAAGATAAAAAGTGGATGGACTGACTCTGAAAAACAAAAAGGGGGAGCTTTGCTTTTTCACGTCTCACTCTACTACTGCTATCCCCAGTGGCCTCATCAGTCTTGCTCTTGAAACCTCCTGAGAAGATGCTCTCTTGCTCCCCACTTCTAGTCTCAGCTCCTGGGCTCGACTCTGGGCTGTCTCCAGCTCTCCCTGAGCGTGTGTGCCGACAGCTGAGGCCCTGGGAGGCCTGAGGGAGGGTGACTCCTGGAAATTACAGCTCGTCCCAACTTCCATGGCTGTGAGGAACCGTAGTTTAAAAACCTTCAAGATTTGAAGACCAGATCTCCTTCTGTCTTACTTGCTCATCTTGCCTTTCAGACATGGTTTTCCTTTTGCCACAGCAAAGCCAAAATAAAATGAACAGTGTCACTGTTTGTAAAATCGCCCCATTTTCCCATTCTTTTTTGCGTATGCATTTTGGCAGAGCTTTCCCCCAGGATGGTGACCATCTTCCCAATCTGTGAGAAACGCGCTTTTCCCTGCCACGCCGTGCCTGAAGCCAGGGTGTGGAGGGAGAAATGAGGAATGCCAGGGCTGCCGGATGGAGATGAGCTGTTCTGTCAGTTCTGCGGAGAGCACCTCATGCCATCCCTCCCCATGGCACAAAAACCGTTCGCTGCCAGGCCCGCTTGGCAAGGCTCGGCCAGTGCCCTGCCCCGTCCCGCCTGCCAGACTCCTCTGCTTGCGATCCCAACAGCCCGGCGTCCCGGGGAATGGGTTCAGTCAGTCCTGTTAGTCCTGGCTGCTGCGCAGTAATAAAACTCACGGCAGAACGAGCAGGAGGATAATTACTATTTTTCCACTGCTGTCATTGCAGAGTAAGAGGTGTATTTTGGAGTCTGGGCTGCATTTGGGTACGACCAGCTTGGTCCATGTTTCTAACTTAAGTTCCTCTTGCTGGTCGGGTGGTTATGGCTCTCCAGTCCGAGCTGGAGAGGTGCTGTCAGCTCGGCAGCTGCATTTCGAGCAGCAGTGAAATAAGCTCAACACGGGACTGAAAGTGTAGCCACGTCTTTAGAAGGATGCTGCCATGACGTGTCTGCTGGGCTCTTCATGGAGTTATTAAGATACATGCACACAAATATATGTATTTCATGCATAGTTTTGATGCCAGCAGTGCTGGATGCTGTTGGAGGCAGGATACTGGCTTAGTGGGATAAGGAGGAACATCAGGAATTATGTTCTGCGGAGGTTAAGGCAGGGTCCTTGGCAGCCACTTAAATTCATTTGGGTGTTGACCCACAGCCGCTGTCAGCAGGGTACAGCCAACCACATACAATTTTAATCGTGCGGTGTGTTGCGCGGCGTGTGTTGCCTGCGTCCCTGCAGCTGCTGCAGTCGCCTCTTACGTCTGTAAGCGGTGAGCGCGTCCCAGAGGGAGCGTGGAGGATGCGGCTGTGGCACGGCCTCTTAAGAGAGGTGGAAATGAGGCGCCTGGGCGGTGCGAGGGGGGGTGTTGCTCAGACCCACGGGTTGTTCCTGGCAGCGGTAATGAGGCTTCGTAAGGAAAAACCGAGCCAGAAGTAGGTGACATAAAATGGTTGGCATTGACCGTTGTTTCTTATCTATTGCTGGTACCAGATCTGAATGCAAAAGGAGCAAAGTTCATTTTTCCAACCCAGGTTCTCTTTCCTTTTATAGGAAAGAAAACAGTGGGGAGCTGGGGCAGTGGAAAGAGTTGTGAGGGAGGCTCTGTCTAAGTGCCTGTTCTTCTGTGGGGTTTGTCCCTGTAGCTGCAAAGTGGACGGTGCGTGCTCCTAAGAAGCTGTGGAGTTGGGCTGAAATCTGCAACGTGTTTCCCAGATGCCACCGCAGGAGAGGGACAGGTTGAGTGGAACAAACACCTTCTGGAGATGCTGTAGCAGAAAGATCTGGCTGTGCTGTACAAACGGACAAGGTGAAAGCATGTCTGGAACCCTTCTGCCCCTGGGGGGGAGAAGCAGACAGGAGAAAGACCAAGCAGATAATTACTGTTTTGCACTCCTGGTATTGCATGGCAGAATAAGAGGTGTCTTTTGGGGTTCGGGTGCGACCAGCTTGGTGCGTGTTTCTAAGCGAAGTCGCTCTGGCTGGTGGGGTGGTTGTGGCTCTCCAGTCCGGCTGTACAGTGGGTGCATTTCAGGCAGAAATGAGGTAAGAAGGAGGTAAGCGTAAGTAGCTGCTGGTGGGTCAGGGCGCTGGTCTAGTGGGAGAAGGAGGGGCAGTCCGGAATTGCGCTCCGTAGGTTAACGGAGGTATCCCTGGCAGCTCTTTAAATACAAGTGGATGACTCACCAGCGTAGCTGGAGTACCAACAATGGGTTCTTTGGCTTATTCACTAATGAGATCCAGTTAAAACTGGGACCAAGAGTGGTTTGAGGTAGGAATTTCTGGGGGAGAGGTTTCTGTTTTGTGTGAAGTGGATCATGTTTTGAGCCTCGCTGACCTGTTACCTGCCAGAGCAACAGCCGCGATGCTTGCGTGGTGTCAGGGAGTGCTCTGATCCTCGATGACCACAGTGCAACAATAAAGAAAATAAGGAGGAAGGATGTTGGCGTCAAATTTATACGCTAACAGAGCCAGCTGGCAGATGCCAGCCATGCTGGCATTTTTGGCATGCCAGCCAGTGAGCGGGACTTCTGGAGTGCCCAACGAGGCAGGCGTGAGTCATGGCTTGTGAATGTCAGTATTTCTTCCTAGCTTTGCTGGAATCCAGAAGGGAGGAATCCGTATCCCGTATCTCCCCCACATTGCCCTGGAAACAGCGGTGATCTGTTATTTTCCTCCGTAAGCTGCACGCGGAGCTGCTGGGGAGGCGGAGGGGAGCTGTGCAGTCACAGCGGGGTACGGCGAGCGTAGGGGACGGGGACACGTGCGTGGCAGGCGCTGCCTTGGAGCAGCCAGCTCGGGAGCAAGAAGGGGTCTCGGGGGGGTGTCGAGTGCTCTGCGCAAGGAACGTGGCTATGGGAAAGTGTTGGGCTTTGTGCTTGTGGTTTGGCTGTTGTAGCGTAGAAGGGATGAGCCGAGTCCTGTGTGGAAGTACAACTTGCTGAGGAGTTGAGCTGGAAGCTGTGGTTAGCTGGAGGTCCCCCTTGCTGTGTGGAGTAGCCCCCTTCCATCTTTGTTGGGAGACTTGGCTTCGGTGGGAGGTCTGCCGGAGGTGAGACGAGGGATTTGGTGTGGTCTCCAATTTACCTTGTCCACTCGGAGGGTTTTGGAGGGACAAATTTCCTGTTATCGGGAGGACCTCTTTCTGTTTGTGGAGGAGGACCTGTCAGGCTGGTTTCTGCGCCTTTGAGACCCGGTTTTTTCCCTCCTCCTGAGCAGGGAAGGAGTACAAGCGTCCCGCTGAGCTCCTGCGCTCTACGTGGGGAATGAGGCTGCGCTCAGCCTCGGAGATGGGCTCTGGAGAGCCTAACAAAAGCCTGCTCTGTCCGTTGTGTGCCCCGGGGCTTCCCTCTGGTGTGTGTCATGTGGCCCGAGACGGGGAAAAAGGGAACTTAAACCACTGTGCTTACACCAGGAAAAAATCCTGGATGCTGACTTCACTGGGCTGTTTGCCCTCGGAGTTGGTCAGGCACGGGGGGAGCGTGGATCCTGACTCGCAGGTGTGCTGCAAGAGGCCTGGAAAGAAGGAAAAGCAGACACGGTTGCAGTGGGAAAACTCTGCTTTCACTGGCGTCACGAGCTTTACTTTGGCTGCATCTGTCTCCATGTGGAAGAAAACCCCCTTGTAGAGAAAAGAGGGTTTTATTGTTTGATACTTCATCAGGAATTTTAACAAGTTTTTAGGAAAAAAAGAAGGGAGGAGGAAGCCAACTTAGATGAGAGCAGTGAGAGTATCCAAATTAAATTATTGTCGTTATATACTGGTAATAAGAATCACATTGATATTTACAAATGTACAAGTGGGAAGCTGGTTTCCCTGTGTACGAAGGGCATAACTGCTGCAGATCAGCAGTATCCTCCCGATTTTTGTCATGGGTAATCCTGCCTGGCCAGCCCAGGTCCCCTCTCCCTGCATCACGCTGACCAGACGGTCTGTGTTGTTCTCCGGTGTCTGTGCCGCGGGGGGTTCTCCAGCCAGGCGCTGCCGCTGCCTGCGCGTGTACCGCTGCAGTGAGGAGTTCTCCGAGAGGGAGGAAGGTGGCCCGGACACCCCAGCGGCCAGTGCTGAACACCCTTTCGTCTGAGGTCAGTAACAGGAGGATTATTTTCTGTGCCAGAATCGCCCTGGTTACTTCCAGCATGAATTTTAGAGTTTTATCTAAAGTCTTCAAAAGCAAGAAGTGACTTCTGTTTCCTGGCTTCCTCTATCCCTTGATATCCTAGAGGGACCTCATCTTCACAGCGGGCGTTTAGTACTGACCGAAACTCGGGTCACAGTGAAGGGAGTTACTCACTTTCTTCAGAAACTTTTGGCTGTTTTGTTCCTGGATTTTCTCTGAGTATTTTTTGCTTTTAATGTTTAAGGACTTACCGAGCATCTTAAATAACCTACAAGGGAACCGTGCTGTGGGCTGCTTTTCCCCTGCGGCTCACTAATGGCGTGGGGTGCACTGAGGGACGGATGCTGAGCCTGCCCAGCGCCGGATGTTTGCCATGTTCCTGCCTCTTGCACGCAGAGGAAAATGCTCTGCTGCTTTCTGCCGAGCTCAAAGGAGCAGTCTGAATGTGGAGTATGTGCCAGTAACGTTTTGAGAGGCTCCCGAGGGAACAAAGTATGTGGTTTCTCCCATCTCCTGAAGCCTTCCTGAGTCTTCCTGGTATTTGAGGGTAAATCCAGGGTGTCCCAGAGTTGTAGAACAGACTACTTCTAGCCTTTAAAATTTTAACCTTTAAAATAACAGGAGATCCGATGGGATGATACGGTCCCTCTTGACTTGAAAATTGACCTCCAAGGTGGGGGGTGGTGCGGGGAGGATTAAGTTTCAACCTCCTCTTAGGCTTTCCTTTAATGAAGCTTTTTCATATAGTGCTGGGGTAACCTGAGGGTGGGTTGGTGGAGAAATCCCCTGCAGAATTTCCCAGCTGCGTTTGAAGTCCAGCTGGTTTGTGCTGGCATCTATTAGAGGAGCCTTTTTCCAGTTACTCATCCCTGCCAGCTCTAAATGAAGTGGATGATGGGCTGAGACAGACTTGCCAAAGTTTCTTTACTGACTAGAGCTCTGTACCCTCCGTGGAGAGCTGCCCTTTGCCTGCGGGTGTATTTGTGGTGGCAGCGAGGACCGGAGCAAGCCCAGCTCCCGGTGCCCCGGCGTGCGGGTCTGCATATACCGACCGCCGGAGCGAGGTGTTTCAGGGAAGTGCTTGGGGCTGGGGGATTTCTTTAGAGCTTGTTGGCGTGTGCTCTGGGACTTCTTTTTATCTTTTCCTCTGCCTTCAGCCGTGGCGAAGGGCCAGCACCTAATTGCCTTGAGGACAGCCCTTGCCTCCCGGTTATTTATTCACATGCTGGTGCCTCCCTGTCAAGTTTGCAGGCTGGTCTAAAAACAACTGTGTAAATGGTTTTGGTGGAGTCATTAAAACCTGCTACACAAGAGCGAGGCGGAAGGGGGAGGAATGTTTTATTTTTGGCTGGAGGTTGTTTAATTTTTACTGGAAGAATGGTCCTTTTCAAGGCAGCCCTAAGCAGTGTGGATTGAGCATTGTTTCCAGCATTGCTCCTATAGTAACAGGAGAGAGACAGCTCCTATGAACTTGGACTTACAGCGCTGGGAAATGAAATGTCATTTAATCTGCCCTTGACTGTGCTTGATATTTGATCCGACTCTAGTAAAGTGTTTTTAGCTCTGGAGAGGAATATAACTCCTCAAAGCATTCAATGATGACTCCAAAACACCCTCGGAGACACGGCTGTCAGGGATATATAAGCACTGATGGTCAGAAGAGACTTCTTGGCCATTCCTGGTGCTGCTCTTAGCAAAGTGGGTAATTACAGGTGTGAGAGTGTTCCCCATGAAGTGGCTGTCCTGGGTAGGAAGGGAGGCTCCCGAAGGTGTCACCAGTATCTCTCTGGCTGCCGTGCTGAGGTGCGAGCTGCTGTTCTGTGGCTGCACAATGCTCCCTTTTCGGTGTGCCGGGGAGCTGCAGAGCGCGTTGCCCCATTCCCAGGACTGCAGGTGCTGCTCCGTCGCTGACACGCTGAGAGGTTTTCTCTGGCATGGCTGGCACCGGTCCTGAGCTAATCAGCAACAACGGCTGAAGCAGTAAGACGGTTAACCTTCGTTTCCACGGTCAAATCCCTTCTCAGGTGCTTTTAAAATGTGATCTTTGTGGAGTTGAAGCCGAGGCGGGCTGCCTGGGAGGGATCTGTGGGCTGACTCCAGAGATTTTTGCTTTGCTTGTTTACACCGCAGAAAGTGCAAACAGGAACAGCCTACTCAAAGCAAAACAAGTTTGGTACAAAAGCCAGAGCCGGTGCCAGCTTTTTGTGCACTTCTTGCTTTGTGCTGTCTGCAGTCAGGTGTCTCGGGCGCAGGCAGGGCAGTGCTAACGAGCAGCTTGGAAACGTTGCGTTTTACAGCTTTGTGTTCTGCAATGGTCTTCCGGGGGACAGAACAGCTCAGCGGATGGAGGGTGGGTGTTGAGATGCGAGGAGAGTGAATCCACCCGTTCTCTTTGCTGGGAGAGTCACTTAGAATCACAGAATCACTAAGGTTGGAAAAGACCTCTAAGATCATCAAGTCCAACCGTCAACCCCCCCATGCCCACTAAACCATGTCCCCAAGCGCCTCATCTACACGTCTTTTAAATCCTTCCAGGGATGGGGACTCCACCACTGCCCTGGGCAGCCTGTGCCAAGGCCTGACCACTCTTTCCGCAAAGAATTTTTTCCTAATGTCCTAATGATCTCTCTGTGCTCCTATTATAACCTGCTACCTTTTTTTCTTTGTTGGGATGCTTTGGGGAGGCAAAGAGTCTTTCAGGCAGTGAGATTATAGAACCTTGTGTCATTGAGAGGCTAGAAATGTACCCCGTGGTGACGCACCAGCTGCCTGCCCTCTCTCCCAAAAACTGCTGCACGTTATTTTTGACAGTAGGATTTAAAGTCCCATGATTCATTCGTGAGCTCGGTGAGGTGAAGATGATGGCCTGCCATGGGGTACGCACCTGATACTGTGGGTAGCTAGAAAATCTACTGGCTTTTAGCTAGTCACCTTTTCACTGCAGAGATTTGTAAGGGATGAAATTGAAAGTACCTCTGCAGTGAGACTGCAGCCAAATTTGGAGTGGCTGTGTGCTAGCTGCAACACAGCGCGTGTTCTTAGGTTAGTCCTTGCTCTGAGCTCAAACCAGAGCTCAAAAACCCAGCTGTTTAGAGAGTGAACAAATGGTTATCATCGCGGCATTATTTGGAGAGCGCTTTCAATTCATGTACGGAATTGCCTGAATAGGCTTTGTGGGGACTGGGATTTTTATCCTCCCAGGATTTTTATCCTCCCAGGATTTTTAGTGCTTGTTGGCTTGGTCCTAGTACTGGCATGGCTACAGGGCAGGGAGGTTTTGTGAGCACTCCCTGACAACACTGAGGACCAAATGGCTTTGCTTTTGAGAGCTGAGCTGAAAATGAATGTAATGAATAGGAAGGTAATGAATAGGAAGGGATCAGGCAGAAAGCTGATTCTGCACGAACTGTTTTGTTTAGAAATGTGGTTTAATGCTACTGGTAAGTTCTCCAGTACAGACAAAGCCCTGCTTTGGAAGGAGGGGAAAAAAAGAAAAAAAAAAAAAACCCAAAATTAAAAAAAAAAACCCAAACAAAAAACCCCACAAACCCCACAATGCCCATGAACAGAGTTAGGAAAATAGAATTTAAAACACCAATAGCAGAGCGCACTGAAGAGTTTGCCTTGTCTGTTGGCTCACCCTGACCTATCTGAACTATTGTTCCTTGTCGTGGCAAACCCTCATGGCTATGAGCTCTCTGCAAACACACGCCAGGCACTGATTTCTGGTGCTTCGAGTGAGAAAAAAGAGACGGTTATTGTTCCTCTCCTCAGTTCAATGACTAGTGAAGTGGTTCCTGTGTATAAATAGCATAAAGTGCTTCGGGATCCTTCAGGATAAAGGAGCCCTTATGAGGTACAAGAGGATGTTGTTTGACGCAGAAGGAGTTCCCGTCGCCCGCGCCGTGTGTGCTGGTCTCTGGCCGCCCTTCCAGCTCCCGACGGGACTGGGTGCTCGGGGGGGCCGCTCGCTTCCCGGGGTGTCCGCGGCTGGGAGCAGCAGGCAGGGGCTTTCTGCTCTCGGGATGTGGCCGGCTGCGTATGTTTTGTTAGGACCAGAAAGCCCTGTGAAGGGGTTTTTGTTTGCTTTGTAGTGGAACAGTACTAGAGCACAGACACGCGCAGTCCCGGGCACACTCGATCACTCTTTCTTTCTCTCTCACACTTTCTTCTTCTTAATGGTTGTGAAATTGGTTTTACGCTAAGGTCCTTTTTATCCTCAAAGATCCCGAAGCCAGCCATCACCTCGCCAGGTTTGGCTAACCCCCTTCATAAAACACTTAATTAGCAGGTATGTGTGTGGAGCTAAACATGTAAATCCTTGCTGAGTTTGACATTTATGCTCGTTGTTATTTATGCTTCAGTAAGTCCTGGGGAGTAAACAGTCTCGACAAAACGAGCGGAAGGGCCAAGTGCTCTCCTGAGAGACAGCTCTGAGGAGCAGGCGGCTCCTCAGGCGTCCTAGGCACAGAATTCCTCGCTGGATACCTGACCCTCATCCAAATGAGCAGGAGTTAAGGGTCTAGATCTCTCTTGAGGGGGCTATTCTAAACGCAGCAGCTGGAGCCAGGGTAGAGGAAAGGAGGGGTTTGGCGAGGTCCCAAGGGGTGACAGCAGGACTGCGATGCGCCTGTGGAGGTGATGCCTAGACCCAGAGGGTGTTGAGGTGAGATCCTCCCAAACTCCCAGGGTGGGATCTTGCTTATCCTCTCTAAGTTCTTCAGAAAGGTGCTCTCCCAGTCGACAGGTAGGGCCAAGCAGGGTCTGCCAAAGGCGGCCAGGAGATCTTACTTCTTGCTGAATGTTTCGAAGTTGTCTCCACCTCTCCCAGAACCCCTGTGCACCTTCCTGGTCGGAGCAGGTGATGTGGCTGGAAAACATTGCTGTGTGTTCCTCACTTCTCAGCAGCCCTTACAAGGCTCGGGGCGAGATCCTTTTCTGCTAGGTACTGTACAGTCGAGGAAGATGACTCCATGCCCTCAGGAGCACGTAATCCGTTTAGACAACAGGCAGAAGGAAATAAAGGCAGTTTCCAAGTTACGGTCTGGGAAAGCTCATTCAGCAGTGCCAAATGAGTTCAAGCTTCCATGTGAAGGGTCAGGGAGGAGGGTTTTGGACCAAAATCTTTTCTCTGTACTGTCCCACACACAAGCATAAATGACAGTTCTGAGAAGGAGCTTCTTTGCTTCGCTGGATGTCTGGCTCGTGTTTTGCCTTCTCCCCAGCCCTGGAGGCACAAGCGCTTTGACTTTCCAGCACGTTCCAACATGCTGAGATGGAAAGCAAAGTGTTCAGCTTTGCATCCTGGGTCGGCTCTCTCTCCTGAAAGGGCAGGAGCGTAGGAGCAGCATGAAGCAGGTGGGTAACCGGTAGGGCACAAGGACTGCTCGAGGAAAGTTTGGGCCCAGCCTCGGGACTGAGGATGCTTCAGAGCTATGGCTTGGTTTGCAGGTGACTGTGCTGCCTGAGCCTTCCCTCTTCTCCCCAGTTCCTCAGAAAGCTCCCTTCTCTGATCTTTAATTAATGATTCCAGGGCTTTGTTTGGCCTGCTTCTCAGTGGCTCAAGTGCTGGGATTTCCACTTTTTCCTCTCAAGAGATGTTTTTGTGGTCTAGAGGCTACATAGTAATGTGAATCAACAAGTTTCTAGCTCTTACCAGAGCATTCCTTTTCATAGGGAATGGAAGCAGGGGTAATCCAAGCTGATTATAAATGAAGGTGTGTCGCCCATACTATGCTAAGTAAAGGCCTGCAGGAACCTCCCCTTGAAGATAATAGGAAATTAAAATGGTATGAATTGTGTTAAATTTGATCCACCAATAAAAAGTAACTCTTCTCTTCCCGGGTGGTTTGCAAACATTATCCCACCCAGGCAGGTCAGGAAGTATTACTGCTTCCATATCCTGGTTCGGGCAGCAGATAAGAGTTTAAGCCTTAGGCTGTGAAGTAAGTTAGTGTCAGGGTGTAGATCAAAGGATCGTTAATTCAGTATCCAAACAGACAGGTTAGGAAGGAAGAGTTGCTGTTCTCTTCCCCTCTCCATCCTGCTGCCCGCAGTGCCAGTGGAAACAGATTGCAGGGAGAACCGAACCTGCCTGCTGCGGGATGAGGGTGAGATGGCTGAGGATGTGGCAGTACAAACGATTGCAAAAGGTTGGGGACTCTCTATCTTAGAAAAGCCGGGGACAGAGGGGATGCTAGAGGCCATTTTCCAGTACAGCAGCCTCATGCAGCCTAGCTGCCTCCACAGAAATGACAAGCCGTGGGACAACACGCCGAGGGTGGAGGGACGGGGTGCGAGCGAGGGCCCTCAGCCTGTTGCTCTGCGACGTGCTGGGTACACTGGGGCACGCCTGAAGACTTATGGAGATGAGCCAAGGGCTCCTGAGGTAATAGGAGCCAACAGGGAAACACCGGTGAAATACCTCAAAGGAATTAAGGTGTGTTCCTCTAAAAAGGTGACTGCCAACAGCCCAGCTGAAGTGCCTCTGCACCAATGGACGCAGCGTGGGCAACAAACANNGACAGGACAAGGGGGAATGGTTTTAAACTAAAAGAGGGTAGGTTCAGACTAGATGTAAGGAAGAAATCTTTTACGCTGAGGGTGGTGAAACCCTGGCACAGGTTGCCCAGAGAGGTGGTGGATGCCCCATCCCTGGGAACATTCCAGGTCAGGTTGGACAGGGCTCTGAGCAACTTGATCTAGTTGAAGATCTGCCCATGGCAGGGGGTTGGACTGGATGATCTTTAAAGGTCCCTTCCAACCCAAACCATTCTATGATTCTATGATAAATGTCACAAGGTTGTAGAGAAATAACTCCTGTTAAGTTTGAAGGCACCTTCCTGTTGCTTCTTGCTTATGGGAGGGAGGTACTGTGCATTTACACTGGGGGGTTGAAGCCTTGCTCCAGGAGGGCTGGCAGTGGCAGATGAATTCTGTTTTCCAGCAGAGCCTGCTGTGGTGTTTAGGACCTGTGTCTTGATTATGCTTCAGCAGGGATAGAGGCTGAAGAAAACGGTGACTTCCTAGCATGCTTTTTCTCTGCAGGGGCCCTGCTCTATATAGAGCTTCGTCTCTATATCCTGGGGCTCGTAAGCCCTGGGAGCAGACGATGGACATACGCAGAGTTCTGGTGCTGTCTGCCCACCTCTTTCCTCTTCCCGGGCAATTCCCACGGGAGGGCTGGGAGCAGCGATCACTTCAAGGCACCAGCACTAGCCAGGGCTTCACGCTGCACGGAACGGTCTTCTTCCTGAGCTTTCTCATGGAGTTCCTTTTGCACCAGAACGAGCTGTCGTTGCGGTGTGTACGCAGCCTTGACAGAAACAGAACATTCACAGGATGCAGCAGTGAATATAAACCTGTTCTGACAGCTCCCTGCCGTCAGGAGGTCTTCACACTCCCCACTGCCGCAGTTTGGCTCTCCCCTGTTACCCAGCGCACACTTTGCAGTTTAATTAAATGCATTCATAAGGTATATTCTGAAATCACACGCTTTCTATTAAAAAAGAGGACTTGATGGCAAAGCATATTATCAAATATTGATTCCCAGAATAATCTTTGACATAGCTCATGATTTTCTGCATCTCTCTTCTTTTCTTTTTCAGCTTTCTGCTCTCCTGAACCCAGCAGAGGACCAGAGCCAGCAAGAAGAGAGGGGGTGAAAGAAAGCACTTGAAGAGGACTGAACACTTGCACTGGTGCTGTGAGCTGCTTTTGTGGTGAAAGGTCACTGTCAAGACTGTTGATCCATGTTGGCTATCGGTTTGGGGTGGATAATGATACTCAGTAGTTGTGTAAATCGGAGCTCTTCACCTGCAAGCTTCAGAGTTCCTCTCCTGGGAAGGCTTTACTTCTGGCTGCTTTCTGGGCTGTGTGAGATGTGCTGGCAAGTTGATAAGCAGCTGGAGGCCTTTTCTGAGCATGTTCAGTGGTAAAGCGGTGGTAATGTTTTCATCTTACAGAGAGGGAACTCAGAGAGGTCATGCTTTCAGAGGTTGGAGTTCTCTCATGCTGGAGAATGAGGTCTTTGGTCGGTTTGCTGAAGATCATAGGTTGTTGGCCCACACCTGCATCGCAAGGGGAGGATGTCTGCTTTGTTTGCTAGGAGCTGCCTCAGGGCCAGGGTTATCTGGCCCAGCTCAGGTAGGCTCCAGCACAGCCAAACCTTGCTCTCCAGGCCAGCAGCGTGCCCGCTGGGTGGGTGAGTGGCCCTGTTGGCAGGGGGCTGATGATGTTGGACTTGCTGCACTTTCACAGCAGCGTGGGTGCTGCCAGCGGGGTTTCCTGCAGCAAGTCTGTCTTGTGTGTGTTGGCAAAGATGTTAGAAGTTACCTAACTTCTGGCATACAAGTTGACTATGAAACAGATGTCACTGATGCGTTGGATACCAATTTTCTTGCTATCATTCAAAAATCAATACTTAAAAATAATGATGCTTTTAATGGCTTGGAAGCTATTTCATTTGCTTTGGCATTGTTTCTTTCCCATCCGTCAGACGCTGCTTTAGGGCAGGTTGTGCAGAAAAAGCCTGCAGGCCTGGCTTTCTTTGCTGTTTAATTAAGTACGGTTACTGTGCAAGTTGAGGCAAATGTACCGAGCACTGTCTGTGATAACTAAATGAATGTCTAGCCAGCAGGAGCGTGTGTTGTGTGCATGCCACGTGCTTTCTGAGCTGGTATGTGGGTGCGTGCCTGTATGTGCCTTTGAGCCTGCAAATAAAAATACAGTGGTCTGATGTGGGATAACCAGAGTAAGTCCTGCCACTGAGATTTTAGGTGGCTCAGGACAACAAAACAGCCATTTGTGCAGTGCTTGTGTTCCCAGGTGATCAGCACCCAAACGTGGAGCCAAACTGCTCAACTTCTGGTGTGTTCCTGTTGTCCGGTTTGTCCTAAGGGTTCAGTCTCAGTAGGTTGAGAGCTCAAGAAAATCAGGCCATGGCATGGTTTCACTTTTGAACGGACCCCTGCCTTGCCTGGCAGTCATGCACCGTGTGTTCTTACCCAGCTGGGAGGTTGTGGCTTGCAGTCAGACAGGGCAGGATGAGCTCACTCTCTTTTTCTTTTTTATTTTTTTGAGATGTCTGTATAGGTTCGTCATCCCTTCCTTCTTGCTCTTCATGTAGGTGCTTCACTATTACTCCATTCTCTTGCAGTTCATTACAAGCATCTCACAATCTTTGGTGTATTTGAGCCAGCATGCCTCGTAAATGGTTGCCAAAATCACTTTATAATAAGTATGGATTTTACTAACCCCAAAAGACGTTGTTCCAGTTCACTGGCCAAAGTAGCCTATACTGGCAAAAGCACTTCTGAGGCAGTGAAATTGTGTTGCTGTAGGGCTTTTGCCAACACCCCGGTCACTGGAGCCTGTCATGCCTCGCACTGGCGTTCTTCTGTCAGCAGGAGTTCTCAGTGCAGATCCTCACATCTTCACAGGGTCTAAAGATGAGGGTCCTGCACTGGGGAGGAAGAGCGGAGGCAAGGGACGGACTAAGGGACTTGCCCAAGGCCATGTACAAAATCTGTGTCAGAGTGGAGGATTGGATTCAAGCTGTTCAACTCCCAGTTTCTTGAATTAATCTTCAAACTGTGCAGGTTCTGTCGCACTGAGTTTGTTCGTATTTTTTCCTCCCATCTTTGTGCATTTTGTTTTAGTTAGAGCATTATTTCTCCTTGGCACTTACATTGCAGTGTGTGTGGGCACAGTAGGAACCTGTTATTGATTTCTGGCGAATTACATAAAAATACCTCTGTTCATTGAATGACTAAATTTCACAGCCTGTATCCCATGATTGCCTGCTTAAATTTAACTTGCTGATGAAGTTACTGTCTATTGGACTGGACCAAGTGATCTTCTTTATGGAAGTGCTTTTGGTCTTCTAACCACTTTTTCAGTTAGCAAAGCACTTCCCATGATGAAGCTCATGCCTTATTAATATGTTTTTATGCATTTGTAAATACACCCCTGTGGCATAGCTTGCCATTTTCTGTCCACTGGAGAGCCTGTTCGTAATTATCGATATGATTCAGAATAGACCTTTGCCTCGGTGTTTTAAAATACAATATAACTGTGTGCGTTAATTAATATTGCTGCTTCTTGTCTGGTTACAAGAGTGATTCGTGTCACTTCTGAGGGTCTGTTATAAAGATGACTGAAGCCAGGTCGTGTCAGTGAATTCAGGATGAGGCCCCCCCCGTTCGTCCCGGTGCTGTGGCGCAGATCAACACCGCTGTGCTTTTTGGGACCACAAGGCTCGGAGCCCGCAGTCGCCCTTAGCCTGGGAGGCAGATGGTGGCTCACCTCTCCGCTGCCTGGGCTCCTCGGGAGAGGCATTTCACCGGCGTCTCCTGCCCTCGCGTGCTTTCCCCGGAGACCAGCGTAGCTCCCTAAAGCCTGACCCAGTCTTCGCAGGCGACGGGAGGCGGCAGGCCACCCTGTGCGAGGCAAGGAGCACAGACACGGCTTCCAAAAAGAGAGCGAGCTGCCTTTCCCTGAATAGCTTGCTGCCTGAGTCATAAAGCATGCAGAGGCAGCCAGTGCCATCAGCTCTGCTCCTGGCTGGGAAGGATAGATCAAACAGGAGACAGCCCTGATTGCTTTCTGATTCATGGCCTGCCATCCCTGCGTGAATCACCGTGCTTGATAAACCTGCAGCTGTTCCCTGCCAGCTTTCTGGAAGCGCAGAGATCCTCTCCTCCCAGCCGTGAAGCCAAGACGCCTGAAAGGCCCGTGCACGGCGCTCGGTGGAGCAGGGCCTGCAGTCTTAGGGGGAATTTCGGACTGTGTCTCAGCGGAGTGCCGGGACGGACTCGGCTGTGTGTCTGCCCAGTCCTCACCCCGAACGAGATGCAGCTGTCTGGGACTTCTGAGCTCCCGGATCAGGAGGGACAAGGCAGCATCCCTCACCAGGGGCCAGCGCCTGCTGTGTGGTGATACGTGGAAATACCTGTCGTGGCTTTTTTTTGGCAGGGAATGTACTTCGAGGGGAAGGGGGAAAGATTCCCGAAATCCTTGGGAGCAAGAGGGGGAACGGGGCCAAGGAGCCAGCCCAAGGAGCCAGCCCAAGGACAGTAAGCACTGTTTCTGTCCCCTGGTTATCAGTGTTATGAACCAGGGTCCGTCTCAGCAAACCTGCGGTGCTTTTTCCTCTATGTACGGCCCTGATATTAGAAGGGGTGGGCAAAAAGCCAAGCACAGCCCTTAGAGTCTGTTACTGGAGGGCGTCTCTCGGGTCTGGGCTGAGGTACCTGTTTTGGGTTGTGCAGGCGTGTGTGGCTGTGGGAGCCTGCCTCGCTGCTGCCATTCCTGTTCTGTGGCTAAATGAAGCCTCTGGGAGCTGTAAATCTGTCACCTTCCATGAACATTGCACTCACGGGGCGTCTTCTCATTGAGAATTTACAAGTTTGTTCAGTGCACACGGTACCACCAGCATCCATTCCTCCCCCTGCCCCGGGCCTTGCTGTGCTGCAACACAGTAATTAACCTGAGCGTTGCCGGAGGTTCTGATCTCTTCTGAAGATAACTCTGAAGAGTTATTCTCCTTGATATATGCCACCATCTTAGAGCTGCTCCCTTTGCCAGTGAAACAGCCTTCTGCTGCCAACTGTTGTTGCCAGATGTTATTCTAGAGAAAAAAGTTTTCTTGTGAAATGGGGGACATGGGTGGGACCGCTGGCATGTTCTCACCCTTGCCTTCCCTGTTAGCTTCATTTATTAGTTTCTAAAGCACAGGTCTGGCTGGTGTTTTCGGGTGGGCTGGCGTGAAGCAAAAGGAAACAGTTCCCTGCAAATAAAATACTATTATGGGCAGCTACTCTTCCCTGCCTCGGTTCACCTGGCTCCGAAGCCGGCTGTTAGCAATGTAGTGGCAAAGATAATACTGACTGGCTGGCCCAACCTGGTGTGCAGCCCGGCTCTGCGTGCCCATGGCCCCCTTTCCTTGCTGTCGGGTGTTTTGCAGTGGGAAGAAGTTTTGTAATCTAAGCGAGCGTGAACTCCATGCTTCTGGAAAAAGGGAGAGGCTGTTTGCCTGCCTGCTTCCAGGGAAACTGCCGCTTTAGGAAAGCGTTTTGCTCTGATATGGGTGCAAGATGTTTGCATCGTTCCCCGCTGGCTGGTAGGGGAGGAAGGGGATGATTTTTTAATTGAGTGCAGGAGAGGTGGTGTGGATTTGGTTGCACTTCTGCAAACTGCCTCACAGGGGTGATGCTGGCAGTGATGCTCTGGGCAGTGCCTTTGTCCTGCCTGCCTGGTCAGGCAGTGGTGACAATATTTATTTTGAGAGGTTCAGAGCACCTGGCAGCGAAGTGACATGGAGCTGCACTTGCTGCAGACTTGTTTCTGAGTCACCTGCTCAGGAGTGTAGCAGATCTGTAATACTGCACTGGGGCTGGCCCACAACGAACGCCCATTCGTTGTGTGTCTGCAGTGGCGTTTTACACTGTCGGATCATCTGAAGCCAATGGTTATGTTTCTTCCTCTTAGTAGTGGGCCAGCTGCCCTAGGAAACAGCTGGCCAGTGAGAAGGGCCATGAGAAAAGCAGAGTGAAGAAGAGAATTAATTACTCCAACATATTGCTGGGGTTCAAAAAGGATAGGGCATCTGAGTGGGTAAGAAGTACTCTCCCAGTTACAATTGTAAAGATTAAAAATACCCCAAACTTAGAGAGGGATCTATTTAAGGCCGTTGTAACTAATGCCAGTGAGGAAAGAGTATTCTTTGGAGACAGACTGTTCCATAAAAGTCAGAGACAGAGGTTTCTGTCGCCACCTTCAGAAGCAGCAGTTAACAGGCTGCAGTCAGGAGCCAGAGGCTGGGATTTTTTGCATTACAGGTCTGGGATTTAATTTACTTTAGTTCAAATAGGAAGAAGTGAGCATGATCTACACTGTTGTGTCCTCACCAGGACGCATTGTTGATGACAGTTCATCATTTTGGCTTGACCACTCGCACAAGGTAGGTCTGATCCCTCCACTGCCAGTGCTGATCTAAAGGAGACTGAGTCTCCAGCAGTGACAGCAGGGTGGGAGGGAAGGGGAGGATGAAGGCAGTACAGGAAGGCCACATGCTGGTACCATCTGCCTCCCTTTCACACTGTGCGAGGTCTCGTGCTCGTAGGTCACCCAGATGGATACAAGAGCTCTTTATCTAAGCAAGCCCTGTCTAGTGTCCCTGAAGTCAGTTGAATGGCTTGCTCACTGGCTTGTTTCAGCAAGAGGTTGGAAGCATGAGTTCTTGCAGAAGGAGAGTAGTAGTGCTGGCCTTCTGGGAGAAGGGGTGTGATGACTGACTGACTCAAGCTTTTCTGATTTCCCCCCTGCCCAGGAACTTGCTGAGCCAGAAAGATGCGTGAGTATACGGAAAAGAAGGAAACATGTGGGACCATCTGTCTCAAGTACCTGCTCTTCATCTTCAACTTCTTTTTCTGGGTAAGAAACTTCAGTCTATTTCAGAGGCACTGAGATGGCAGTTTGGGTGTTGGGGTCAGAGGCACAGAAATTT
Organism: Pelecanoides urinatrix; assembly: GCA_013400755.1. Classification (NCBI taxonomy): domain Eukaryota; kingdom Metazoa; phylum Chordata; class Aves; order Procellariiformes; family Procellariidae; genus Pelecanoides; species Pelecanoides urinatrix. Next base: position 216,865 of record VZTQ01008776.1, on the reverse strand, counting down.
TGGGCTCGATGAAGTCTTTGGCAAAAAGCGCTGATGTCAGTAGGACACACATTTTGTCCTGTGGGGTGAAATCCCATCCCTTGGGCTTGCCTTCCCAGGCTGCAGAAGTATGGTTTGACGGGCTGTTTCTAGGTCATGTTACTAAGTATAGAAAATAACAGGGAGCCTGAAAACATGATTTGTTTTTTCACCTGGCTTGCTTTTTCAGGAAGCCTGAGGACTCCACTCTTGCCATTCCTCCTCTCAGAATGGCAGAGGGAGTCCTGGCAGTAGTGGGACAGCTAGAGCGAGGATAACAAACACCTTCTTGCAGCTGGGTCCACACTAGAGCTTCCTAGAGTCGTGCTTTCCACCAGAAAGTTACTGATGCCAAAGGATTGGTTTTTTTTCCTTTGTTGCCTGGGACAGAGCATTGGAATGTCCAGGTCAAACCTTTAAGGAAAACTGTCTGAGCTTAGTAGAACCTGCATAAACAAGGCTTGCAAAGAGAGAAGGGACTGCTAGGAGTCTGGTTGGTTTCTCCATGTTCATTTGCTGCAAGGGTTAAAGTTTAACCAGCGAGGCTGTTTAGCTCCTTGACTGCCTTCTCCCCAGATGTATGGTCTGGGAAGGAGATACTGGGCATGGTTGTTATTTATTGGTAGTATTACTCCCTGGCAAACAGTGGAAAGCTTGCAGATGAAAAGCTGTTTTCTTCCCCTTTGCTGCTAGGTAGCACCCCAATAGATTTGACATTTTTTCATATATTTGCCCGGATAACAGTGTGGCTACATTTGGGAAGGCTCTGGCCCACGTATGAATCGCTGTGCACACGTAGGTGCTTCGGATAGCTTGCATCTCGGGCTGCCTGGGGTGCTGAACCTGCCGCCTGAAGCCCAGCCCCTCCCGGTGCACTGGGGGCTGCTCTCGCTCCCAGTGAGACCTCTGGGAGTCCTTCCTTTAGCGTGGATCATCTTTGGCTCAGCGTACGGAGCTGAGCACGTCCTGGTATCCCAGTCCGGTTGCGCTGGGAGGGGAGGAAGCTCACGCATCGGGTGCCCTTGATTTGCTTCTCCCTCTCCTCAGCTGGCTGGCGGGGCCGTGATGGCAGTGGGCACCTGGACCCTGGCTGAGAAGAGCGACTACATCAGCCTGCTCTCCTCCAGCACGTATTCGGCAACTGCTTATATTCTGGTGGTGGCTGGGGTGGTTGTCATGGTTACTGGCATCCTTGGTTGCTGTGCCACCTTCAAAGAGCGTCGGAATTTGCTGCGAGTGGTAAGTTGCACTTGCTTGTTTTGTTTGGGGGAGGATTCACCCCGCTTTCTCTTGAACCATGCTGGGAGGGAGGGAAACATCTTGGTTGTGCTCTGCACCAACCTTACTTGTTTGTCCTAGAGCAAATGCTACTAAGGCCTCCGGCTCCTAACAGCAGTGCTGCCCTTGTCCTAGGGGCAGGTTCTACTGCACAGCATTTGCTTTCATCCACCCAAAGCATGTGCTTACCACTGCATGGTCCAAAAGTACAAAGTATAGTCCTAATACCTATACTTTGTGTGAGAACGTCTGTTCGAAACTATTCAAAACAAAGTCTCGTGGCTTTTGTCTCTTCCTTCTTTCCTGCCCATCCCAGATTCTCCTTGGGAAAATGGGAAGAGAGAGGAAAATATGAGAGACCTGTAACAAAACTGCCTTTTAATGACAGTAGGTTCAAGCCAAATTAACACACTTTTTCACCTGGCTGTCAAAAATCAGAACATTTCCAATGAATATTTTCTTTAGTTGCAAAAAAAACTATTTTAGTTTTACTTCCACAAAAAAAGCCACACTGTTTTGATAATCTGCTGCTTCTTTTATGCCTTTCCCTGTGTTAACTTCCTGAGCTCCCTGCTCACCCACCTACACTGAAGTTTTTGACCAGGTCTAGGGTTTCTATTCCGCTTCCTCCCTCTCAAACCTCCCTCCCAGTCTGGAGCGTGGCAGCAGTCCCTTTTAGTATCTGGGCCACAGTGGCGAATGCAGTGACTGAAATAACAATCAGTGGCTCTTTGCTTTCACGGTTACAGAAAAGGATACTTCAGCAGCTCTTCACCAGCTCCTTCCTTTGCAAATCCTCATTCACTGACTGTCCCATTTCCCCTCTGTTGTTTGGACAGAGGAGCAGAAATAGGAGTCGTGAGCAAGCCTGATGCTTGTACCGCTGCTTTGAAGGCCTGGTAATCCCTGTGAGAGGCAGAGTAGGTCCAGGAATGGAGAATAAAAAACAGAGGAGGGCACAGAGTGCATTGCTGCTGCTTATCCCTTAGGGTCCTGGTCTGCAGCAGTCCGTTTTAACCTTGCTTCACTTACTTTCCATGCCAAAGAGATCTCTTTTCGTCTTTTTGCCTCAGCCAGAAGCTACGGATGAAAATCCGGTGGGGTTTTCTTTGTTATTCTGCCACAGAAAACTAATAATTGTCTCTTGGGAACAAAAGGTCACTCTGTCTCCTCACATCACGCGTCCTTTCGGAGTGGCTGGTCGCGACAGGCCTATTGTCTCTTCTTGCTTGTGCTCTGCTTTGGTTGCCGGTGAGTAATGGGCACAGGAGTTAGGGCTGCGCTTGCCAGGGCTGGGTGAGCCTGGCGGGGGCCTTTGCCAGCTCTGAGCTCAGGCAGTAATCCTGACAGCTTCACAGTCCGTGCCCCGGGGGCTGTGCCAGCCTGTCCCAACGTAAATGTGGGAGGGAGCGCTGTAAGCAGCACCCTCCGCTCTCCCCAGGCTCTCCTTGGTGCTTTTCAAAACCAATTATTGACAGCTTTGGGTGCTGTTTGTAGAATGCGTAGCTGGTTTTTAGTTTGTTTTTCTGTTGAAGACTCAGGAAGCTGCCTTTCTACCCAAGTATGAGTTTTATGGGCCCACTTCAAGGATTTTCATAGTGTTTCATTGCTCACAGCTGTGCTAACTTTTTTATGTCATTGCTCATTTGCCTTCCTCACGTCCCTCCTTAGCCGGGTGACGTACTGAGCTCAGGCAGCAGATGTGGAGTTTCTCTGGCTCCGTGAGCAGGCAGGGCAGCGGATCTGCAGCCTGGCTGGCCGTGGTGCTGCGGTCCAGCTCGTTACAAGCACACAAACCACTACTACAATACACTTCAGTCGAGATGCACGCTTTCATACACAAAGGTACGCAAGCAGGAGTCTAGGAAAGGACCCATCAAGTAGAAGATGTTGCATGTGACGAAAGAAGGTGGCTTTCTTCAGGCTTGGGTCCTCACGATGCCACTTCTAGTTAGCTACCTTGGGCAGGGAGAAGGGAACACACATCGGTTATGATTTCTGTTCCTGCTGCATTTCAGCCTGGAGCCTTCCCGCTGAAGTGAGATTGCTGATTTAGGAGTATAGTTGCTATATACATCTTCAGGTAGTAGAAAGATCTTTCCAGAGAGTGATTTGGATTGTAGGTGGGTTGAACCCTTCTTTGGGTTATTCAGAGAAAACACACCAAAGGTTGGTGCTTCGCTCACACACTTGAAGCTGGATGGAAGAAATCTGGACTCTGTAGATCTTGAGGAGACACCAAATAGCCCTCACTCTGGCTTGGAGCCAGAGTAAGAGTAAATTTTGCCCAGAGCCCACCCAGGTCCAGGCGTGTGTCTACTACAGGCCTTCGGGCGATCCCACATTTCTGACTTGTTCCGCAGCCTGTTGGGAAGCGAGTAGGGCATGTCCCTGCAGCTCCGTGCCAGAGCTGGCCTCTGTGAGAAAGCCCTGCACCTCCTGGTGAAGAGCAGGAGAGCAGCCCTGTGCTCTGCTGCTGCTCCCCTGTGTCAGCATGAATCTTGGAAGTGGCCCTGAGGGAACGATGAGACTGGGATAAGGATGAGGATGCAGTGGATCAGCAGAGACGGTTTGGATGCGTGGCTGGCAGATGCACTAACCTCCCTTAAAAAGTTTTACAAGGGCCTTGTGACTCAAATTTTTTAAGGTCTGCTGGAGACATGTTTGTTTCTATCCACTGTCAGCCAGTACAACAAGCCGAGCTGTGGTGACAACTCAGGTCTACCTGAATGCCTCTGACATGACGACACAGAGCAGGGAAAAAGAAATAAAAGAAACTTTCCAGTTCGTTGGTTGTTCTCAGCATCCTGCCCCCTCCTTGGCAGAAGGATGATGTCAGAGCAGTTAGGGCATAACTAGGTCCCAACAAAAGAAAGCCAGCCTTTGTGTCAAGGCATGCCGATCCTTTCTTGCCCCCTTTCAACCTCCTGCGAGTGTTGGGACCAGCCTTTAGCTATCCTGCGCTCCGCTGGGTGACTCATTCCCCTGGTATGAATGGGTACCTTGTACAGGCGTCTGCAGAGACAGTCAGAGTTCGGCTGTGGGGGAGAGTGTGGGGCTGGGGAGTGAAAGCCTTAGATTGTCTGCTCAGATTAAACCCGGTCTGCAGATGAAACCCAGCTGTCCATCCTTTGCAGCTGCTGAATCCCAACAGGGGCGAAAGAGGAAGCCTGAGTGTGTCTGTGTCACTTTACTCCTGCAAGGGGGCTTGGAAATACCTAGCAAAGAAGGGTGCACAGTGGGAGCGTGCAAGAGAAGGCATCCGTGCTGTGTAGGTCAGCTCTTCACTGTCCTTTGTGCCAGGGAGAGATGGTTTGATGTCCAGTTACATTTGTAGGGAGCTGTTTGCTTCATCCCTTGGGAACAGCCGTTTCTGAAGGTCAGGGGTAGAACAGAAAATGGGAGGTACTTGGTTCTGTCCTGGGGAGGCCAACTCTTACAGGGACTTAGCACAAGGTCCTTGTTATGGCTGGAACTGGTGTCTCTTCAGCTTTATCTACGAAAGGATGAATTTAATAGCAGTCATAAAACAGCCTGGATCTGTAAAGAAACTGTTCATTGCTGACCAGGAGCAAAGCAGGGGCTGTGTGTCAGGACGGGGGTTCTCCCTGAAAAGCTCTCTTTGACCCTGAGGAGGAAGCGGCCACATCACCCTCTGTCTTCAGCCCTGCCCAGTCCTTTTAATCTAGTACACGTTCCTCCTCATCGGTTTGGCTTCTCTTCCTGTTTGTGTATAGGAACACAGTGCTGCCAAACAGTTTTCTGTACTGTCCATTTGATTCTCCTTCTGGTAAGCAGGGCACATCCCTTTCCATTTCACTGCCATTAAGCCCTTTTAAGAAATGGTCACGTTCTCCTCTTAGTCTTCTAAGAGCTCTTTGCACTTTCGTTTTGAGATACTAAGCTTTTCCCTCTAGATCCTAGTTCAGCAGAACATACAGTCACAGTGTGAATCAGTGCTAAAGTCCATCCACTTCAACAGTGCCCTTCAGAAGTCGCTGGGAACATAAATCTATGGTTTATGCTTATGCTTAGCTGGTCTGCTGTATCCTTGGTGAAATGGGCCTTTTGCTGCTTTATTGAATCATCATTATAACATACATTGCTCCTTATTAACTTGGTGAAATGCCCTAAACAATACCAAAACAAGCAAAAGTTTCAAATTTGTTTGTATTGATGTCAGAATCAGATGTTTTCTATGATACTGAGTGTAGTCATCAGGTTATCCAGCAACCACTTCCTTTTGTCCAGTGACCTTACCTTAGTTGCCTGCACTTTTCCATTCTCTACATCCTTCGGTTCTGTGAGTTTGCTGCTTGTCTTCAGTTATCCTGTGGTTTGGGGGTTTTTTTAACCTGTGGGTTTGTTCGTTTCCTACCGTACTGAGGTCTTAATCCCAGCCACTGGTTTTTAACAGTGCTGCAGAAAAGCATCAATGAAGACAGTCATGCATTTTGCCAGCTAATGAAAAGCTGGCTCCCAGCATCTCCTTACATTCTGTTCTAATGTCCTGCTTTTCCCATTATTTTACAGTATTTCATATTGTTGCTGTGCATCTTTCTTCTGGAAATCATTGCTGGAATCCTGGCCTATATCTACTACCAGCAGGTGAGTGGACATCGTTCCTTAGAGACTCAAACCAGGGAGAGAAAACAGCTGGTTATCATCCCATTTCTCCAGCCAGAATTGGGCTTGGAGGCTTGGGACCTAGGGTCTGGTTGTGGTTCACCTTTCCACATGTCTGTACTCACTCCCCTCCCCATACAGGAGACCTTGGATTATTTGCTGGTTTTGACAAAGTGGTGGTGGTTACTCTAGGGAGGATGCTCAGCCTCGCTGCTCAGCGCCTTCCTGTGGTTCACCTTTGTGCGCTGTTTTTCTGCAGAGCCTTGCAGAAGACAATTTTTGAGGCTGTGTAGATCTGGGAACTCTCCTAACGCCCTTCAAGGCATAGTGCAAGCAACTGAAATCACATTAGTGCCACTCAGGACATAGGAACAGTTCTGCTGTATCCAGCAAGCTAGCTGCCATACTTTTGAACTGGCAAAGATAATGAATGGTCCAGCTGAGAGGTCCTTCCAGGTCAAGAAGCTTTTGAGAGCTTTACTTACCAGCCCAGCTGAGCGGCTGGAGAATGGCACAGGCTCCCAGCAGCTGCAGTCTTAGCTTGGCACTTTTTGCAGTTGCAGAGAGCAGAGGCTTAAGTCATCACTTTGTTTTCAAAGGGTGTTTAACCACCAAGGCACAAACAGCCTTTGAGAGCAGAGGCTTAAGTCATCACTTTGTTTTCAAAGGGTGTTTAACCACCAAGGCACAAACAGCCTGCAAAGTTGCTCTCACGTCTGGAAGTTGATTGGAAATGGCAAATGAGGATTGTTGTCAAGTGGCTGTCTGAAAAGCAGCTGGGCATCCCATCTTGTTGGCTTCACTGCCAGGATTCCTCGCCATTCCTTTTTCTCTTGGGCCTTCTGTGCTTTGCCTCACTAAGATGGGCACTGGCGGTTTGCAAGGAGCCAAAGAACCGTGCTGGCTCCTGCCAGGAGGGATCAGTGGTATGAGTGTACGTATTTAACAGGGAAAGATCAATCCTGGCAGGCATGGCAAAGGCACAAGGTTCATATACGACAATGGATGAAGAGGAGCTGATCCTTAGGTTGCAATAAGGGACAACATATTCAGAGCTGTACCCTTGAGTGCTTTAGATCACTTGAGGGTGTCTCTGATCAATAGCTGCACTTCCCCTCGCCCTCTGGCTGACAAATCCCTCTTCTTTCCTGGTTGCAGGCTGCTTGCTCTGTTTGCCACTGTTTTTATTTCAGCCCTTGCTTTGGTGTCTAAGGCTTGCGAGTGTGTCTCTAAACTGTTTCTTTTGTTATCTCTATTCCATGCTGCAGTTCTTCCCCATGAGCCTGCAGGTAACTGCTTTTCTCCCAAGAAATAATTCTGCTAACGGACTCTCCTCTTTATTTGCCTCTGATGCCTTCCAGCTGTTGAACCTTTTCCTTTCTTTTTATTACGCTAACTCCTTTGCACTTCTGTAGAGCTTCTCAGCCCAGGATCTCAAAGCATTTTGCAAATATTAATGAATGAAGCCTCATATCATCTCTGTGAGGTAGGTGTTGTCCCCATTTGATACGTGGGGTTGGAAAAAGCAGAGTCTCAAAGGGAGAATAAACTGCAGATTGTATTTTGCACAGTTCAGCATAACCAGATGTTTGACCTCTCATTTACTACTTACTGTGTAGAATAAAAGGTATAGATGTTGCTTATTGGTATAGGAAACTTAGAATTTCACAGGTGTTGGACTAAAGCAGCGTTGCTGTATGAACCAGGATGACAAAAAAAGATGCAGCTCTTTGGCGCTTTTTGGCTGTCAAATGGATGGGTGAGAAGAATTCAGCTAGATTGAAAGAGCCTCCACAGGAATAAATGTTCGAATCCAATCACCTGAATGTGCCAGTAGTTTTCAGAAATTCTGTACTTGCAAAATTAGACTTCGTCTCTCTGTCACTGTTACCAAGAAAGGCCTTGCAGTACTTTTGCAATCACACACTTAATTCCCTCCTGTGGCATCCTTTTTGATGCTGATACAAGAGCTATTGAGACTATGTGGCTTCAGTCCAGCGCTGGACTCTGATTTCTTTCTGCTCCTGGACAAAGTGATTTGTTTTTTCAGTATTTTGACACAGGCTTCAAAGGGAGAAGACTGCATAGTCTCATAGGCATATTCATAATTAAGCAGGCACAGCTTTGTATTCTCTTTTGATGCAGGCATGTCTTGGCAATCTTAAATATCCAAGGTGAGGACCCATATGGTGATGGCGCAGGCTGAAATTTGGCCCTGAAGCACCTCCTTCCAGTTATTAAAATGGAGGCATGATCTGTAATGAATTGGAAATAAGCCTGTCCAGTCCAACCTTGGAGGACGATCTTGAAGGATCGTAGCTTCCACTAGGCTCTCTGCTTTTCTCTTGGAGCAAAGGCAGTGAAACGTATGCAGGGCTCTGGGTCGCTCTGAGGCGTGAGTTTGCCTTGTGATTTTATCCCACTTGTCTCTTCCATTCAGCTGAGCATGGAGCTGAAGCAAAATTTGAAGAACACCATGACCCAGAAGTACCGGAAGGAGGGGGAAGAGAGCGTTACCAGTGCGGTGGACAAACTGCAGCAGGAGGTAGGTATCTCTGGAGGCAGGGAGAATTAACAGGGCTTAAAATCAAACACACAAAAGGCATCGTGGGCTCTCGACATCCAACGTAAGATGTTTCTTTTGTATGCTGAGTCTATGTTCTGCTTCTTCTGATTCAAGACAAGGTTGGGTGGGGTGCGACAGCAGCACTGCATGGTGTGATCTCCGAATTGCGTGCCCAGTAGCACTGGGGACACAACATCTGAATTGCTCCCAGAGTGAACTGGAGCTGCCAAGTCACTCTGACAGCTGTTTCTACTTCCCAGTTCAAAGCTTTGGAGAAATTGCTGACATTTTTCATTAAGCTCCTCAGTACCCTAGAGAGCAAGATGTAATTAAAGAAGAGCCTTCCTGCTGCTGTTGCTAGCTGTGCCTGGCTCAGGGGCGGTTCAGGTTAGGGCTGCCGTGCTTCTGACGGGCTTTCCCACAGAAAGGACCCTTGTGCACAGGCACTTTCAAAGCACGGGGCCTATTGTATGCATACTGCCATAGCAGGTGCATTTGCGATAGTAACTGGTAATTAAACGTACCCCATTAGCACCATTAACACTCTCCAGTCCGGTGGGTGAGAGCTGAGGCAGCTGCAGGTGTGGTCTGGTTACAGTTCATCCCAGCAGTAACCAAAAGTCACAGCTGCTGAAAGATGGATGAAGCTGATATTTAATGGCCATTTTGGGGACTCTTAACACAAAAGGCACTAATAATTATAGTAACCATTTTTAAAAAAAAAAAAAAAAGCCCGTGAGATAGCTGGAGTCTCTGCAGAGGAGGGTGAAGCCCAGGGCTTGGTGTGGGAGGCTGGAGGAGAGGGGGGTTGCCGTGCTTGCAGGCTCAGCCTTTGCTTTGGGCTTGCAGTTCAAGTGCTGTGGGAGCAACAACTACACAGACTGGGCTGACAGCCTGTGGATCAAATCTCCAGAGGCCAATGGACGGAAAGTCCCAGACAGCTGCTGTAAGACAATAACCGACCTGTGTGGCCGAAGAGACCATCCTTCCAACATCTACAAGGAGGTAAAGAGCAAAAGGGCTTCGGAGCCACTTGTCACAAAGTATGTAAAGGAGGTGGGCAGGGAGTGAGGCTGCTGGGTTATTGCTGCCAACTGTCGGTAGGCTTCAAAGTCAGTAGGATTCCTTAAAAAGCAGAATTCATTTCTCTAGTTGAGCGTTCAGCCATCTAGGCTATTATTTTATATGTAGATATAGAGAAAAATAATAATTTATATTTGTTACTACAGAGTATGCTAGTGATAGGGGGAAGAGGGAGAGGTTGTTGGTTCTGGCAAGAGACTTGGATGTGAGCACTGTATTTGACACAGCTTCCTGTCGTCGGAGTTACTAGTGAGGTGCAAATGGAGATACTGCTGGTCCTTGATTGAGATAGTGGGATTTGACCTACAGCGTGAAGAAAGAGGCTCCCCTAGCAGACAAATTAGGCCAGTTCCAGTGGGCTGCAGTTTGGGCTGAAAAGAAGGCTGGAGCTGAGATAGAGGCGCTTGTCTCTTTTCTAGAAGAAGCAACTGGAATCCCAGACTAGCCAAGTAAGTAAACAGGTAGCTCTCAGACCACTTATTCATCCAGTTTGCATAAGGCTGGTAAAAGTTCTTGCATTTATTTTGGCACCCTCCAGTCCTGTCACCTGGCTTTAACTTGCTCACTGTGACGCGCTCTGTGGGGCAGCATATTCCTTTTCCTCATGAGTGGAACCAGCACCTTGGCTGGCTGTATTGAGCCTGGGGAGCAGCAACTGGAGCTTTTTCCTTGTTCCTGTCCCCCTGACAGTTAGGGAGGGCTGTGGGTGAAGAGGTGGCTCCCTCAGAGCAGGTATTTCTTCTCACAGCCTGTGCTTCGAGCAGGACTCGAAGAAGGGTGTGAATAACATCTGCATTAAGCCAAGCAACTCAGACAGCTAAAAGGAAACCATCCATCTATCTTTGTGGAATGAATAGGGAGATAAAGTCCAGTCTTTCTGATCTAGCAAAGCCCCTCTTATGTCCAGCTGCTTGGCTGGGTTTTGCTCTTCAGGAAGAAGGCTTTCCCGTAAGGTTTGTGCCTTCCAGGCAAGACCCAACGAGGAAGAGCAGAAAAGAGGGCTGATGAGGCGTTTCTGAGAGTGGAAACCCACAACCATTTGAGGGGCAGGGCTGGCAATTTCCATCCTCTCTCTGTGCTGCGTGAAGCTGGAGGCGGCTGCCCAGCTGCATTAAGAGAGGCCCTGTAGGCTGCCAGATGTATTGGGGTAGTTCTAGAGGAGAAGAAGCTGTAAGGGGAGGTGTGGATCCACAGTCAGATGCTGCATATCACGATACGAGGTCTCAGTCAGAGTTCAGAAAGGATTTTAGTGGCTTTGGGGAAGAAAAACCTAGGAAAGTGTCAGATCAGGGAACAGGAGTAGCTGTTTCTTATCAGGGCAGCTGGGGCTGACTCTAAAACCTAACGCTGGCATGGGAGAAGCGAGGCCTTTGCCATCCATCCCTGGGGGGCTGCCTGCTCACCCCTTCCCTCTGCCTGCGTGGAGGGTCTGTGTTCCCTGGAACTCCTGGGGCAGGAGGGCCCCCAGCACCCCGGGGGCCTACTCAGTAAATCCCCCCGATGTTACCGTGGAAAACCTGCCTCAATAGGTTAAACAGTTCAATTATTTAAAGGGAACTCTTCCAAAAAAAAAAAAACCAACCCAACCAACCCAATAGGGAATCTTCTTACTGATTTATTTTTGCCTTATGACAACAAAAACTGGGGCCTGGGAGGGAGAGGTCGTGCTGCCAGGCCAGGGTGCAGCTGCAAGGCAGAAGCAGGCAGAGCCTGGCTTTCCAGGTTCACACTGGAACTCATTGCTGCCACAAATAGCAGCGGGAGGAATTTACTCTCAGAAGGCTCCTGTCATGTTAAGAGTTTGGTACTGGATCAGCAGCATTTCCTTGGCCTTTTGGCCTGACGGGAGTAAAGACCCTCTCCAGGCGTGTGCTAGGCAGTGAGTGAGGGAACCTTTCTCCACGTGTCTCAGAAAAATGACACGCTCCCTGTGTGCTGTGGCCGGTTCTTCGTCTGCATTTCTCCTGCCCAGCTAGCAGCCAGGGCTTGTTCGGTAGGTCCAGAGCAGTACAAAACATACTGCAGTTTACATCATCTGTGTAGCTTTTCCAGTGGTGTTGGGGGAAGAGATTACTCACAGACACTGCTTTTTATAGCGTTGCTTTCAAGGGTCGCAACCATTGGATTAAAGTGAACAAGAGGTTAAAATGCAGCTGATTTTCCATGTCCCTCCTTTCACCCTGCAGAGCGGTTGCATTACCAAGCTGGAGAACTTCATTCAAGAGCATCTGAAAATTATCGGGGCAGTGGGGATCAGCATTGCTTGTGTGCAGGTAAAAGGGCTGAGTGGAATTTTGGGGGTGCTGGGCAGAAGTTAAAGGAACCCCAGAGCTGAGGGATGGAAAAATATCAGATGTTTTAGGCTCTTCCCTGCCTGGCAAGGAGAAGTTGCCAGGTACTTCGGGGACCCGAGGATTCACTAGCTCCAAAGCAAAAGCCTCTTTTGCTGGTCTGTAAAATTTGCTTCTGGTGAAGGAGTGCAACCAGCTGGGCAAAGAGAGGCTTCTGCTGCCGGGCTGCGGGGAAGGCAGCGCTGGCCCTGGCAGGCGATCGGCAGCCTGAGAGAGACCTCTTGTGGGGATGTGCCCTGATTGCCCACCGCCTGGAGGAGTTTCCTACCCCGTTCATTAGCGTTATTTTACATCATCCAGAATTTCTCCCTCGGCTGTGTCATATTGAAGAACGGCACTGTGGGTCTGCAAATGATTTGGGAGAGGGTGATGAATAAAGGGGTAGGATATGGATGCCCCCCACTCCCATTGTAGAGGGGAAGGCACAGGATATTATTTTCTTCCAGATGCAGATGTCTCTGGGAGTTCCTCATCTTCCCCCCTGTTCTGTCAAGTAGCCAAATTACACCCCAGAGAAGCTGCTGCTGATTAATTACGAGGATTAGCAGACATTATGTTCTCTTCTGCTTATTTTAAGCTGGAGCACAGTCTCCCCAGGCAGGAACTAGCTGCCGCTCCAGCCTGGGTCCAGACTGTTAGTTTGCAAGCTGCTGCCTCCACTGCATCCATGCTGTTTTTTCATGCATTTCTCTTCTCTTTACACCCTGTAGATCTTTGGGATGATTTTCACCTGCTGCTTGTACAAGAGTTTAAAGCCAGAACCATATTAATAGCTGCGGGAACTCTGTCGCTCCCCCTCTGCCACTTCCCTTAGCACCTGCCAACCTGACCACTCTCCACTGCCGCCACAGAAGTGTCTGTAACCTGAGGACTTGGCTCTGCAATTAAACGCCTTTCGAACCATGCACCGCCTTACCTGCCCCTTTGGGGGAAAGTCACCCTACTTGTTGTGCACAAGGCAGCCAGGAGTTCTGCGGGTCCTCTTCATTGTCAAGAAACAAAAGAGCTGTGGATCTTCTGCTAGAAGCTTTAGTGAAACAGTCCCTTGATATAACTACAAAGCAAGATTTATCCAGGGCCATTTCTCTCGAGGCTTTTCCTGAGCCAACGTGAAGGTTTCAGGATGCTATACCAGAACCATGGGTTGCTCTCTGAGAAGCGCCTCGGCAGCACCAGGCGTTGACTGTGAGGACAGATGATGCTTCTGCGCTGAGCTGGAGCCAGAGCTGAGTCTCTCATACATGGAAGATTTCTCTCCCTCCTGCCAAGTGTGCACCGATGTCCTGACCCAGCTGTTCTCCACCTGAGAGAGAGGACGCCTGCCTGGTTGCTCGGGGCAGGAGCTACTCTCCCTGCTGGTCGGGAGCACAACTTGGTGCAGTTGAAATCTTGTCATGACTCTGATGTTGCCAAGATGTGGGTGCCTTAGGATTTCTCAGCAATCCTTCCTCCTCTTCCTTGAAGCTTCCCCCAGCACAGTGCCATTAGGAGCCACAAGAGGCCTTTTGCCTCCTAGCGATTCTGGAGCAATTATGATGGACTACTTTCTAATTCTTTTGGGTCTAGTCTGTTTTATTGAGTGGCTTCTAGTGTGAGTGAGAAAACTTTGTTTTTTCTTACCTATCCCCTGCTGAGGTTTGGTGAAGAACTGGTCTGTTTGTGGAGCTGGCGTATCTTGCTACCCTTCGACCTGTTCGGTTAGTGGAAATACCTTCTAACATCTCTTACATGTTGAGAGATGCCCTTGGCTTGATTTTCCTAATTAAAACCTCCAGGCTTGTCTCTCTTGGGCAGCAAATGAATATATACAAATGTTGTATCAGCCTCCAAAGAGCTCATTAATCAGCTGAGGGTTTTCTGGCTTTAATGAGATCTGGAAGCCCACTTGACTGGTTATGCCAGAAGGTCAGGAGAGTCAGCTTCAACCAGGTGCCCCAGTGTACTACTAAATTGGTAGTGCTGGGTTAACTGTCTGTTTGCTGCGGAGGAATAGGTTTTAATTAAATATTCTGTCTGCACTGGGATCCCAGATACACACAGGACATAGACATCACAGCTGCCATGGATTTAGCACCATCGTGGTATCAACAGGTCTTAGCCTGAATTCTTAGGATCTTGTGTGCCTCTGGCTTTGTTCTAACCTTCCTGCTATGCCTGTTACACCTGTGAAGCAGAAAGGGCTGTGGGGTTTTGGTGTTGCTAAGCAGTGAAGACAAGCCCTTTTATAAACAAGTTTATTCCCTCTCCTGGCCTTTTAGTGGTGCTGGCTGAGCCCTGGCCCTTGGCAGCGGACAGTTAACCTGAGCAAAATCACCCAGACCCCTAAAGGGTCTTGCAGCCTTGTGGGGTTTTTAGTTCACAGAGCAGAAATCTTGGTCTGGCGCTAAAGGGTGACAAGTTAAAAATTCAGAGCAGGCCAATCTGAAACTCCCCCATCAACATCAGCCCTGTGAAATAATCCTTAACTAATGCAGAAAGAGACGTGGAGGAGCTGAGGTGTATCCTTAGTTCTACAGCAGTAGGAAAGAGGGGAAAGAAATCTAAATTATTGTGTAATGATCTAAAGGAGAAATCTCTAAATTATTTCTTGTTTTATAATCAAGTTCCTGACAAGTATTGACTACTAACTAAGAGGAAAATATTGAGCATGTTGCTTGAAGCAATATTTTTAGTTTCTTAAGCATATCTTCATAGCTGCCTTCACCCATTCCCTTCAAATACATTGTACAGGGTTGGGAGAGGCCAGGAAGAATGAGATACGAACAGTAAGTTGGCTTGTGTCCATTGAGTTGTTTTATACTTTTTCTCTGTGTAAAAAATAGTCATTGCTTTTTTTTTTTAACCCAGTTTAAGTTGCTGGCCAATAGAAAAATAAAGCTTAAGATTCTGTACTTACTCTCTGTAGCAAAATTGAAGGGGTACCGTGAGCGGGGCGGGTTATACGGGTTCCTCAGGTCCTGCTGCTGAGGAGCCAGTTCCTCAAGCAGGAGCTGGAGGGACGCGGCCGAGAAGGGAGCTGGGGAGGAATCTGCTTGGTGTCGCTGATCTTGCCGGCCTGGTTACGATCCGCTGCCGCGGGGTGCTGCAGACTGCTCCGTGTGGCACCCCGAGAGCTGACGTCGCAGCACCTCGGGGTACCAGGTATTGCGCGGCGGCCCTGGTCTGCGCCGGGGGCCCTGGTCTGCGCCGGGGGCTGCTGCGCCGGGGGCTGCGGCGGGATAACGGGGTGTGGGTGCTGCGTGCTGGGGTGTGCCGAGAATTTGCTGTAGGTGCTGTGGAGTAGCTTGTAGCCACCTTGCATCACAGACGTGTCAAAAAGAGGGAGCAGGTGTGTGCCCTTTTTTTAATCCCCTGTGGGATTTTAGGTGGAAATTACACATTACACGTTTCGAATGCGCCTACATGCGGCTGGATGGAACCGCCTGCTGCAGCTGCCGGGCATGGCCGCTCGGTGGCTCTCGGGGCTCGGCCCAGTTTTGCGCTGTGAGTTCAGCTCCTGTAATTCCAGCGAGTCTAATTCAGGCTGCTTGGCCCTGTGGGCAGCAGGGCCACGGTGTCACCAAGCCCCGTACAGGTCACGCTGGTGTTCCCTTGCCTGAAAGGGAAGGTCGCTCCTTCCAGCCCCGGCAACGTGCCCCACTTTCATGCTGCAGCAAGACCCCGGTCATGCGAGGCTGAGGCTGAGGGCTTGGCCTGGCCTGCGCTCTGCTCGGAGCAGGGACTTCTGCTGGAAAAAAGCCACAACTGCGTTGGCATGTGCCGAGGAGACAGAGCTGGGTGGCTCGGTGGTGGCGAGAGGAGCCAGCACTGCTGCTGTGGTACTGCTGGGGGAGGGCAGACGCGCTCCTGAGGTGCGCTGGGCAAGACGGGCTGTGATTGCGTCCATTTATGAGACCTTGTGCCAAGACCTGCCTGCGGCTCTGGCCGCCAGTTTTCAGGAGAGGAGAGCTGGAGCACGAGCGAAGAGGGGAGCGAGTTTGTCGATGTGGGGCTGGGGGAGCGGGGCAGGCTGGGCTCCTGCTCGCACGCTTGCGGCGGGGGCACAGAAGGGGCATGGATGGCTCCGTGTTAAGCGTGTCCCAAACAGCCGCCGGGCCACCTCGGCTGTTCTGCCACGGCAGGAGAAATGTCCTCACCCCTGCTCCTCGCCCCAATCCCCTCTGTGTCGTTAGGGGTGCAGTGTGGCTCCAGTCACCCTTCCCCACCCCAAAGGGAAATTAGCCCCCCTTCTGCAAGACTTCCATGGGGTGGCATCGGTGAAGTCTGTAGCACCGTGTCTTTCAGAACAAAGCAATTGCTTAAAAGCAATTTCTCTTCTTGTTTGAATTGACGACTTCTGCAGGTCTGTGATCAGGGTGCCCTTACCATCCTGCAGCATCCCCACGGGCCCGCAGCCTCCGGGCTCCGGGTGCTGCCGCCTCGCTCGAGGTGGGAGCGTGGATTTCTCCCCCTCCGGACCTGGAGATTTGGGCTGTGCTAATTGCCCTTCTCAGTAATTAGCTCAGCCGGTGGTCTGCTCTCTGGGGGTGCCCGGGTGGCCAGTACAATTTGCTCAGGAATAAAAGGGAAAACAGATGTAGCAGTAAATAGTTTCTGCGAGGGTCCAGCTTTGGGGCAGTCGCCCTGTTCCTGCAGTTTCAAACAAGACACGAGTATTTCACGCTCCCCTGCAAGGCTGCTTCTAACCCCAAACCAGTTCACAAACATGCCCTTTCTGCTCCTGCTGCCTAATGGGGAGGAATTTTCCCCCCAGGGAGGCCTTGGTTCCCCTCTCTTTTGCCATGTATAAAGCCTCCCTTTGGCCGTGGTTGTAATTTCCTTGTTTTCCTGCTGGGCCGGGGCTGAGCAGGGCTGCAGTGGTGGAGAGAGAAAGGCGAGGAGCAGGCAGCGATACTCTCCTCCCCGCTGAGACGTGACAAATACACCCTGCTTGGGAAATGGCAAAGGGGAATGCTCCCTCCTCTCCTGCCGTGAAGCCTCCCCAGGTTTCCGTGTGTATGTGCACGCGTGTGCATCCACCCCGGGAGAAGATGCCGGGTGCTCTTTGCTGCTCCTGGAGCAGCGAGGGAGATGCCTCAAGCAGCCCTGGTGCTGAATTGAGACCCAGGGGCACGTAGCAGAGACCGACAGCTTCTCCTGGCGTGGCTGGTGTTGCGGTGGGGCTCCTGGGCTGGCCCCCGCGCTGTTAAAGAGCGGCTCCTGGGGCTGCCGGCCGCGCTGCGCTGTCTCCCCGGGAGCTGCTGCTGCAGGAGCGCGTCTGCCTGCCGCGTCTCTGGGCCAAAGTCCGCTCGGGAGGAGAGGTGGTGGCTGCGGTGGCCCCAGCCCGGCCAAGGAGGCAACGGGGAGCAGATTCGTGTGGTGCCTTCAGAAATGACAAATTCCTTGCGGGGAAGGGGGGCACGATGCTCTCAAATGAGCTCTGATCACAGCAACAGCAGGGATGCTGGTGCCCACCAAATTCGCGCAGTGCCTCATCCCAGCACAGCGGCTCATCAGGCACACCGGGGTTTTGAATTCCTCTTACTCCCTGCGAAGGAGGCTGCTCCTCCCGCTGTCCTGGCTGTCCGCATTAGCAGAAAGATGCTGCACGCGCTGAGGCCATCAGGACCAGCAGCTTTCTCTCTCCTGATTACTGCTCCTGCCTGCAGAAAAGGACCTGCTGAGCATCAGGCATTTCCAGGCTTCATTTTTCTGAGTAGCGAACTGTCTTGCTGACAAGGGAAGAGCAGTTTCTGCTTGCACAGAGCGTAGAGAGAGCCCAGCGCCCCAGCAGGGCACGATCCTGCCAACGGCTGCTGTGCCCCCCGACTGGGACAGCAAAACCTAGCCCTCCCCCTCGCAGTCCCAGAGGTGGCTTCGATGGCTGCAGCACGTGTCTGGCAGCGTGAGGGTCACACGGAGCCCCTCGCACCCCTCTGCGGTCAGAGGCCAACCCAAACGGGGCACTGACCCCGTGGTGCGGGGTGCGTGGAGCGACGCTTCCCAACTTTGACCGTACGTGTGTGTACATATGGCTAAATATCTCCTCCTGCCATGCTGGGGGATTTCCACTGCCTGCAGGAACTTTTACAGGTGAGGCTTATATTTCTTATTTTGCTCAGAAACGCTGGAACCCCTTTACCCCAGAAACCTGCCAGCATGGAAATGTGCTCGGTGCTTCCAGAGTCACGGTCCCCCTCTCCCTTCCCGGGGGGGACGTCCTCTCCCCCGCGGGGCAGCCAGGGATGCTCCCCACCCGCCAGCAGTCACAGCCTCAGCCTCCGCCCTGCTAAAGGGCTCCCCAGCCCCGGATTAGCAACAAATTGCTGTACCGCGCAGCAAATGGCTTTCTCGTTAACCTAGCGATGCCCCGTTAATGTTCGGCTGTGTGTCTCCTGCCTGCCACTGGCTGTAAATAAATAGGCATCTGCCCGACGGCACCTCGCTGGTGGCAGGAGGCAGGTGCCTGCATCCGTGCACGGCATCGTCCTCGGGGACCGCAGGGCAGCACCAAAAAGCTTGAGCCCCTTGCTTTGTTTGGGACATT
Organism: Pelecanoides urinatrix; assembly: GCA_013400755.1. Classification (NCBI taxonomy): domain Eukaryota; kingdom Metazoa; phylum Chordata; class Aves; order Procellariiformes; family Procellariidae; genus Pelecanoides; species Pelecanoides urinatrix. The sequence continues at coordinate 198,417 of VZTQ01008776.1, read as the reverse complement.
AGGAAAAAATTCTTTCCTGACAGCGTGGTCAGGCCTTGGCAGAGGCTGCCCAGGGCAGTGGTGGAGTCCCCATCCCTGGAGGGATTTAAAAGACGTGTAGATGAGGCGCTTGGGGGCATGGTTTAGTGGGCATGGGGGGGTTGGGATGAGCGTTGGACTCGATGATCTTAGAGGTCTTTTCCAACCTTAATGATTCTATGTCTATTCTATGTTTTACTGGAGAAACTGAGGCAAGTGTTTCATCCACGCTCGTACGGCAGGTACGTGATGGGTGCTGGGGGAGCCACGGCGTGGGGGTGCCTGCGCAGAGAGCTGCCTGGGCCGCTCGGTAGCGCATCCTGGAGGTGTCGACAAAGCTCCCCCTTTTCTGGGAGAGCCGCCTGTTCAACCTTGTAACCCTCCCGAGCACTCTTCACTGACTGGTGGTTTTCCCAGGTTGTTTTACACGCTTTGATTTCTTGCGGCCCATTCTGGGGTGGAGCGTTAAGCAACGACGGCCTGAGATGTGAGGCACCAGGCTCAGGTTTTGGGGTTGGGACCTCCACCGCTACCTCCACTCCCGGGGGATGTCAGCTCAGTTCCCCCCGGACCCAAATAACAGCCACTCTCACTATAAAATGACATCTGAAGGCACGTCCCCCCACACCCAGCTCTTGCGGCTCCTCTCTTACATGTTATTCCTCTGTTATATGCTGAGCATTGTCAGGTACTATTTTATATTTATCTGAATTAAATCGTGTCCCATTTAAACGTGCCCAACTCTCTAAGATATCCCAGGCTAATTCACATTCTGTCCTTCCTTGCGTTTATCCATCCCTCCTCCTCCATCGATCCACAAACATGATCAATGTTATAATTTATTTCCTTTTCCTCCTTTCTCCCTCTCCCACCGCTCTCTTCCAGGACTTTCATTAAAGTTTTTAATAGCAGTCAGCTGAAGGCTGACCTGCTCTTCCCTTTGCTGAACGCCTCGTGCTCCGCGGATGGGCTCATGAATGATGCAGTTGTTTGGGCTCTAGCTGGCAGCTGTGCCAGAATTACTCAAGACATCTCTGAGGTTTGTCCACACTTCCAAATTGAACTATCCTGACCCCAGAGCAGGGAGTGGAGCCCTAAATCACAGGACAGCAAAGGCGGCTGCGTATGTATTAAATATGGTTTTCAAGCAAAAAAACCCCAAATGTTATTCAAACACATTTTGCTGTTCACTTGCCATAGTTAATGGCACTGGATGGGGCTGTTAAAATCACAGGCACAACAAATGTGGGCTCTTGGTGCCCTTTCCACCAAAAACCCAGCACTGCCTTCTGGAAGTGAACTGGATTTAAACGAACGTGGGCGAGAAGAGGCAGCATTTCACAAGCAGAGCGGTGGGTCACCGGGGATGTGGTTCTGGTGCTGACTGGGAATACGGGAGCTTGGTGTTGCGTCCCCAGTTTGCCTGGAGGTTTGAGGACACCTCTTGCCTCGGGTTTTTGGCAGAGCTCAATGGCCCCTTTAGCGAAGTGACCAGATACTCAGGTGTTGTCGGTGCTGGTGCTGGGTGGGAGCGGAGGAGCACACAGCACCGCAGGAGTCCATCCTGCACCTGCCTGGGTGGGAGCTGAGCTCCCCTGCTCCTGCGAGCCCGCTGCCAGAGCCTCCCAAGCACGGCGGACAAATTAATTCCTATCAGTGTTTCTGTTTCCCCTCTAATCGTATTTCCTTGTCCCCTTAGATTGAAAACTTCCTTTTAGTGTCTGTACAAGCTGTGCCAAGCTCCGCGCAGCCGCAGTGCGCGCTTCAGTTCTGCCTATAATCTACGTAACAACAAAAATACTGCTCCAAAGGGGTTACGACCCTACGAAACTGCTGAACTCTGGTGGCACTCCTCTTCTGAAACCAACAATGGGAAACGCAGATCGGTGTCAAACCGCAGCCTCTGGTTGAGCATCACCAATTGTTTCTAGTTTTGCATAGCCTGCAGCTTTGAGCAAACGCGGTTCTGCTCTTGCAGGCAGAGGTTTCTGGAACGTGAATGCAAATAACTTCTGCTCTCCACGCACCGCTGGAGAGATGCTCTTGTGTCACCGCTTTCGGATTCAGAGTCCTTCCCGGAGACAGGGTCCAAGGACGCTTGTCGTCCCCCGGGGCACCACGTGCTGGCAGCCCGTTAACTAGACGCAGGAGCTGGGCTGGAGCCGAGAGGGCGAGCAGGGTCTGGGGAGGGGGGCAGTTCCCGCTTCACCCGCTTCGAGCCAGCTCAGGGAACAGCTTCACTTTTCTGGCCCAGTTTTTAATGCCACTTTTCCCCAGGAAAGGGTCCTGGAGGGAGGAGGCAGCGAGCCACAGCCCCCTCGGGTGCTTCCACCTGCAGCCCCGCTGACAGCACCTCCTGGGCAGGGGTCAGAAACAACGGGCTATAATTAAGGCAATTATGCCTTTAATTAGGCATAATTGAGCTAATGGCTTTTTTTCCAGTCTACATCCCCTCTCCTGGGTAACCTATAAGCCAAGCTCTGAGCTCCCTTTTAGGGCTTGTTGCAGGCAAATGTTCACCCCTTGTTTCCCCCAGCTGACTAATCCTGTCCCAGTCCCGCTAGAGGTGGCAGGAGATGCCCCCAGTTGCTCTTAATGAAGCCAGTTGGTGCATGAGGGTTATTTGAAGGCCTGACGGGGTTCCCAGGTGGTTCTTTGCGGGGCTGGGTCTTCCCTTCTGCACCTCTAGCCCAGGAGAGGGGCTCCGGCACCAGCCAAAATAGAGGTGCTGGGGTTGAGCCGGCAGCGCTGCCCTCGGCACGGCGGCAGAGGAGACGCTTCGACCCAAGAGCGGTCCAGACCGAGGGCCGGGTGCAGGGCTGCCTGCTGAAGGAAAGGGATGAGAGAAATGAAGCTGCGTGTTTTATTCTCGTTGTAGCCCATCCCGCACTGCAGAAGCGATAGCAGAAAGCCAGCGCCCTGTCCCTGATGTGCCACCACCATCGGCCGGCTCACACGGCCGAGGGCAGAGCAGCCTCCTCCCCGCTGCCCTGCCCTGGCGAGATGCACCCCTGGCCCTGCCCGGCACATCCCAACCGTCGCAGCGTCCCTGGCCCTGCCCGGCACATCCCAACCGTCGCAGCGTCCCTGGCCCTGCCCGGGGGGAAGCAGTAGCTGCCACAGCCCCTTTTGGGGGGGATTTAGGTTTTGGGGGCTGCAATACTGCAGGTGGCCTGAGCTCTTACCCTCTGCCATGCAGAGGCTAAGGAGAGCACTGGGATGGCCGCGCCACTGGCTTTAGCTCCAGCAGCTCTGCGACGCGCTCTTCCCTTCGCAGGAGCTGCAGGACCAGCCAGGGATGGGGGATGCATCCTGCGTGCTGGGAGCAAGGGTTAAATAAACCCCGCAGTGAACAAAACAAATGTCACGTCCTCTCAGCTGTGGCTTGCTCATTTTTATTTCAAAGAGCAAACCCAGCCCCACTGTTACGCAGGTAAGTTGGACGTCTCTGACACCAGAGTGAAGGGGGCAAGAGATGGTCCCGGGGCCAGGGTAAACCGCTCCCGCTAGGCGAGTGACACAGAAATGAGGGGGGAGGAAATACGGAGATGCTTTTTGCTTCAGCCGTTTCACAGAGCTGCGCCCGTCTCTGTGATGACTTTTTGCAGCTGAGCTCTGCTGCAGGCAGCTTGAACTTGCTGTTGAGCATTTGCCTCCTTACGAGACTCATTCTTCCCACCACATTC
>VZTQ01008776.1:75980-194551 GCA_013400755.1 Pelecanoides urinatrix | reverse complement strand
GCCAGCCCGCAGGCTGAGGTCCGTGCTGGTCGGCAGGTTTAATGTGGGGCTGCCGTTTGCTGCACTGAGAAAGCTAAGGCTGAGGAATCACCTGCAAGTGAGGTCAACCTTAGACCTGGTGCTCCCGACGCCGGGCTCTTTGCGGTGGCCCTGGGCTCGGTGGGGACGCTGGCCTCTTCCCAGCGGTACGCGGGCGGGGGCTGCCCTCTCGCCAGCCCCCGCGCACCAGTTGCCGTGGCAGCTCGCTGGTGGCAGCTCGCTGGTGGCCCCGCAGGACCCTCCTGCCCGCGGCTGGGGGCTGAGCCGCAGGGCCAGGACCAGGCACGCGGCGTCTGTTCACGTGCTGCTGCTGAGGAGCACGGTGGCTGCGCTCTCCCTCCTTCCCCGGCAGCTCTCAACAGCGTCTCTGATAGAGGGAATGACAGCTAAGGGTTAACAGCAGAGCCATTGTCTGGCCTAAGCAGAAGTTACAAAGGGTGGGTAGATAAATCACTAAACTAACAATTCCTGACTGAGACCTTACTGTGGTGCATCCTCCCACTTGATAGGAGCAGATAGACCTTGAGCTGGCTCGTTAGGCCTCCTCTGTAACAGCTGTGACGAGATAAGTGTCCTATGCAAATCACTAACAATAAACAAGTGTCGAAGGACAAGATAACCCAATGCCTCGTTATATTCCAAGAGTCGAGGAACTGATGAGTTAATTAAATGACCATATATAGACAAAGGAAGCCCAGAGTTCAACTAATGGACACAGTGAAGAAGACTATGGACGACCACCGGAGAAGGAAAAGACCCTAACCCTAATTGTCCTGCGCATGCTTGGACTATGTAAATGACCTTCAGGAACTCATTACCATAAGACCACCTTTTCTAAGGAACGTAATGAATATGTATATCCTGATTGCATATAACCCCTGTAAGTTAAGTACCCCGGGCGCACGTCTTTGGCGGGGCGACCCCCCGTGCTGCCCAGCGCTGAATAAACACACCTGCTTTGCAGTCGTACAGATTGTGGAGTTTTGCTTTCCGTGCGTCATCTCGGCGCTTTCCAGGCACCCGGCCCCAGTCATCTGGCGGGATTAAATCCAGCCTGTATCACATCTGCCTAAAAGTTTCCTGGGGACCTGGGGCTCAGCTGCTCCCTGGAGTAGCATCTCACGTCGCCTCTGAAACTCAGGCACCAACATGACTTTAATACAACTTTTTAAAGTATGCATTGGTATCTTGTAAGCCCTTGAGTACAGCAGAGTCCCTTTTATATTGAAATTTAGGCTCCTCAATAACATTTTATTATGAGGCTTGCTATTTTTGGAATTGCTGTTACTCTGTTATGAGCAAGGCACCTAACATCCTTTGATATGAAATCATTAAGGGCACAGCAGAGTTCATTACAGGGGCATTTCTCTGGATTAAGAACAAATCAATACCACATACTAATATCACAGCCTGATACCTGGCTTCAGTTGCAAATAACACATCCAGAGGCAGATACTCTTCTTTTGGCCTCTTGTGCTCTTCTTCCAATATCTTATTTACTGTTTTCCCCCAAGCTGTTGTGATGGATTTATGAGCAGACAAAAATCCAAAGGTTGTTTTTCCTTGAGCTACCTGAATATTGTAGCTTTTAAAATAAAAGAGAAAGAAATAACCAGCTTGAGTTTGTGATGTTGCGGTAACCTCACATGCAATACGACTTCCCCACTTCTGCTGGCGGAGCCCCTGGAAGCGACGTGCGGAAGGGAGCCAAGGCCTGGAGCTCTCTCTGGTTACATTCAGCTGATCACATTCAGAGCTTAGAATAAGTTTCAGGTGTTTTGAGTTGGGAACACGCCCGGGGAAGGTGGGTTGGGAGGCAAAAGGGGCGAGGATAATTTATAAGAAGCCTCCAAGAGAAAGAAGAGCTCTGCTGGAGGAGTCACCTTCTTTTGTGAAAGTCTTCCCTGGGTTGAGATGTGGAAGCAGTTGGAGTTTGCTGGTCTCCTGGCCATGCTGCGCTGGCAGGGAGCGAGGGTAAACACGCTGTCTTGGTGGGTATGGCCACAGCCTCCATGAGGGACCCTCACTCAGGCAGTGCACGACCTTCTTGATCCTGGGTGGAGGCTCCAGCTTTGCTCTGGACATGCAGATCTGTGCCCAAAGCAGGTTTGCCTGCCTGCGGTTTGAGACAAGGGCAGGATAAAAGGGGTTTAACAGTGCTCAGCATGGGGCTGCGGGGTGGATGGGGGATGCCAGGCTGTCAGGAACCACCGGCTGCTCCCGTTGTTGCCCAACCACCAAGAGCCGTGTCTCGAGGTGTCTCCTGCTGTAGCTGGCACGGGAGTGTCTCTGTGTTGCTGCTCCCAGCTATTGCAGCACACAATGGTCATCTGGTTTGGTGGCAGCTCCAATAGCCGACATGAAAGCACCTGAGGCCAATGGCATTTGTTTCTCTTTATTTATTAGAAGTAATTCTTCATCAATGGAATTTAATTATTACTTTTTTGCCTTTTAAAAATNGATTCTATGATTCTAAAGCAGCCATTTGTGTAGGCTGCATTTAATGCTGAGTGGAGCCAAAGCAGGTTTTCTTCAAGCTGTTTTGACAATAATAATAACAACAACAAAAAATCAAGTTGGTGAAGTGTGGAGCTGCAGGCTGTCTCTGTAATGATATGAAGCACTCAAGCCCTTATTAACTTAATGCTTTCATTTACTAGCTCGTTCCTGGAGGAAGACCTCCTAGTCAAAGTGCTATTGCTCCTTTAAAAAACTAAAGTTAGTAATTGCTTCAGCTGCACATCTCATTACGAGGCAAGGCCTACAGCTTGCCTCATAAGCAAGCACTCATCTTCTTGGTTTTGTTTTTAAATTTTCAGGGAGAATTTCAGCAAAACCTCTTGTTATACCTCCAGCCCAAGCGTTAGCTATTCCATTGCTGCATATAAATTTATAGACTCGATTATAAAAGTTCTGCATTTCCACTTTCTTTGGAAACGGGAGGCTTGAGGGCTTGGCTGTAGCGCAAGCTGTTTCTGTGTTGAGGAAGAGCTGGGCAGAGCCCGTGTGCGGGGAGCAGTGGCTGAGGAGCGCGGGGAGGAGCCCGTCCTGCTCCATCAGGGCAGCCCTGAGCCGTCACTAGCTGAGACTGCTCCCGTTCCCATTTAGCCCCTTGTCCATGGACGTTTTCTCCCTTCCCTCTCCTAGCACTGGGAAGGAGCAGGCTCTCACACACACTACCATCGGGAAGACCTAGTTAAAAAGAAAAAAAAAAAAGAGGGGGGAAGCACTTTAAGGCAGCTTTGAGTAAATAGCTGGAGATAATTGGGCTTTAGCTGTGTTCTCGTACCTTATGGATTGCCGGGGACAGCGATGCTGCCGATCTCTGAATTGCTGCATGAGCTCAGGGCAGCAGCTTTCCATCAGCAGTTCCTGCACTGGACTCTGCCCACCGTCAAAAAGCACTTTTTTTACCTATTGAAAGATATTCCCTTAGGATTTGAGGGCAGTATATGATAGGGGCCCTTGATAAGAGGGAGGCAAGAAGACGCCAGAGGTGGGGTGAGATTAGGCTTCTCCTTGTTGCCCATCTCTGATGGTTTCTGAAGAGTGGGAGAGTGCCATCTCAGAGGTACACGCAGGGAAACTGAGGCACCGTGCCGGTGGCTTGCCCAAGGCTTGCCTAACGAGCCTCTTTGTTCTTGTCAAGGCCTGTACCTAAATATACTCCTTAAGGTGAGGCATTTTTCTGCACGAGCAATGACGCTACATGGCGAGGGGCAAAGGGAGTCTCCGTTGCTGATGTGACCAGCCTGGAGAAAGCAAAGAGAGGGTGGAATGGGATGGACCCAAAATACACCGGCGTTGGAGGAAAGATTCCCATTGAGCTTCACGCACTTGGGTCGGATCTCTGGAGAGATGTTGGTAAGGACAGTGACATTTATGTGAAGTAATTAAAAGTTTGTAGAATTCTAGTGAACCACTAGAAAACGTGGAAAGCGGCAGCTCAAGAAAAGTCAGCACCTAAAGGTGGGTGCTGAGCACAGCTGTCCTACTGCTGGCACTGATTTATTTCTTTTATTTTTTTAAAAGCAGTTAATTTCTTGGAAGGCTCCAAGTAGACCTGCTTTTAAAAGAAGGAGGTCTGATTCCCAAAGAGTGGATGTTCAGTATTCGTTCTCACTAGCTCCAAATCCAGCCCGTGGGGTGGGGCGTGGGTTAATCCAAAATCATCAGTGCCTACAGAAAGGCTTGACCACTTGCTTTGAAGTTTGCTGTTAACTGCCGGTTTCTTGCGCTCCCCGAAGCACATGGGCTTTTAGCTTTTTGTCTGCTCTTCCATGCCTTTCTTTGATCACTATTTGTTAAGCTCCCAAAAGTGGGAAATAATGAACCCGTTTTATTAAAACACTTGCTTCGTATTTGGGAGGGATAAATGAAGGACTTCCCTGCATGAATTTTCTAGCTTGGCTGTTAAAAGACACAATGTTTGATATGGGAGCAGATGCATCAGGAATGAAATTGCATGGAAACTTGTGTGGTGCTTGGGAGCTCGTGTCTTCACCCCAGCTATGTGTGACCTACAAGCACAAGACACGGTGTAGGACACCAAAACGGGTGACTGACAAAATCTGGAAGATGTGCATTTGTGGAGAAAGAGAAATAAGATTGGGGGTGCAAAACCTAACACTCTCTGCATGTCTTGGCTCTACATCCCCTATATATTTCTCTAAGGGAGTGTCAAGGAGAAAGAGATGAGGGTTTAAATGAGACCTGCTCCCACGTAAATATTGTGCTGCCTCCAGGCGCTAGCCCAAAGCGAAGCCAGTTGCCTTGCAGCTCCCCTCGGGTGGCTGGAGTCGCTGAAGCCAAAGATTACTTCTTACCTTTTATTCTTTTTAATGGCCTTATGTGCTGGACGTGCACACGGCAGAGGTCTGCAGCAAGATCTGAAAGCTCTTTGAGTATCTAAGGCTTGGGCACCTCAAACAGCTTTTCTTAGCAGAACTTAACAAAACGAATTAATCCTGGACGCTCGAGTGGTGTAAGGCACCACATGCTACCCGGCTGTTTTAAGTCGTATTTAAGTTAATGAAAAGACTCCCACAGACTTCAGTGGGCGACACATCAAACCGTGCCGCACGGCAAAGCCCAAGTCTCAGCCACGTTCTTCCTGTCCTTGGTTTTCAAACACCTCTATTGTGCTGTCCTTATTGAACAATTAAGAACGCTTTCTCACTGGCTGGAGGACTTGAATAAAAATTGGATCTGAAAACAAAGCCACAATGTAAATCATGGCGCAAATGCGCTGAAGGGAAAATCAAAGATGTGTTCATCACCTGGGCAGTCAGAGCCAAGTGGGAAGAACATTATTTTGTAGATGTCTCAACTGAGAAGTTCCAGGAGAAAGAAAATCTCACTGGCTAATTAAGCTCAAATGGACGTATGTGGGTCTGCTCAGAGAAAGGACTAAGTAGAAGTGCTATTTTCTTACTAGGATCCGTACTGAAGGTAGAAACTATTTGGAATTAAACTGCTTTTAGAGGCAAATGGGCTATTTGGTTTTGGTGGGTTTTTTTCTGGCTGGGGGGGTGTCCTGGTTTCGGTTGGGATAGAGTTAAATTTCTTCCTCGTGCTGTGTTTTGGATTTAGTATGAGAAGAACGTTGATAACACACGGATGTTTTAGTTGTTGCTAAGTGGTGCTTACCCTAGTCAAGGACTTTTCAGCTTCCCATGCTCTGCCAGGGGCACAAGAAGGGAGGGGACACAGCAAGGATGGCTAACCCAACTGACCAAAGGGGTATTCCATATCATATGATGTCATGCTCAGCATATAAATAGGAGGCGTGGTCCAGGAAGTAGCGATTGCTGTTCGGGCATTGGTTGGCGGGTGGTGAGCAATTGCATTGTGCATCACTCATTTTGTATATTCTATCATTCTTGTTGTTGTTATTATTATTATTATTGTTATTTTTATTTTCCCTTCCTTTTATTTCCTATTNTGTTATTTTTATTTTCCCTTCCTTTTCTGTCCTATTAAACTGTCTTTATCTCAAACTATGAATTTTACTTTTTTTTTCCTCCTGATTCTCTCCCCCATCCCGCTGCGGGGTGGGGGGGTGGGGAGTGAGCGAGCGGCTGTGTGGTGTTTGGCTGCCTGCTGGGTTAAACCACAACGGGGGGGAAATTGTTTTTTTGCTGTAGAGCTATTTGCTGTTGGCAGGGAAAGAGGTAGGTCGTGTTCTAGATCGTCATAGTTTATTACCAGTGAAATGTAGATTTGTAGCCACAGGGCTAGCTAGGCATCTCTATGGAAACATACAGCTACGGGGTTTGTGCTCTGGTTGTAATCAGGGTTTTCAGAGTCTTCATTTTTCTTCACATAGACAAGAAGCATATACAAGAAGTCAGACTTTAGTATCCAATTCCAGGCTGCATTTGGGGAAAGGTCATGGGAAGAGCAAAAAACCCAGCACACATCTCTCAGTAAATCACCCTGGGGTGAGACCCTCACAAGAGGTTGTTTTTCAGAGCAAAACTCCTTTTGAAATATAAAGCTTGAGGCTCGTTACAGATCGGAACGAAAGCACTTCACTTCCTTCCTGCAGATGGACACAGAATCGTGATCAAGAGGGTTTTTTTGTTTAAAACTGTCATTTCAAGAAACGTAAAGCTTTCCAAGCACACACATACCTTGGTGCTGATGCTCTGGACAGGAGCAGGACGCTGGTCTCCACAAGCAGATTCCTCTGTACTTTCATGACCTCAACTCCCACCACGTGCTTCTCGGGCACTACTTCGTTATTTTTATATGACAGAGATGTGCAAAAGCCCTGCCTGAGGCTGCCCCGGCCCCAGGAGGCTGCAGCCTGGGTGACAGGGGTTCTTCTCTTGCACTTCTGATGGTGCTTGCTTGCTTTTCCAATACCAGGTTAGCGAGATCCCTGCAACAGTCTTCAAAACAGACTAGAAAAATTTCCAAAATGCTTTATATATAATGTGAATGAATGACTGCAGAGGAGTGGTGGGATTTTTGTTTTTTTCAGTGATCTCCCAACTGACAGATTTCTGCATGTAATTAAGGGCTGCATATTCAGTACAATTTCTCTTTTTTGGCCACTTCTGCCTATCTGTTCATTTTCCTAAGGGCTCCTTTTTATTAAGATTCAGGGAAAATCGAGGCTTTTTTTTTTTCCTGCGGATACACATGTGTCTTTTACATTGGCTTTAAAAAGTACGGTTGTTGTGAGCATATTTAATGGCTCTTCTCAAAGAGATCTGGCAGGTTAGAAAGCAGATCCAATACGCTTACGGTATTAACAGCTGCAGAAGCAAGCACAGGAGAAATGACAGCGAAAAAGGAATTACTTTCCTCGTTACCAAAGAGGAGGGGTGAAAGCTGGTATCTATAGAAATCCATTGAAAAATTCACTGACTCTTTATGGAACAGGATTTAAGCTCTGCTTCTGCTCCTAGCCCTCTCAAGGACAAAACTCTTGAGACAACCTTTCATATGAACATGATAAGCCGTTTGCTTTGCCACATTACAGAAATGGCTTTTTTGGTCAATGCTGTGTTTGCAAACTCCCGAGGAAAAGCTGCGATGCAGACAGGTTGTCATGTGCTGCATGAACTAATATTAATGCCTGCTGTGACTTAGTCTTGCCACTCGGGTTTTTTTGCTGCTCCCTGTGTAACATCTGTCTGACAGCGATAGCAGACTGTCATCGGCTTCCGCTGCACCCTGCTTTCTGTCTGAGAAACAGCAACGAGAGCAACCAACGCGGTTTTTCTTTTTCCTTTGAATTTTTGAATGAGGCCTGCTGTGTTTCTGCAAATTGCACCTTCGTTATAAGTATTTAAGAGCCATAGCTTTTCACATCAGACAAGTTGGCATCATCTTTGAAATGACACGTTATTCTAAAGCAGAAAACTAGATTAGAAAATTGCTTTTGCAGATAGAAACAAAGTCCTGTCAGCTCGTCTAACCCAGTTCTTTGGCACCGGTGCGGGACAGCTTTCCGCACGGCATAACGCAGGGCTGCCTCTGCCAGACGCGCCAGCCCGGGCTGCCGCGCTTCCTCGGCACGGCGCTCGCAGCGAGCGCTGGGCCCGCGCTCTGATCCTTCTGTGAACAAGCTGGCACGAATCTCCATGCAACGCTCCGCTGTATCACGGGAAAGTGTCCTACAGGAGTTCAGTTTGGAAAGGTAGTCATATATTTCATAGTGTCCCTTTTAAAAAAGAGCCTGAAAGAGAAGTGAGGGTTTTGTTTTTTTTTAAAGTGCATTTAGCTGACTAAAGCAGCAGACATGCAGAACACAAGCTATTCAACCAACTATGAAACAAATGCTAGAATTAATTGCTTAATTCTCTTTGCATTAGGATAAAGCATGTGGTTTAAAATTTTCTTCAGTGAAGAACTGCTGAATATGGGAAACATCTACTATTGCCTTGTACTAAATTGAAAAGCAAGTTCAAGTGTAAAGATTGGTGGGGTGATAGCCAAAGGCAAGCTGCTGCAATTTATTTTGTGAGACAATCTAGTTTTAAGGTCTGTGCATAAAAGTTTGACCCAGTAAGCGCATTAAATAACTACCATCTCTGGAAACCCAGGTTTTGTTCAAACCAACTTTGTAGTTTTTCAACTACGTAAGAGAATCCACAGAGGTGCTTCTTACCCGGCAGCCAAAATGCGAGTGCCAAAAGTTTAACAGTACCAAGGAATAACAGACCGCAAGCTAAGGGATTATCGTCTGTTCCGGCCCCTTTTCTACACGGCTGCTGTAACGATGATTGGTCCTACATTTGCATACAGGCTAACGCTGCGTTTGAACAGAACCCTCAGCAAGCACAAGCGTAGGAATTGGCCGCCTCCATTTTCAGGTAAGGTGGGTGCATCTGCCTGTGCACACACCACCCGGAGTGATGCATTTTCTGGGTGTCAGTGGTCCAGCTCTCAGGCCGACAGTGTGGCGGGAAGGTGACACCTTTTGGCAGGGTCCCTGCCCGCCTGCCAGTGTAGGTAACCCTCACCAGCCCTGCCCGTACAGCCGACCTCGGTGTTTCGCTCCAGCAGGAGAGCACAGCGCGCTCTCCGTCACCACAGGCGCAGCACAACGTGACGCCAGCGACACGACTAACAGGTGGGAAGCCTGCGTGCCTACCAGCTACGGAGCGGTGCAGGTGCTTGGCAAGACCAAGACTTTGATCTTGTTCACACCAGCACGCGTCAATTCTCACATCCAGTGCTTTCCACGGGAACACTCATACATGTTTTACCTAAATGAAGGGCACCGCACCATCTGATTCACTGTTTGGTATAATACAGCAGCCCCAGTGTTCTATAGGAATTGGGGTAGAGACCCCAAGTTGGCTTTAACTGCAGTGGAAAGTGCACGCTACGAGCTCCAGCAGCTTTCAGGAGTAACGCCTCATTCTTTCCAAACTAACTCACCCGCTTCCCTGTCGCTGGAACCCTGCGCTTGAGTCCCATGTTTCTAGCCCCCTTGCCTGCCCAGCACAGAACACTGAACTGGTTACTTAACAACACGCCTGACCTCAAAGTAACCCGCACAAACAAACGGCAAGATCCAAGCATACGCTTAACTCTATCCAGAAACTGTAGGAAGGCTACAGGGAAAGACCTCCTTTATTTCAATGTTTTTATGAAATAATAATTTTTCTACATGAACAAATATTTATTTTTGCTGGCAGAAGCATCTAAAAGTTCACAAAACAACTCCAAACACAGATTTAAAAATAAGCATCCAAATTTTAAATTTAATCTCCAAATCTTGGTTAAGTGAACTTCATCTTTCCTTTGTTCCCTTGAAAGAGGTTAGTGGCTCGGGACAGTATTTTCTCCAGAAGGTAAACATCTCTTAATGGTTGCACTACAGGTGGCTTTCATCCTTTACTGCTGGAAGTCCAGTTTCAAGTTTAGAATTAGAGACACGTTCCACATGGCTTGCAGCGTGGTACTTTTTTAATCTCATTTCTCCAGGGGTGCATAATTCAAAAGCTTCTCAATCAGATCCACATGGGCTAGGAGCATTCTGCGGCAGCAGTATCTCTTCAAACCAAGGGCATCCAGGGCGTCTCTATTAATGAACAACAATAAAAAAAAAGGATGAAGTGATCTAAGTGTTCCTAAGCAATATACTGATTACTCTGAGCTTAGTCATAGAAGAAAACTTGTTTGCAGTTCAAATTAAGAAATAGAAATTTCGCGTGTGCAGTTAATGCCCTTTTCCATTTACTGCTTTTGACAGGGCGTGTGCCTGTTCTCTGCCCTGCAAGAGCACACGATCTGCTGCTGAAGATGGTGTCTAGCTGACACAACCACCCAACTTTCAGAGGTAGGTCTGCAGAACTCCCAGGGGAGCAGAACCGGAACAGACTAACTCTTATAAATTTCCTCTTCTGAATTACCCCACTCATGAGGGCATATTTGGTCATGAAACAGCAAGGTTAAGTGAGATGCAAGTATTTCAGTTTTGGAAATAAAATTTTAGTCTTCACCGCTGGAAAGAGACTTGAAATACGGTACGTTTCTAACCTCAATTATTTAGTTACAGCAACTCAGTCTTCCTTGTACAAACACCAGTCTAGAAAAGAGAGGAGCTGATCTGGTTAAAAATCTGATTAATCGAGAGGTGTGAATGTAGTAACAGGAACAGAGTTCTGAAACATGGGAAGTCATTTCCACTCCTCTTAAAATGCTGGACAGTCCATAATTAGTTGTGCTGGCTACAGCTCCTGCTAGCTGTATGGTAGAAGGCAGCATGAAGGCACTAGACAGTCTCCTGGCACAGGAATAGGGAATGGCATCTCTAAGCATTGTTAGCTGTGCTACTGCCAGCACCCCTAAGCACCGTTATAACACAATTTTCTGTAAACTGAGGATACTTGCCTACTTCACAAGATAAATCTGTGATCTAAGCCACGTTAAAAGGGTGAGATACACAGAAACTAAAATAACTCAAAATGCAAACTACCCCACATATGGATGGGATGCTAATTCTGAGGAAGGCTAAAATCCTTTCCAGTTCCCATATAAGAAGGCATTCAGTTATACAACCTGTTCCCCACAAATATAGAAATAAGGATGTGAAGACCGCTCAACAAGAAATTTGCATTTTACAGTCTTTCCACTTAATTCCTTCTGAGTGACTGCTCGAGATTCTTAAGGTTGGGTAGAGAATGTGTGAGTCATCCTAGCCTGAACTACTGCATGTGTCTTTGATGGCTATTGCTATCAGACCTCTTAAAGATAAGCGACACTATCCAAGCTCTTTAGCACCAGCCTATTAACCATAAAGCCAGTCTGATACTCCTTCAGAATTTGACATTCATGAAATACGACTGATCTCAGGTCTTTAGATCTACATGATGCAGTGCAACAATCCAGCATTTGCTTAAAACAAACGTAATTTCCTGAAACCTGTGATTCTCCTGTAGGAAGAAGCCGATAGATACTTTTCTAAAGTACAAGTGACTGAAAGGAAGCCTCTGCATAAGCTGGACCACGGTAAGAGGTTGTTTGGCTTCAAGCGGTACAGTCTAACTTCATGGAGTCAAACTCCAGCAGCTTCCCTGATGACGTCAATTAGTCCTTGTACCTATCAACAGTTCTTCAAGGACTTAAATAGCAGNCGCCGCAATAAACATACCTGCTTTATAACTCTTTGTGAGTTGTAGAGTTTGTTTCCGGGCGTCAGCTATTCATTTTAGGACTAGCACTTGCAAAAGTTATTTAAGAGAAGTATATGAACAGTGTATTTTTTTAAAAAGAATGTTTATAAATAATATCACATGATATCTAAACTTTCCAAAACACTTGAGAACAAAAGCATCTGATGTCTGTTGATACGTAAGTTTTAAGAGCTATCTGGAAAGTTCTGAACTTTCAAATGCAGTTATCAGAGATGCAAAATACTAACATTAATCACAACTTTATAAATTATACTATACATTTCAGCTAAAACAACTTCAGTTGTATCTCCCTTTTCCTCTAGCTTCCAACAGCTTGTGGAAAAAGAGCAATTTGAAGGGACAAACAGAAAGGTGTGGGTCTCTAACCACAAATTGTTTAGACAAGTTTATTTCTTCCATTTTGTCCACCTATTTCTTAAGCCACCATTAATAGTGATTCTGACATTGCACTGTAAGATTTTAACTGTTCGATATCTGTAAACTCTGCTTCTGATCTTACAATACCATAACCGCATTAGTTTGAACAGGCATCCCAGAATCACACCAGTGACCATAGCAATCGTTTTCAAGTGAGCATTTATCAATAACAATGTACATCTTCCTGTCCCATACAAAAGCAGAGGAATAATGAAGACAGGAAAAATATTACAAGGTAATACTTGGAAAATAAGTCAGAAGTGCTACCAGAATAGCTCTGATAAATTTCAGTATTAGTGTGAAATGATTAGTAACCTGTACTATGTTAAAATAACTCCATAAATGAAAGGAAAAAAAATTATTTTTGTAGGAACTTTCCAAATACCTTTAGCTGAGCAACTGCAATATTCTACTCCGCTATGTTTGACAGGTTCTGAGAAGTAAATGCACTCTAAAAAGGCCACTCACAGAAGTAATGAGATTTAGGAAAAGTACTGAATGGTTTTCACTGGACAGTTTTTAATGAAACTGATAAAGGTGGGGGGACAGGACATCTTTCCCCTGCAAACTCCACATCAAGCAGTGAGAAGCAGAGAATAATCACAAGTTTAGATGAGGCTCAAAAAACAAAGCTTTCCTTCTGTTTGTTCTGTGCTCCGCGGTTTAACATTTGACAAAATAGTATCCTAAACCATCAGAATATTTTCAGATTTACTTTAGAGAAAAGGCAATGAAATATTTATTGTTAATATACATTCTTCTGATAGTTCATAGACACAAGTCCATTTAAAAGCCTATTAGTAACCCTAACCATTTGAATGCAAAGCAAGTGCTCTTTTCTGTCTACTTAGCAGTTTCAACATCACTTCGGAGAGTCTCTCAATCTTCTAACATTTTTTTTTCACTCCTTTGAATTGCAAACATCTGTGGTTTTTTTTCTTCATACTTAAACTTGATGACAATGTAAATATTTCTCAAGAGTTACCTTCTCAAACTCTTCTGAAGTAGTTCCACCACAGCTAGACCCTCCCTGAACTATTAAAAGACAATTTTGGCTATGCAAAGCACGCATAGATGGCTTAAAATAGAATTGTTAGGACTATCAGTCAGAAATCTAGAGCAGTTAAACTTCTCCTTCCCCCCAGTGAACCCGTGCTTTCAAATAGGGTTAACAATTCTGGTAGCAAATATGAAATGCTTTTAAGAAAACCTAAAAGGGGTATACATTGTTAACAATGTTAGTTACTTCTTACACTTGTAACTTCTTCTTTCTCTCTCCTTCAAAAAAACCCACATTGGTGTCAAAATTGACTGTACTGCTTGTTTCTTTCCTTCCTGTTCCATACAGAGTTAAATACTTGAGACTGTTTTCGGTATATGAACTGGCAGCTTCCACACTACTACCCAGAAAGATTCAGTGGGGAAACGATTACTTTCTTAACTATTATAATTTCTAATCTCTGGTTAAATAGTTTGCCTCAGAATGTATCTGTAGTTTTTAGCCTCCTTACAGCTACTTTGTAATGCCACGATCCTGCACTTACATATCTTATGCAGTGTGCAATCTCATCTAAAATCTGCGTCAAAGAACACACAGCAATAATACCCACCCTTCTGTATATTCTGCTTGCAGAAGGCCGAGATAGGCTTCCCACTTGTTTCCAACTATTTTGCCGCATGTGAAACATCTGACTGGGATGATCATTTTTGCACTGTAGCTGTAACATTAAAAAACAGTATCACACCGCTGCGGAACGACTAAATACCATACGCAAACACAAGAAAGGAAATCCGGAACGGGTACAAGTCTCAAACGGCAGCTCGGCAGACGTGGCGGTAAGCCAGGGAAGAGGCCCCGTTACGGAGGTGCTGAATTACAGCGGCTTCACCGCCGCCGCCTCCCAGGCCAGGCAGCTCCGAACAGGGCGGTGGGCAGCGGCGCTCTGCCGGGAGCTAGAGACCCCGGGAAAACCGGCCCGGGCCCGGCAGCGGGCTCCCCCTGCCCCGCGGCCGGCAGAAACAGGCCTAAGAGGCGGCCGTAGGGCCGGGGGAGGCCGAGGCCTCGCTCGCCGGGCCAGCCCTGCCCGGAGGAGAGCGGTCCCAGCTCGCCCGCCAACCCCACGCTAAGGCGGCGAGGCAGCTCCCAGCCCGGTGAGGCGCTGAGGGGACCGCGGCCCCGCGAGGCGACTCCTACCTGACGGCTCCTCCGCGCGCCCCCAACGGCTGCCAGGGCGCTACCAGTGCGGCGAGGCGGGGGAAGCCGCGCTGCTGCGGGGCGAGCCGACGCGGCGAGCGGGCGGGAGGCGATCCCGCGCACCCCTCTTTCTGCGACGGGATGGAGGCGGCCGAGCGTACGGCGTCCCGGACGGCTCAAGAGAGTGCGCGCGCGGGGCGGGCTTGTTTTCGCGTTTCGCGTGCGGCGCGCTGAGTGGCAGCTGGGGCGCCGGGAGCGCGGAGCGGCGACACCGGCGGTGCGAGCGACCGAGCGAACCCCCCGCCCCTGCTCCTCCTTCTCCTCCTCCTCCTCCTCCTCCCGGCCAGGGCGGTGGGCACTTGTTGCGTTGCGAGAGGGCTTTTGCAGCGACGAGACTTCTCATCCCATCCTGGCTGAGGTACCGGAGCCGTCCGGGGCGGGAAGCGCAACTGGTGGCTGCAGCCCCGGCACCCGCCAGCCCTGTCCGGCGCGGGGGGGCGGCGGGCGTGATGGGGAGCCGGGCGGGCAGGGCTGTGGGACGGAGCCGGGGTACCCCGCGGCAGCCCGCCCCGCCGCTCCGCTCCCTCAGGGGCAGGGGCGGCGGGGTGGCGGTGGCCCCGCGGCTGGAGAGCCTGTCCCCGCTGCGGGCAGAGCCCCCCGCCGCCGCGGCTGAGGAGCGGCCGGCCGGGGGAGGGCGTGAGGGGATCGGCGGGGGGCGGCGGGGACCGGCTGGCGGCGTCGCCGGTCGCCGTGCGGCGCCCCTGGGAGCGCGGCGCCGCGGCCCCCGCGGGGCTGTTCCTCCGCTGCTCTTCCCGCTCCCTCAGGCGGGAGGCGGCGGGACGGCTGCTGCCCGCCGGCGTAGCCCGCTCCGCTTTCCCGCCGCCCGCCCTGAGGGGCGGTTGGTTTTTTTTTTTTCCTCGTTCTGCCCAGCCCGGACAGCGTTTATTCCCCTGAAGGCAAACCCGCCCTCCAGTCCCCGCCGAGTCGTGGCTGCGGGTTTGCCCGGAGTTTTTGCACTCTGGGGGCAGCTTGGGCTCGGCGCTGTCCCGTTTAACTTTCCGTGTTGCTCCGTCTTTAGCTGGTGCGTGGCTAAAATAAACCGGCAGCGGTTGAAGGGAGGCGTGCGCTGCCCTGGAGGCGCTGCCCGCTGCCCGGGGCAGAGCCGCGGCGGCAGCCTGCATCGTGGGAGCGTTCCCCCCGGCCCCTGAGGGACAGGGGACGTTCCCCTTGCCCGGGAGGCTGCGGGCGAAGCGCCCGGTTTTACTGGGTACCCCAAGCCGGGGAGGTTTGGTAGCAGAGGATAATGCATCTTGAAACTGTTTACTTGTGTTTCGTTAATCTAAGGATTGGGAAAGCATTAGGCACAGGCTACGTGTGCTTAGCATCACATGCTGTGATGGCTACAAACTTCAGGGACAGACGCTGCTGTTCTGGAGACTGGGATGAAGCATTAGTCTGAACGCTGCCAGTCCTTATTGTCCTCTTCTTACAGCATTAGCATTACGCTAATTGTCCTTGGGCAGAGCAGAAATTCTCCAAAAGTGTTTTATTTTCCTGCTGAAGTATCTGTGAGTTGATACAGTGCACAGCGCAGAGCCATTACTGTCAGGGCGTATAAATAATTGTGTCTTAATGCACAGCTTATGTTAATACGTCTTTCGTGACTATTTTTTGAACGACTGGATTATTGACCCTCTGCACAGAAATGCCAGACCTAACTTGAACCGTAAAAGAGCAAATTGTTTTGTTTTAACAAATGAGGGTTTGAGGTTGTTTGAAAGCATTTTTACAATTCTGATTGCTAGTGAAAAGCCAGTAATTTTTGCAGTCCCAGGAACAGTTATACACAGTTGCGAATGGAGCAAATTGACTTGGCACGGAGGGTAGATGAACCTCCTGCGATCTCTAGACTGTTACCATTATTGTTATTGTAGGCCAGTGGGAGCCAAACTGTGTCTTTTCTTTTTCTCCTCTGATTTCTTTTTTTTTTTTTTTTCTTTTTTTGAGGGGTGTGCGTGGTGTGGTTGAGAATTTGGAGATTGTGCTTTGCATTTTCAGCACCAGGGCTCCAAAGTAATTTTCTTACTGAACTGTGCAATGAAAGGCATTTGTGTTTGGAGATGGAAATTTGCAGTTGGGAGTGAGAAAGAGGGGCTGTCACAGGGGCTTCGTGGCAGAGCCACATCATTAGATGTAGTTCAGCGTCTTATCGCTGCCTCGTAGAAATGTGTTTGCTTATTTCTTAAAACCAAAACTGAATTGTAACTTTCAGACCTAGTTCTTGTATCTGACTTTGCTTAGCATCTTTTTTCAAAGAAAAATTTACTCGGCTTGTTCTCACAGTATTACTTTAACTTTGTTATGTCTTTTCTGGATAACCTGCTTTGGCTGGGTGATGGGATTAATGAACTAATAGGTCCTTTATGTCTGTAGCTTCTTTGATCCTAGAAAATGTAAGGATTTTTATGATCTATAACCTGCAGAGACTGCTACGTACTGAGAACATTCTCTATCAACTTCATGTATCCTCTGCTTAATCTCAGCGTTTGCCAAACCGCAGAAGTCTGTTTAGAAGAGTTGGGGAATCAGTCGGGGCTTTATGGACTCACGCTGATGAGGGTGACTGCGGAGTGAGCCATTTGTGGCATGCCACCCTTCAACTCTTTTTCAGGTGAGCTGGGTACTGCTGACACTCAGCTGTTGCAAGTTTAGTATTTAGTCAAATTCGGTCTCTTCAACCATCCTTCTGAGGAGGGATGAGGACTGTAAGAACTGGAGGATTAGGTCTCTTCAAGCATTCTTTGAAGAGGAATTGCAAGAATTGGAGTCCTATGGCCTAGAACTAATTCTAGAACTGCATGGGTCTTTCTCACAGTAAATTCTCGTCCCATTTCTGGCCTTTTGCCACCTTCAACAAACAGCAGTCCCCAAACTGCTGATTCTTTGGGCCTTCAGACAGCCTTGTGGTCAGGAAACACATCAGAGCCCTCCTCAGCATTGAGCAGAAGAGAATTCCCTGGAACTAATCGAGTTGAAGTAAGTTTGAGAACTGTGGACTGCTTTTCTGATGTGCTTCTGGAGCAGCTTCTGTTATGTGAGGCTTTATTGTGGGGCATTACAGATAATATATCCCACTTCTTGGTTAATGCACTACAGGACTTCTTCCTGTGATTTGAACAACGTTTGAAAGCTGACAGTGTTCTGTCCCACCATCACTGTTGGGTTGAGGCTCGTTCTTGGCATTTTTTTGTGGGTTTAGACCTACAAAATGCATGATGGCTCCATGGCATTGTTAGTGATGAGTACAGAAATCCTAGACTGGTGACTAAGGAGTAGATCCTGCTTCCTATTCTCCCATCCACAAAATGTAAGGGAAAGTACTGCTGCTTGTTAAAAAACAAACCCCAAAAAAGTCAGTTAAGTGACCTGACTGACTGAACTACTCTTAAAATACTTTTATAGCTTGAGTGGCCATATGACCTCCTGTAGCTCATGTTGGCAGATTGTGTCTTTTGTGACCTTGTCTCTGTAATTAAGGCTGTAGGAAGGAGTCATGGGATCTCTGCACTTGTACTGCTAGCGTGAGAAACCAGTGGCTGAGAAAATTTTTTTATTTTTATTTTGTGGGTTGCAGTAGGTCAAGTTTAGGTGTGCACCCTCAGGAGTCTGGAAACTTTTCACCTTTTACTGCTTTTCACCTTCTGTGGTTGTTCCCCTTCTTCTGACTTTGCTTGTTTCTGCATACATGTGGGTAATCACCAGGACTAAAGACTTGGGTCTTTTAAGATCTGATTTGCCAGTTAGGTAGCAGTTGTGTTCAAGGGTGGTGAATTGTTACTTAAATTCAGGACTTTTTAGAAGAACTTTTCAGTGAAGGATTGTTTTGGTACTATTGATCATGACTTCTATAAACCGGTGGAAAGCCCTGTTGGCTCTGTTTGGAGTTAAAAGCTCTGTTTCCTGTTGCTTCCTTGGTCAGAATGTTACCAGTTTCCACTCCATCTCTGACTAATACCTCAGAATCATGTACATGATTGCAAAAGTTCATGGTACTATATTCAGTGTTGTACTCCTCAGAACTCAACAAAGCCAGAGAGAGAAGAACCCTAAGAGAAGACTTGTGTGAATCTTGAAATGAGTGATTAAATAGGAAATTAATCAGGAACTGAAATGTGATATGGAAAACTTAACGCAATGAAAAAATATGTAGTAGTAGAGAGCCAGAGCGAGAAGGGAAGATAGAAAAACAACCATGCAAGACGAAGCTTGGCTGCTGTTTTCTCAGGCACATTCTCTGCTCCAGGTCTATTAAATCCTACAGATCTACTGTTGGGCTTTCCCTGGTCCTGGCTAACTACTCAGAAGTGTGTCATTCATCCCGTCCCACAAAAGGGAAAGAAAACTGGCTCCCTCTGGAGCTAGTGTGACTTTGGAAGGACTTCCCTCCTTTCCCTCTAAAGCTTGCAGGCTCGAGGAGCAAAGACTAAGCTGGCACCTTCATTTGTTTTCCCCTTGATTTTTTTGAGTGGGTGGCTTTCTGCCCCATTATGTGTCCGTCCGCCCCTGCAATTGCTTATAGCTTTGCATGTGATGGTGGGGAGGTGGAGAAAGCCAAGAAGGAGGGGCAGGGATGATGGGAGAAGGAAAGACTTGTCCACTCTGTAGAGCTTTGCACTATTAAGCTGCCCTGCATGCTGTTTAATAGCTGCTCAGGACCCTGGATTTAGTGAAACAAATACAGAAGCTGCTAAGCAAGTAGAAATGAAGAGAAACCTCTCTAAGCTGGGGATGTGACTGCAGCTTCGCTGTAGTACCGGACAAGCCTGATGCTGCTGATTTCATTAAAAGCAACATTTGGGGCCTCAAAGCAGGGTTTAAACTTGCTATATATTTTTTTAAATATGCTGACCTTATCTGGTAAGCCTGTAATATTTGTTGCAATGAAGAGCAGCTGCTGCATAAATACATACATAATATCAGTTGCCAATTCTGAAAGCTGTGCTGAGACTGTGACTCGTTTGAAGTGGGGTTGCTATTAAAAGGCAGGTGGCAGGATGTTTATTTTACACCTTGTTAATTGCTTGTTTTTCCTGCTCTAATTGGCTTCCTAATGGGGGCAGAATGCACTTGGTTTTGCACACAAAGCTTCATTAGTGACAACCGATGGAAAGGATTTGGAGGGTGGGATTTATGTGAAATATATCTGTATTGAGTAACAGATGTCTCTGCTAAATAGAGTGTATGAGGAAGTCCAATAGAAGCATACAAAAATGCAAATGTTCTTCCATAAAACAATTTAAGGTGTCCTTGTGTTAGATGTAAAGATCACTGCCTATTACTTGAGAAGGGGGCAGAGACTTTAGCTTGCTGTTTGTGTGGGGCAGAGACTTTGTTCTGCTTCACTGGACAGGAGTTAGGACGCTGGGATGGTGCTCCGTACTTGGGACTCTGACGGCATACATGTATTCATAAAGATGTCTGTAATGATTTCTGTGGCATATCTAGCGATTGCTCCTGCTAACGAACTGGGAGGAGATGGTGAGCAGTGGTGGTGTTTAGCAGCTTTCTAAGATTTATGGAGCCTTCCCTGCTGCTTGTGTACGTTAGTGCTATTTCAGGTGTCCCCCCGTTCGCACCGGGCCCTTCGAGGCAGGGCATTGCTACGGAGAAGCATCGCTGGACCATCTGTATCTTCAGGGTGATCCCGGTTGTGCTTAGACGTGAGAGCTGAGGTGTTCTTCTGGCTAGGGATGGGTGCTCCACAAAGGCAGTTCTTGTTTTAATAATGACTTTTTTAATGTGGTGTAAGGTTCCTTAGTGTAGGAGACTTGTCTAAGAATTGTCTGTTGATGGTCATCGTGATGATCATCAGACACCATTGTGTCTGACGGCATGAACAGAATTTTGCACTGTTGGGTTTAGTATGCTATTGTACCTGCAGAGATTGCTGTAGGTGGCAGGTGAGTGTAGTTTTGTGCATGTATGTGTACATATATATGTGTATATATGCACATGTATATAAAATTAATAATGAAAAGGTAAGATAGCCCTTCATGGAAATGGCTTATCATCCTTAATTCCCCCCCCTTCTTTTTTTTTTTTTAAGCACTGAGATGGGATTGGAAAAAACACCTGTCTACTCCCTCACTTCTCTGCTTCCTCAGATGTCAGTATTTAACTAGTTTAGGACTGGTTTTATCTGTCATGTTTGTTCTCAGTAAGGTCACTTCAAGGCAAAAGTATAATGTTTGCCAGTCTTGGATTGACACGTTTTATAAGAAAAAGCCTTTATTACATGAATATATCACAGCCTAATTGACTGTTTCATGGCATGTGGGGGAGAGTAATATCCTGAGGCAGCATTTTAATCGGAAAGATTGCAGGAGCTGCCCATCAGCTCTGCTCTTCCATGCAAGTGTCCTCCGATGACAAAATAGTCCCCTTTCTTGGGATAATGCTTCTCATTTCTGCAGAATCTTTCCTTCCAAAGTAAAGGATGGACTGTGAAGTTGAGGTGAGGCCAGGACTTGTCCATTATTAATGCTTGAAGGAGGGAGCCCCAAGCCCAAGGATGTGCTTTTGTCTCTGATGTACTTCCTGTCTTTGGCTGGGAACTTCTTCTCTGGGTGTACACGCAGGTCCTCTCCCAGCAAGATTTATCTCTATTTAAAGAGACTGCAGCAAGCCAGTCCTTTTGTAGTAGTTTGCCCTGGCATCTGAGAGTCTCTGAACTCCAACGAAAAGGAACGGGGCTGGGGGGGGATTTTCTAACTTATTTTTGAGGTCTCATCTCTGAGGCTTTCATAAATGTTGATGGATGTATTTGGAACAAAGAATTGAAGAGCAGGCTCTGCTGAAGGCTATCCTTTGGGCCTTTCGGGGATGCTTATCTCTGTATTTAAACTTGATGCTTGGGCTTTTCCTTCCATCTATCTTCTGGCTGGTCTTGTGTCTTGCAAGCTTTCATGGGAGTGGGAATAAAAGATGGTTGTAGGAGCAAAGATTCATCTTGCTGAGTACCTTGTCTCTGACAGTGGCCAGTAGTGGCTACTTAAGGAAGCAGGTAAGCTTAAAGCAAGCGTGCAGCAGTAATACAGTGGGATGCTTGCATTTTGTGTTTCATGAAAGTCTGTAACTGTAGTCTTGTTCCAGAACTGACCAGGTAGGGAAGAAAATGCAGTTTTTCTGACTAAAGCCACTTATTCAGCTTGGGCATGTCAGCCTGTCGTGTCCGCATTAAGATGCTGTATGGAAGCTGGATGTCCTAAATCATCTCTAAAGCTGCCCCTGCTATGTGCTGCATCCTGGTGAAAGACAGCTATTTCTGGAAAAGTCCCTGTTGGTGTGCAAAGCCTGAGACCTCCCAGTGTACGAGGCTTCCAGCGTGGACGTGGGGAGGAGGACAGAGTCGATGCCTAGGATCTCATGTTATCGCTCAGATGAGCGGGCTGCGGTGCACCTATCATTGTGCAATCCACAGGGAACATTCCATTGCTTTGTTTATTGAGCTGCTGTTTTTAAAATTAAAAACAGCCGAATGTTTCATAAAATATTAAGAGGCAGTGCTTTAGTGTCTCTCATCAGATTAAGTATGTCACTTTGTGTGTCCTTAGGGTGATGAAGCCAATCAGCTTGGTCGTTCTCTCACCTTAAGGACGCATTAAGGTGACATGCTTCATCTCACAAGGGATGCTGAAGCTATCACACTGCAGAACTGGTAACCGTAGGGGTCCTGCACTTTAACTGTGGATTCTCAAATGAAATTTTGCAGAAGCAATACAGTTTGCTTTGTATGAGTGAATACCTTTTTGTTAGAGAAGTGCTTCTTGAAAAA
This sequence comes from Pelecanoides urinatrix, assembly GCA_013400755.1. Taxonomy (NCBI): domain Eukaryota; kingdom Metazoa; phylum Chordata; class Aves; order Procellariiformes; family Procellariidae; genus Pelecanoides; species Pelecanoides urinatrix. The sequence continues at coordinate 172,407 of VZTQ01008776.1, read as the reverse complement.
AATATTGAGGTAATACGATGGTAGACACATGCACAGTGGCTGCTCTGCAGGAAAGAAACGAACTATGGCATGTTTTGTATGAAAGACCAAGAACTGTTATGTTTCCGTGGGTAAAGGAGGAGAAGCCTCTACATTCCTCATACATTCTTTATGAATATGGATTTTGAAGCTATTTTGCTTGCAGGTGAATTTCTTTTTTGTTCAAGAGCCAGTTCCAGCATTTTAATCACAACACAGTGGCACTGGAGTAGCAGAGGGTTGGGAAACTGTGGGGTGTAGTAGCCCCGGGACTAGAAAGCTGAGGGAGGGTCTCCAGCTTGCTGCAGAGAAACCCCAAGGCCTGCATGCTGGTGAAACACGGTATTTTGGAGCTGTGGAGACCTAGCTTTCATTGAGTTTTCCATCATCTCTTGCCTCTATCCAGCAGTTCTAGCACTCTTCAGCATGTGTATAGTACTTGGGAATGCTGCAACATACCAGGTTAAATAGTCATGAAGTTTATTTAATAAACTCGAGATACAAGACCAACTTGACTTCTGAATGTCCTGGTTGTTTTTGGTTGAGTTGGCTCTTTAAACACAGTAAGTAATGGCACACGTGGCATGTTACTCTTGCACTCCCACTGCGCACAGCTAAATCACACACACGTGCACATCAGGGAGCAGTTATTCAGGAGTCTGTTCTGAAGGGCAGCAGTTCCTTTGTCTGATCTGATACGCTGCTGCTGCTTTGCTTGGTGGTGGTGTGAGGGAATAATAAAGTAAAGCCTTCAATCATATGACCTGATCAGAGAGGGTTGTCTGTAGTGATTGATAAGTCCTCTCGGAACAATAGGCTGCTTGAGCTGTGCCCAGAGACTGATGGATTTGGTTGGGGTTTTGCATTCATTTTTGGCCTAGGTAAAAAGAACAGCAAGATCAAGGTTGCAGTTTTGTTTGCAGCTTGCCTTCAAATCCCTCCCTCATCTAACATGGTACTTAACTGTATATATTTCTGCTTTCCCCAAAGCTATTTGGAGAGCAATTTTCCCATCTCCTTTAAGCTATGCTGAGTATTTTGAGGACCCCCAAATTATTTTGATTCCTTAAATGGTCTCTCTCCCAAGTAGGCATAAAACAAAGACATCTTTCCACCTTTCACCCTTGCACGCCCCTGGCCTGATGAGCGGCATGCTGAGCAGATGGACATGGGTTCTCTTCCCTGGGACGTCCCAGCAGCCAGGGCTTTTTCCCCGCAGGCCTGTGACCTTGTCAAGCTGCTTCACTTCTTTTTTTGATTTATGACATTTGCCATTCTCAGTAAAGAAGCTAAAAAGCTTAATATTAAGAAAGTGTTTGTATTCTGTGAAAGATAGCTTTTTCTGTTTGGATTGAGAAACCTCTGAAGATGAATGTACGTGTGTGGATGCTGCTTAGCTCTGTAATAACTGAATTGTGCAGTGCTTTATCTGTAATGTGGGTGAATGTTAGCCATGCACAGCGTTACACAGAGGATGCTGCCTGTCTGCATCTGGGCCAGAGGTGTATTTGGATGTATTTGCATTTCTGCAAAGGAGATGTATTTTTCTGCTTCCCTATTGAGCTACATCCCCAGTGTTTGGGGTCAGTTCAAAGCAGAGATGCTCTATCTTCTTAAAATGCATGTTGAACAAATACCCTTCCCCTTCTATCCTGCAGAATAAAATGGTATGTGGGTGAAAGAATGGCTTTCCCCCCAGCATGTGTGCAGCCACTTTATGGATCGAGGGAGGGTTTGTGGAGCACAGAAGAGCTATTGCTGCTGTAGAAAAGTGCCAGTTCGATGCCCTCTTTCAGGCATTCCTAGCTTCAGCCACAGTGGTAGTGGGCTAGGGCTGCGCTGCAGTGGCTCTGCCTGTGCTGCTGCTGCCGCTTAGGCATTCTGCCTTTGTCAGAGTGAATCAGGACATCTGGAGGAAAGGGACTGTGGGATGACTAGGACTTTTCTGTCACACACACAAGAAAATTTCTTACTTGGAGAATGGATAATAGAATGCCTTTATACCAGAAAGCAAGAACTGCCCAGAAGATCCTGCTCCCCTGCTAGAGGTGAGGACACAGAGAGCTACGCTCAGAAGGAGGAGAGGAGATTTCTTCATCTAGATGCAGTGGTAGGCTTGGGAAGCATTTGTTTTCTGAAAGCTTTCTGTGATCTCTTACTCTTCTATTGAGGTTTTATGTTTCTTTGCTCTCTCTGTCAGTAAATGACCATTTCATTTTGGCAGTGCCCTACTGTTTAAATTATGGTTAGGGCCAGTTTATTGTGGACCTGTTTAGCATCAGTTTTATTGCTTGCCTGCATTCCTGCTCTGCTGCGGGATTGTCATTGCAGTGCCTTTTGGGTATCCTCTTTGCTGTCAACTGGCCCAGCTCCTGGGGCTTGAAAAGCTGTTTGGGGATTCCTCTGGGAGCCTAAGGGAGTTACTGGAAAGAAGTCAAATTCTTACAAGTTCCTGAGAAAGCTGTCATAAGCCTTGTGGCTGCTGGGTTATTGCCAAGTCCTTTATTCATGGGACCCATGATGAGCCATTGCTAGACAATAATGGTTTCAGGTTCCTTTGTACTGTATTATGAAAGGAGAACCAGTTCTGGGCCATTGTTTTGGCCAATGTAAGAATACACAAGATTCTCTGTATCAAAGCATTTACAATTTAATAAGCCTTGTTTTCTGGCTTTTTTTTTTCCCCTTTCCCTAGGGTTCTTTCTCCTTGCACCCAGTTTGCCTGTTGCAGGTTCAGTCCTAGCAATGATTCATCCCAAGTCAGACTTTTGCGCCCTGTGGCTTTTGGCAACTGGAAGCCCCATTTACCATGTACCGATTCTGATGGCAAGTGCTGCTGTGGATGAGCCAACTGTCCTTCGCTGCTGCCTAAGTTATTTGCTACAGTGAGGAAAATGGTTTTGATGACCTCCTCATGGTATTGCCTTAGTGTATGTATAACTATATACGCTCATACACACACACAGAGCGTATGTGTTAACCCTGCCTTTGCCTATTGGTGACTAGTTCTGTTGGGCAGGCTTTTGTCTAAGTTGCAGAGTTGGCTCTGACCCTGTGTATTCACCCCACATCTTCAAGGCATTTGGCAGTTTTTTCCCTTCTCTGCCTCTGCAGTGAAAGGGGTGAAAGTCAGAACTACCTTATTTGCCTAATGGAGTTTCCTCTTTTTGCTGCTAGCTCATGGCTTTGTCCTGCTTCATGGTGGACAGTGTTCGGCACAACCAAACTTTGAATAGCTAGTGACGAAGTTTTCATTTCCCATGGGAAGGTGGTGCTCCACCCGAACAGCTTTCATTCTGTGGATGTCTGTCTTGGTGCAGTCTTCTCCTGTTTTTAGTTTAGTCCAATTGCCCTGCACTCTAACCACTTTGTAAAATATGGGTGGATTACGAAGTTATCCAGAATAGTATTGAAATGTCGAGAACGAGCATTCAAAGTCATTTCAAATACTTAAATTTAAAATGAAATGTGTTGGTGCATTGAAATTGTTTGATACATCTCTCTGGGACTGAGCTGGGATGGAATCCAAGGCAAACCATGCGAGATCCCTGGAGGGAAAAGTGCAATGCAAATTGGAGGTAGAAAAGTCAGTCTGAGCTTTGGTTTGGCTTTGTCTTTGCAGTCTCTGAATGTGTGCTAGTTATGGATGAACAGTAGTAGGACAAATATTTAGGTGCTGCTGTACAGCCTATGGAAGCTTTTATTTAGTGGCATGCATTACAGATTTCATATCAGATCTGAAAAATAGTGTTTCCATCAGAACCCACACCACTTAATTTCAGCACAATGTTCTGCCAGCCTTGAAACATGTCTGCATTTGCTCGCAGAGAGCTTGCTCGGATGCAGGGCTTGGTTCTCTCTATTTCTATCTTTTCTTGGCTTGCCTTCTGCAGATATAATAATAGTAATAATAAAAAGCCCCAGAAAAATCCTCTCCAAAATGCTGCTATAGCAGCTGATATATTGACGGTTTTAGCAGTCATTTAAGTTGTTTGTGTTTGGTGTTTTTGTTGTTGTTTGTTTGGTTTTTTTTTTTAATTTGAAACTTCCCATTTTGATTTGAAGCATTTGAAGGTTTACATAAGATAGCACTACAGCAGAGCTAAGCGTTTGGGCAGCTTGGACATGGGCAAACAAGTCGGGGGATGTGTTTGAGCCGCAGAAAAGCTGGGGTGTAAGGGACTGACTGAAAGCTGGAAGTATTGGGGAAAAAGAAGCTTTTCTGAAATCTGATATGCCAAGCTGCATGAGTGTTTATTAAGTCTGCAGGATCAGAGTGGACACAACAAATTTGAGGGACTGGGGAGGGAAGAAGTCACAGAGGATGCAGAAAGCCAGGCTGGTGTTTAGCACCTGAGTGTAAGTGCGTGTGTGTGTGCGTAAAGACGATGAGAGCAGAGCGTGGCTGTTAGTAGTTTCTAGATTTACTGTGGAACGGTTTGCATCACCACAGATGCACAGAAAGTTGCTGCTCGCTAGTCTGGCCTTGACTTGTAATAGCTGCCTATGAGCCTTAATGACCGCAAGGATCACTGGAGCGCGGTGGATCTGGTATGTTTACCCCACAGGCAGCCTGCGGCTTGTGCCAAGTGGCGTGGACTGGACTGGGTGTAACGAGGAGGAGATGATGTCAACAGGGTGGGAGAATCCTCTCGTGACTTTATAGGGCAGACTGCTGTGGAAATACAAGAGAATGGGGAATTGAAAGTCATGAAGGAAGTCAAAACAGGGTTTTACTTTGATGTAGCCGCACATGGATGATGGGGATTGAAGGTTGAAGATTCTGACTGTAGATGCTTCGGTTTATCTTCAGAAGTGAAAGGTCTCTCTTGGAAGGTTTCCTTCTAAGACAGGGTGTGTGTAATGTGCATACTGTGTTATGACTGTATGATGTACACGTGTGAAACTGCCTTTCGCAGTGTCCTGCTGCTGCAGAGTGGATCAGACCGGCTCTCCTCCTCTGCTTATGCCAATGAAAATAAATTGCCCCATCATAACTTGTGAGGAAGGCAGTGTTCTGTAATCCTGTATAAGGCCACTGGCCAACAGTGTCGAAAACAAAGCCAGCCCTTGCTGTGGTGTGGGATGCAGCTTCTGGGCAGGGAGGCAGCGAAGCTGTCACTTCTGCAGCTTTCTTACTCGTGGCTGCTGAAAGGGGCTCTTCTCTGAACTGGGGGCAATATGTGCTTTTCTTGCCCCTTTCCTCTCCCCTCATCCCCCACTTACTTAAGACAGCCCCGTTGCTTCTGTCAGGAAAGGTGCTGTTTTCTTTTTCAGCTCACTGAACAGGAGAAGAGGCATTGCACATATGGTATTTTGTTCCAGACACTTTTTACACCCCTTCCATTTCATTTCAGATCTGTTTTCTCTTTTTAAAAGCTTCACAGAGCAAAAGATGAGGCTCTAATGATGCAGGAAGAGGGAGGGAGGAGGAACCATTGCTCTTAATTTTTTGCTGCTTATATGTGTCACTGACGAAGTAGAACATGGTGTGAGTGTCAGTGTCTCTGTACGCACAGTGGTGTGGAGCAAGTGCCTCCAATTCGAGTCGTATGGGGGATAGCAGAAAGGGGGTTGCATGGGCAGGGCTGAAGAAGAGAGGCAAATCCTGAAGCTCTGAGCAGCTGAGAAGGGGGCTGCAGCTGACCTAGCTCTGGCCCCTACCTGTTTCTTTTCTTAACTTATTTTTTGGCCAATTCTGATAGCAGAGCACAAGAGTAGATAGAGAGTGGGATTTAAGGAGGCTGGCAGGATCCTGAATCCTGCCCTCTGCTTGCGAGAAGACTTCAAGCCTTCTGAGCTTGTTTGTGCTCTCTCATTTCACACTTGTCCTGCTGTTCTCAGTGATCAGCCTTGCCTGCTCTCTGTTTTCTCAGGTTTATTCAGCTGCTCTGTCTGTGAGTTTTCCTGCAATACCGGGGATGTTTCCCTCACCTCCTCTCTGCGTTCAGTATGTGTATGAGGGTCGGGGGTGTTGGAACATGAGATCTCCTTGTGCTGTTTTCTTTGTCATCAGTATGCCATGATCAGCTTGTATTCTGAGAACTTACTGGTTATCAGTAATGTTCACCTGTAGGTCAAACCTCTGCTAAAAGAGGGCTTATTTTATGGGATGTGAGAAGTGAGGCAGAAAGTGAGGTGCCCAGCAAGGCAGTGAAAGGAGCTATGGCTTGAGTCCAGGTTGTGTGGCCATATTCCATCCACTTGCCTAGCCTGTGTCCTGTTTGATGCCTTCGTTGTTTCCCCTGAGCATCTGAGTTGATACTTGGTTGAACAGAAGTGAGTCACCGTAGTGTTTCTGGGTTACTGGTGCTGCTGCATTTCTGAGCTTTCTGTCGGGCAATGAAACTATTCTTAAGTCTCTTATGGTAGAATGATCACAGTAAGGTCACCCATTCATTCACTTGACCTATTACTTTTCCCTGATGTTTGTCCCTTGCTACAGTATAGTTGTATTTCCAAAAAGCACTGTTTCCTTAGAAAAATGACAATTCAATTCTAGAAAGAACAGAATTGTCTTTGGTGGAACTTGGCTGAAGGCTGCATTTGTCTTTGTGCATGTGGTAGGGGTTGTAAACAAAGTTTGCCCTGCTGTTTTCCAGAAGGAGTCACAAAGAAGCTTAAAATATGCATTTCTGTGTCTCTGGAGATTACTGTGCTTTCAGCATTTACTTTCATCTGAAATGAGCATTGCTACTCAGATTTAGTAGTGCAGGCCAAGCAAGGGAGCATAATATTAATCCTGTTTAGTTGGCCTTGCGTAATCCAGCGGTTCCTAATACACTTTGGCTTGGATTCATGCCACTTAATTGACGGGTCTAAAATAAGAGGTAGAGAGATGCTTGTATCTAGATGACGACTTCCATCTTAGTGGGAAGAGGTGTCCATCTGTCTCCATTGATCTTAGAGGAAGCTGACTATGATGATCCGCCTACCTTGGGTATTTCACGAGTGCCTAAAGCTGGGTCGGACGGAGTCAAGCCTAGTGTTGGACAGCCCATGCAATGCCTGGGAGACCCATTGTGTGTACCACCTTTTGCAGCTTTGCTGCTACTTGGGTTAAAGGAAACTGCTTATACTTTTGTAGAGCTGCTAAAAGCTTGTTTCAAGTTGGATCTATTTTCCTTTTCTCTTTTTCTAGTATAGAGTCTGGTCCCTTGCTGCTAGTAATATGAAGGGAATGCCTTACTTTTGTTTTGCACATGTATCTTGACTAGTTGTTGTGAGTCATTAAGTCTCTTTAAGCCAGGAAGTGTAGCAGCTCAACAAGGAGCCATTTGACCTTCAGTGTGGCACAGCACTTGCCCCTGTCTCAGACTGCAGGTGATGGTTACTCAAACTCAGCCCGAGACCTCAAATAAGGCAGAGCCTTGCCTGCAGGGACTTCCTCAGGAATGGCAGAGCACAGAAGGACCAGAGGATGTCGGTAACATCTACAGACGCAAGGTAAAGCTTGGTGTGAAACCTTGCAGATTCCTCCTTTCTCTGAACTTTCTTGATGTTTGTCACTCATTCAGGGGTTCCTCCTAGACCTCCCTATCCATTCCTGCTCCCAGTCTGAGAGCTGGAGGTGAGCAGAGAAGCATCGTGTCAAACTGAGATTGTACTAAATAAATGAACCGGGAGGATGCTTTCCCCAACCTTCCCGTTTATTGTAGGTGCTTGTGATGTGCAGTTCAAGCACTGGGTGTCTCTGGGCTGTGCAGGGCTCCGGGCAACGCCTGGTCCCTAGACAGCTGGTACTCTGGTTACGCTTGGTCTAGGCCACAGTTTGTGGCTGCAGTTCTGTTCTTGTTTTGAAGGGCACTGTGTTCCCTTCTAGGTTGGCCACTCAGAACGTGGCTTCCCCACTCTTGAAAATGGAGTGGGTGGCACTGTGTGGTAAGGCAGCACTGTGGGTTGCACGTAGTACCTGTCTTGTCCCGTTCAAAGGGCAGCAAATTCCCCAGTCTGATTTTGCTTTATTGCTGTTTCTGAACACCTTCGGAACACTGAGCTGTGCAGAAGGTCTAAGGGAGGAGAACGTTAGCACAGCAGTTTTGCTATCTTTCCCTAACTGATTGGCTTTTTTCTTTTTCCCTTAGCTGTGACAAGCTTACTCTTGCATGCACATTCAAGTAGGTAATTAATCTGTCTCTCAACAGGGCTCTGCTAGCCACAGTATTTTCTTAAATTCCATGGAGAGAGTTACTTTTTCATTATGATGCTGGAAGGGTGAAAGGCAGCCTATTCTCTGCTATAAAAATGCCGTGATAGAAGGTAAAGCTTTCATTAAACATGCCTGGCTGAATTTATACACTTAAGTATTTGAACTGTGGCTAATATCTTTTGAGAGAGAAGGGAAGACCATAGCTGTAATAGCTAGCATTTTGTGTTTGGATGGTTAATCAGTAGTATTTTCAGGAGTTAATCGGTAGCATAGAAAAATAATTTAATTATTTCCTTCATAGATTTAGACCAGAAAAAAAGAAAAAAAAAAGTCTGTTGCTGTTGGGTAGTTCTCCCCTTCTTTCCATCTTACAAGCATTTAGGAGTGCTGACCTCTCAGTGGTTCACAGGTGATGGTATCCATGTTGCGTCTGTCTTTGCTGTTATTAACTTACCTGATGGAAGGTCTGCAGTGCAATAGCTGGTGAAACAGCTGACTTGTACCAGGAGCTCTTTCCTGCTGACTTGGCTGTGAGTGGGTACCTGGTTGTGCTGAAGGGTGTTTTGTCATGAAATAGGTAAACTCGGCGGCAGCTGGGCACATTGGTTGGTCCCACCGCTTGCTTGTGTGCTGTTTGTCACAGACTTCAGCGCACCTTTATGGTGCATAAATGGTGAGGTAGGATTTTGCTGGACTGAAGCTGGGATTTGAGCCTACCTGAGGTGGTATTGGTAAGTTTTGGGGGTGGTCAGGATATTACTCACTCAGTACCTTGCTGAGGGATGTCTGGTGGAACAAGCCCCAGATCTGGGATTAACTGATTTTATAGATTTCTGGCAGTGATTTTAGTATGATGAGCAAAGGTGGGTATGTTATGTTCAAGACTGAATAATAGTAGTAATTTTTTTTTTAATTGGTTTGATGGCAGCATTCAACTACTGCAATGGATAGAAAAAACACACTGCAAATCAGCTGCTGGGTAATAACTTGCTATACCGTGCAGCGTAGCAAGCTTTACAATTCTCTGGGAGCTGAAAGTTGTCTCCCTGTACAGACATAAAATAATTCTGGTCAGCTGCTTGGTGGTTTGTGTACAGGGCTTCGGCTTGTGGCGACATAACCTGGAGTTCTGTTCATAAATTAAGCACTTAGCTGTGATGTGTGGACAAGAGTCATGTTCATAGCTGGCCCTGCCAAAGATTCATTACACATGTGGTTACGAGTTGATATGTAGAGACAGCCATAGTGTGTGGCTTGGATAATACCCCAGTTCTGGATAGATGGGAGGGGTGGTTCTGTGCTTGCCCAGCCCATTTGGAGGTAGGATAGAGGTTCACAGTCTGTGGCAGAAGACCAGGAGCTGGGAATCGTGACAATGCTGTCATTTCCATGCTATAGAGTCAGAAGAGGACGTGTGACCAAGTAAGATGGGGAACCCAGGACTTTTGGAACAGTTAGGGTTGAAAACCATGAATCTGGCAATTGTATTGCAGTTTCAAAAAGATGTTTTTAACTCTGCTCCTTGTCTTGCCTTGGAAACTTTCAACACTTAACCACATACAGACACTAATATGAGTTACAAGACCTGGCATTGGTTTCTCTTTATTCCTCCTCCATTTTCAGTCTATAGAGGTTATTGCACTTCCATGGAGGCAGAAGCTTACATTTTACTGGAACCAACCCATGTGGCTGGCTGCAGCTGTAAGTGGGAAGGAAGGCTTATGCTGCTGAATTTTCTTATCACCACTGTCTCAAATAAACGACTGATTTGTCTGTTGGAAGGTACAATATAAACTTCCTTGTTTAGGTAGTTGAAAAGATCACATCATGATAAAGAATGTTTATCACAACAAAAAAGCATTCCTTGTATCACCTGCCAAACCCCATGGTAATGGAGTAGGAGCAGAACTAAACAAGTCCGCATGGGTGTAACGTGATAAATAGCCACTGCTGAGGGGGTTAAAAAAGGGGAACTTGGAAGGAATTTTCAAGGTACAGAAAATAAAAATCCTGTGTCGTTTATTGTCCTGTAATCTGGGTCCCTATTCAGCCAAGTACTGACAAATCCCTCTTCAGCTAAGTATTCGGAGGTGCATTTCCAAGGGGTTTCAAGTCTATGAAGTCACAGAGACCAGCCCTTCAAAAGGCTTTCAAAACGTATGTGTTGTAGATGCCCTGAACCTACAGCGTCTGTGGAGAATCTCCTCCTAGGTCCTTGCTAGTCTTGTTCCTTGAACACCTTGGCTCTGAGACCTGTCTTGCTTCAGTCTGGCTTACCCAAGGCAGAGCAGCACATGTCAAAGTATTTCTCTGAACTGAGGCCTTTAAGATATAACAGATCAAAAACAGAATGATGGGAAATGGTGACCGGAGCAGGGTTGTTAGTAGGCCCACATGGCTGTGCAAGCTCGCAGATGAACAAGGATGCCCGCCGCGCCGGCAGCCCGAGCCCGCCGCTGCCTGCTGTTCTGCAGCTCGGGAGCTTGCACCGGGCCGGGGGAGGCAGCCCCGCAAGGCTGCTTTACTTCGCACAGATGTTCTGCGTGAAATACGCTGTAGAGATTTGAAGGTGTTACAGTGATTAACTGAATGGGAGCTTGAATGACAAAGTGATCCTGTTGCACTGCTTCGGCTTGGCAGGAGGAGAGGTGTCGGGGTGCTGCTGCAGCACGTTTCAGAGCTGTGGGAGTTTGTGACGGCGCGGAGCAGGTGTGAACACTCCAGATCATGACTAAGTGATGTCTCGGCTGATGAAGAGTGCTGTTTAATTCCTTTCCCTTCAATGTTTTCTTCCAAATCTAATTTGCCTCAATTATGTATTTTTCTCTCTGATTTACAGTTACTGATGGCTTGCAGTTCTGTGTCAGCCTGTTCCTGCTGCAGGCATGAGGAGGAAGGAATTATTCTTTGCTCTGCTGGTTATCAGAGACCCTGTAGCACTAAGGCACTGCACAAGGAAAGAGAGCTCCTGTCCTTGGAACGAGTCCTCCGAATGGAGGACGATGGGCAGGGAGTGTCTCTAGCATACCTGGGGCTGGGAGCGGAGCCCGGGTCTCCTGAGCATGTAGTCCACCCTCCCAGCTGCTGATGGGTACACGGGCTTGTGCGGCACTCTTTGCTGGCCTGCTGATTTTTGATCTTTGGTGTGTTACATATTTTAGCTGCTGCTCTCTGGAAATAGCTGCTCTGTTGTGGCTTTTCAGCTGGAGAATTTTTGAACTTGGGTGTGCAAATAAATGGAGTGAAAATAAGTAAGACCCCAGGTTCCTAGTACAAGCTGGGATTCTTTTCCTGATGCTTGTGGATGCCTGTGGATTGACATGGAGTCTGGAGGAGGAAGGTTTACAAATGTCTTTCTTAGGTTTACAAATGTCTTTCTTAGGTTTCCAAAATTGCCCCAGGCTACAGATTTGACTGTTTTTAAAAAAATGTATTTCAGTATTGAATTCCCATACAGAGGGGCCATTAGTGCAGCTGACATCTATTTTTCTTATGCCATTTAATAGGGAAAACCAGAAAAGAGTAGAGTGAGGAAGACCTCAAAAAAGATTTTACTTGCTCTTTTGGCTTACAACTACTTGTTTTGAAAAGTACCAACAACTCATTTCTTAAACTACGTAGGTTTACTGATCACTTCTCAAGGCACTGGGTCAAGGCATTTGAAAAAGCTAGCCCAAGTTATTAAGAATAGATGCTCCTTCATTATTCTTGCAATTGGGATTTCCCACTGCCTCCCAAAAGGTATGCGTGTAGGTAGGAGTTAAGCTTGACTTCTGGATAAACAGAACTATACTTATTAGATGAGGCTTTTCAGTCATTCTTATTTTTTCTCATCTAAAAATACATACATAAAACCAACCACTTGCTTCTTCGAGGCATTTAGATTTTCAAAGATGGATGTTCTTATGCAAGCGTGTAACTTAAGAAGCACTCCGTATGCTGGACCTAACTGTTGTACAAAGTCTGTCCAGTAGACAGTGAGAACTCTTGAAGACCTCACCTTTGAGCATGGAAATAGGTACCTGATTTTCAGTTAGTTGTTTAACACCCAGTGCCATACATGTCAGCGCAAACACCGCCACTATATATATATATATATAAAAAAATTTTTCCTAGTAAGCTTAAGCTTTGCATAGTTAGGAAAGTGTATGTTAATGTTCATTTTCTCTCTAGTCAGAATGCACACAGAAAACACTAGCATTTGCCTTAAAGACCTTTTTGGCAGAATTTCCTGTGAAGAACCCAAGCAATATATCTGGTTGGAGGACAGGGCATTGTATATTAGCGTATACATCTTTGTGCTTGCCGAAGTGTTGCCTAATGCTGCAAGTAAAACACTGGACTGGTGGCCAAAGATTTATCTTTATTGAGCCTGACTTCCACTTAACGCACTTGCTTATTTCTAACCTGATTTTGTCCCTTTAATGTGTTTAAAAACCAAGTACTTCTATGTCTTAGCCATGAAAATAATTCAGATGGCACTGAGGTAGAACAATGAAAATTTACTACTTGGTATAATTTCTTTCAGTCACTTTTAAACAAGAATTTTGGAAGAGATACCAAGCCTTTTGTGTTTTGGGGGTTTTGAACAGATACCTAACTTCTGGGAATTAGGACAAGATTTCCTTGGGTTCAGGTTGGCCCACATTTCTGCAGAGCATCTTGCATCTTCCAAGTGTGTAGTACTGCCCCTTGGCAACAAATGCAGTGTAAATCGGACCACAGGCTTCTGTGTGCACACTGATGTTGGACAGTTAATTTGCATTAGGAGTGCATTTTTTGAAGCTAATTCTCCCCATTGTCCCACCTTAGTGCACTTAAATTTGAATAATGGAGTAGCTTCAGAGTGTGTATTTGATTCCTTTTTGGATAAAACTAAACTGGAAGCTGTGTTCCAGGAGCACATATGATGCTCATAGTCTAGTCCAAAGTACCCCATCCCAAAATGCTAATGATGCGCATGATGGGGGCCCTTGGGAATAGCTTATTTGCTTTACAAGTTTGTTCCTATTGGGCTGCATTCGGACAGCTTGCATCTACTTCTGGTTGATGGAATAACTTGGGTAAGGCCAGTGGTGCTCACCTGGGCTGCGCGTGTGAGGGGAAAGAAAGCGCTGTGAACAAGCAGCGTGTAAAGCAGAAGGGGAAGACGTTCTGCTTACATACATAAAAACAAGGAAGGTTGGGGATATGAAGGCTGGGTACAGCCTTGGCCGCAGTGACCGTGAGATGGAGCTCAGGATCCTGAGTGGAGGAACCAAAAAGCAGGATGGCAATCCTGGACTGAAATGAAGCTAAGCAGGGTTTTGGTTATATATATGTTGAGCACTTGGAGAACATTAGACTAAAAACTAAATTGGCAAAACCTTTAATCTACTGGAATATATTCCTTCTTTTTAATATGTTCGTATTTGTGTGTAGATCATAATTTTCTTGGGAACACTGTTCTTTTACTACTTTCTGCCAGAAAAACCTGTTAGGGTTTGGGACAGAAGATGTGCTTTATTGGGGTCAGATGCATGTGAAAGAGGGTACAGGCTCTGGCTGTTGCTAGGTTACACTTATGTGCTCACATAGAAAAATAAACCCTTATATGTTTGGAGTGTCATATGATAGGTCAAAATATTTCTCATGCTGCATGTCAGTCACTGCTATTGTGTAATGAGTAGATCCTATGGTTAATTTTTCATGTGATTGGCATTAGTTGAATTCACCTCCGAGTCAGTCTAATATATGCAAATCTTTCTTGATTTGCACACTGGAAGGGAATAATGCATTTTTCTTCAGGGAATTTGCATTTCTTACGAACTACAATAGGAATAGCAGCAATTCTGAATAAAGCAGATCTATTTTTATTAAAAGAAATGTAAATTGGATGTCTTGTTCAAAACTTTTGAAATGTGCTATATAGAACATGTGTCATTGTCTGTCCTAGCTTCAATATGAATCAGCATTAAAATCCTGTTTTTAAGCGTATGCCTGTATTACTGCTATTTGTGTCTCTATTCAGGAACTCAGACTAAGGCAAGGGCCAGCTTGCATCCTTTACCCCTGGCGAGAAGATGCAGCAGTGCATAGAAGGCAAAAAGTCTTACACAGTCTTGTCTCTGAATATTCTTTCATCACATGCTATTGTCCTTGAAAGTCTGTTCTGTGTAGTCACTGGAAGACTTGCTAGAGGTTAATCTTTAACATTTGGGATGTTGAGGAGTAACTGAGCAGTCCTGCTACCCCAACTGAAATGAGTTGCTGCACTCTCAGTTCAAGTCTCTTGCTTGCACTGTGTGGGGATAACTTGAATGTCTTCCAAACATAACTCTTCATTTTCCATGTGTCTGTCCCGGGTGTTGTCCTGGGAGAAGCCTGTTATTTCTCTGTGCAGTCTTGTAGCTTTTTTATTTTTAGTTTCAGCGCTGTGATGATGGTATTGTGCCAGTTATTGCATGTTTAAGCTGAAAGCCGCATTAGGAAATACCTATAGGATATGCCACTGATAAAACAGTAGCTTTTACCTCCTCTGAGACTTCTGGGCTTTTGTTCTGTTTATGGGCTTGATGTCTGTCTGGAATCACTTGTGGTGCTGGGAGAGCAGTAATGCAGCAGGTACAAAATTATTAAGTAAGATGGTTTTGTCTTGCAAGGGGGTGTTTTAACTTTAGTATAAGCTGCACATCTTTTACTTTCCTGCTGCTTCTAAATGAGGTGGTGTTTTCTTGCTCTCAGTAATATTGTTTGGCTTATGAAATTCAGCTGCTGCAAGCCTGAAGCTGTGAGTGAATCTCTTCGGAAACTGTCATGCCTCTCTCATTCTTGCTTAATGCATCTAGTAAAATAGGAAATAAAACCCTGTCTAGGGAGCTGGGTATGCTGGGGCTCTTGAGCATCAAACTTGGATGGACTTGTTGTCACCTCAAGGTTCAGCTGAGTCCATCTAGAAGATACTTCTTAGAGCCTTTCAGCTGAGAAACACAGTACTGCTGTGTTTGCCAGTGAAGGCTCTTAGGGAGGCAGTGAAGGACTGTTAGATGCCTTAAGTGCTCTCTGGCAAAATAGCAATGCCTCATGTGCCTGGAGAACATGTAACCTAGAAGATCAGGGCTTTGCTGCCCCTGCGTTTTTAAGGAGGACAATGAGCAGGGAATCGCCTAGAAGTTCAACATCACGAAGGAAAAAATTCCAGTCATTTCCAGTCTCTTTTGAGGGTGATTGTTTCGGGTTTTTGCTTTTAAAAAGCTAGCAAGAACACTTTAAGGATGTGATCTCTAAACTGTAGATATTCTTGGTAAGTAAGAATTTTCAGCTTTCATTCAGTGTTCTCCAATTGCCTCCTTTTGATATGGATAGAGGGAGAGTAAACAGACAGCTGTAGGAACTTGGATAGAAGTGACACTTCAAGTAAATCTTGCCTGCGAGGATGGCTAACAGCTTTATCCTCATGCATTGCTTGAGAGATAATGGGACTGTCACAATGTTAATATCTACTGCCGTTTGTTTTCATTGTTTAATGTGCATGGTCACTGGAGCTCATAATTAGAAAATAGGTTCCTTTTAGGAATATGCCTTATAAAGCAGAACTTCAAATTAGTATTCATTACGAACGCCACTGTGTATATGCCTCAGACAAATATGGGCATCTAGCCATTGTTTGCTTTTTTCCGTTGCAATCGTTGTAGTATTCCTCTCGTGGCCCTTAAATGTTGGCCTGATTTTGACTTCTGTAGATAATTGTCTAATACAATTCTTTAGGAGGGGAAGCTAACCACCAAGTTAATTTTGCTCTCTGAAGTGATCAGCTGCTTAGGCAGATCTATCTTTTAAAGGCTTGGGTTCTTGCTGTGATGACTAAACCACTGGGGAATATTGCACACACAGAAGTGAAAATGTTCACTCGCTTACTCATTCTGATTAACCTCCTGTGTAAAGATGGGTTTCAGGATGCAGCTTTTTGGTGGCTTTCATCCATCCGCTTTTGTTTAGCATATTACAGTACTGATTTGGATTTGTGCTTTGATTAACATTTGTGTAGGCTAGACCACTTGGTAGTCTGATCTGTGTGCATATGTCTGTGTGTCAGCTCGCTGGTTTTGTGTGTGTGGATTTCGACTGCTGGAAATTCTCTTGGTACACGCATTCAAGTCTACTGTCTTTCTTGCAATTACTACGTTGGCTCTTTTGATGAGAACCAAAGGTGTCCTTTGGGGAAAGTTGGCAGAGGAGGACTTTGGATGCCTGCAGCAGGGCTGTTTGTAGCCTGATTCCCCTCATTTCCATTCGATGGCACAGTACCAGGCTTGTGCGAAGACTTTGCTGGTCAATTAATTTGTTCTTTTCTGTTCTTGAATTGGAAGCTAATTGAGTACTTGTGAAGGATGCGAGATTAAACTCTGGTTTTTCTTGGAGTGCCAGTGAAAATTCCTTTCCCTCCCGTGTTTCCTTAGGAAACTACACTTTAAAAAATGAACTTACATGATCATGCTGTGTGTGAGTTGTCAGGTACATGCAGACCGTCACCCCATGCTGACAAATTTTGACTCTGTCGGCCAATTTTAATCAAATTTGTCGGAAGGCAGAGGTCCCACCCAAATACCCTTCTGGTGTCCTTTAGCTTTGTGAAGGAGCTGACTTCCGTGCAGTGGTGCTAGCATAGGAAACCTAATAGGTCTGTGTCTGTTTTGGACAGGAGAGACGCAGTTTGGCCTCTCCTTCAGACAGATCAGAGTCATGTTCTGTGAATGTGTGGTGTGACTTTTTCCCCCCCTCCTCTTCTTCCCCTTTTCAAAACACAGTCCTGGCTGTAAGGAAAAGGTCTGAGGCTGCAGTTACTTGAAGCTCTCAAGCAACATTTTTGTCAGCATTTTAACTTTGTTTTCTTTCTGCTGTGGTAAAGATGAGTAATTTTAGACCGTGGTCTGGCGTAAAAGGAGGGAAAACATTTTCTTGTTCAAAACTCACACCAAGATCAGACTGTGTGCCTTAATCGATAAAGTTTGTAAACTATTTTGGTGAGTGACAATGACTCCCTTGCACCGCCTTGAATGAAGTTCTCCCTCTTTCCTTGAGATAAAGAATGTTCTCTGGTTTTCGTGGATGCCAAACACCACTTTCCTTCCTTCCAGACTACTGGCGGTACGGCCACGGAACAACAGACAACATGTGTAAGTCCAGCGCTGAGGCCAGATCGGTGAGACCAATCAAACAGTTCAGGAATTGCAGGATCCACACGTTTCCTGACGTAGACAGGTCTGCTCCCTTGCAGGCTTCATGGGACACCAGGAGTACAGGCTCCAAGATGGGATTATTTTATTCTTTGCTTTGGCAAAATGTGGGATTTTGGTTTGGTTTTGGTGTTTTGGGATGAGAAGAGCCTAATAAACTACAGGGCGTGTTATTGTAGAATTGGGATGCAGCCCCCCTGGAAAAGGAAATGCGGCCTTTCTAGGGGTGGTGGGGTGTTGTAGTGTTCCCCCCCCCGCATCGCAGAGGGGAATGGTTAGGAAGGGAGGGAAGGAGGATGGCTAGGATTTCAGAATCTGACAGCTTTACAAGTAAAAATCTTGTATTCCATTAAATATGCAATAGTTTTTCTTCTTTGCAGTATGTGACATCCCATTTCTTGCTTTCCCCCCACCCCCTTATTGCATACTTTAATCTTTTTGCTAGGAAGTCCAGGCTGTTGGGTTTTTTTTTCCCATTTCATGTAAAACAGCTTCCTTACCTAGATATTTTATTGCTATTACTTTATGAAATACTTGAAAAATGTCTGAAGTTCCTGTTTGCCTAGGATTAAATGAACAAGCTGGAATAAAGAGGGTAAGTGCTGTCTTCCTGCTTTCTGAAGAGCACTGATTTATTTTGGTACCTTGTCACTCCATCACCAATAAACGAATTCTGCATCAGTCATCCAAAGAAACCCATTGAAATTTTTTTTCACTAATATGTTCCTTCAATTTCTGGGCTCCTCTTCCTTTCCCTTGTGAGAAAACAAGATCCTTTGTACAATTTTGTAACGGGGAAAATGTAGAGGAACCTGAGAACTATGAGAAGAGGCCGATGTTCGTTAGCTTTGGGGATATCTGTGTGTTGCTGATGACTTGTGGAGTTGCAGTTTGGCTTTAGAAGATGCTCCATGTATCCTCCCCTCCCCCCGGCTCAGGTTGTCCCATGCTAATGGCTATTTCTTTACCAAGGCCCTTTTTTGTGGAGTTTTATTCTGGGGAAGATGCTAATTTTGACAAAGCAGGAACACACTTGCAGCCATGCGAGGGAGTGGTTCTGGGAGCAGGAGTGAGGTGCAGTGAAGGAGGGAAGGGTCTCTGCTTTGGGTGGCAGTGCTGGCTTGCGTCGGTACCTGGAGCCTCCCGCAGCCGTGTCCGAGTGGGATGTGTCTCTTGTGGGGAGCTGGTAAAAGGGATCCAGGCTCCCGTGGTGGTAGCAGCTGTCTAGTGCTGGCTGCGGTCCCTTTCCTATGGGATTGACTACAGGGAGCTCCAGGTGAGGGTGCATCTTGCTTTTCTTGAGCTTTGAGATCGTTTATTTCCTTGGCACCCACAGGCAAGGGTAATGCTTGCTTTTTTCTTTGTAAAGGAGGAGAGCGAGAAGCGGAAGCTACTGTGGAGGTGTTGCAGCATGACTTTGGGAAGGAAAGGGCCGGGGGAGCAGGTAGTATCTCCCCCCACCCCCCTTCTCCCTTCCCTGTTTCAGAGGTGATGTTTCCTGGCCTGCCTGCTGGGTAACTGGTACGGGATGGAGAAGAGTGGAATAGAGCGGGTTCTGTGGAAGTACTGACAGCCGGTGTCAAACACAGCAAGCAAAGCAGTGATGCAGGAACAACCCTTCTGTTTTATCACGCATTTCTCTTGAATTCTTGAGTGTTGCAATGCTAATGCCATTTGTTCCTAATTCGTGTGATCTTCTATCAGGCAATACAAGACAAATGAAGCAGTAGGAATTTCCTTGCGCAGTGTTTATTTTACTGACTAACATGCCCTTACAAACTCATTAACTTGCTTGCAGATCTTGCTCTCTACCTGCACTGGATAAATCTGTGGTCATGCAGAGTTGCATGCTGTTCTGATGTAAATGAGCAAATCCCGGTGAAGCGAGTAGGACTGCCGCGGTGCAGCTGCGGAGAGCCTGGTCCTGCCGTACCTGACGGTAGGTCTGCTTTGGGCAGCCGTGGCTGCGCTGAGGACAGAGCAGCAGCGGACTGGCTGTTTTTCGTACAAGTGTTGTCCTGCTGGTTTTCTGGTCATTCCCCGAGGCAGACGGGATGTTGTGTGTGCACTCTGACCGCGCGTTCTTCAGAGGCAACTGGCCCAGGGTCAACTGTTAATAGCTGTGGTAAAAGTTTAGAGGAAGAAGAATCTGAGAGTTGATGTATGAAAAGTTGCCCCTAGGAAGGTAGAACTGAACCTCCCAAGCTGAGCGTACGTGCTCTGTGCCTGACTTATCGCTAATACAGCAGGCATAATAATGAAACTGTAAGAGTATTTCGGTGGAGTGGTTAGGATATGAAGCAGGAGCTGATGAACTCTAATAAATAAAGCATTTTGATCCACTAGAGCCTTTGCCTTCACTGGAAATACTCATATTCTTAAATTCTTTGTTGGATTAGGGTAATGTCCTCTAAATAACCTGGCTGCTAGAACAAAGGAAGGGAACTTGAGGAAAGTATAAGCAATCAGCAGAAATCAGGATTTTTTTTTTTTAATTTGCTTCTGAGGTTAAAATAACAGGAACCAGATGTAAAATAGCAGATACATTCAGGACTTGAATTCGCTTTGTGAATTATGTCATGTGGCTCAGAGAGAGAGGGAGGCAGAAAGAGCCCTGTGCTCTGCCAAATGGGCAGGAATTTTAAATTCTCTTCTGTTTCTCACTTCTGAGAAACTAAATCAAAAAATACCTGTTGCTTGCGTAAGTATCTCTGGCTCATCTACTTGAAGATACTTTCCCAAAGGAAGGCTAGTGTTCATAGTAATCTTCATTAGATTGTGTGCGTTGTTCTTTATCTACAAGTAGCTGAAGTTCTGTAAACGTTAAGCAGAACAACTTTAGAAACTAATAGACAAAGCCCCCTTATTTTCAACAGAAGCCTTAAATAAAAGCTGTATAAACTTCTAGGCTACTATCGTTTTAATGATATTATAATTCATTTGCTATTTCCTGCCTCTTTTCTGGAAGTTGGAAGCTCAGCCAAAATGTGTTTGGAAGATGAACAAAAGGGTTTGATTTGCTGAGAGACATAACCTCTTTTTGGGCAAAGAGTGAACCTTCACTTTCTGGTCTTTCTCCTGAAAAACAGTTCCTTCTCACTGCTGTAGGTCTCGCTCAAACTACTTTCCTGCCTCTTTCTGTCTTGCTAGAGTCCGAGTTTGCAGATTGTGACACTGTAATAAATGACAGTGGGCTGGAAAGGAGGGACACTAATGGTTGTGTCTGTCAGTGGGATGTTGTGAAAGTGCCTCTTCTAGGGCTGTTAATCTGAATTTTTAAGGGGTGTTCCATGAAAAAGATGATAAATATTCCTTACATAAAGAGATCTTTTTGCATTAAAAATCTGTGATGCCTGTCACACTGTGTACCCCACAACAAGCTAGAGGTCAGAAAGGTACTGACAACATAAGTGTTGTGTTTTGTTGTGTTTTTAATCGGCTCCCTTTCTTGGGGATCTCTGAGTTCTGCATGAAGTGCAGTTGCTAGCAGGTGGAAATGAGAAAGACTTTTTTGTGTGTGTGGCAGTGAACAGCACAGTGATGTGGTGGAACAGTAAGCGCTGCCTCATTGCTTGCACTATTATCATTACTGCTCCATCTTCTCTGATGAAGTAGGAGATGTGTTTCATTCCCTTGCTCCTGAATCAGAGTGTGCTGCGGGAGCATGATGTTGTGTCATCCTGCAGCAGCTTAGACTGGCCAATTAAGAAAAAATCATTAGTGAGGGAGCTGAAACTGTGAGATGAGGCATGCCGTTGGAAAGGGGAATTTGATAAGATACAAGTGTGCAAAGGATGCCTTTGCTTTCAGGAGTGTTGGAGTCATCTGTATGGCAAAGGAAGGAGGGGAGGGGACTTTCCCTGGGCTGCATCTCTGGGCCGACTACACCGCAGTGTTTCTCTGGAGCAGCGAGCTCTCCAGCTGACTGAAAAATACACAGAGCTTTGTTTCTTGGCATCCTTCGGCCTCCACCAACCCAACTAGAAAAATTACAAAGCAGGGTCTTGCTGAGGAACAAAAAGCTCCTCGTGACATAAGTACATGTGTTACAGTTAGGCTGTGTTGGGGTGCGAGGGAAGAGGGCAGCAAGGGTCAGTTCCTAAAGAGAAGCGCGTGCTCTGGTCTTGGAGGTGACATTGAGAGCTGAATCCCGTTCCTAAAGGAAAGAAACGGTGTCTTTCTGAATCCTGTTAGCTGAAAGAAGGATACTGTTGTGGAGAGACTCCCTGCATTGAATAAAGTTTGTGTTCCGTCTCTTCAACTGCAAAGCTACAGACACATCCCTTCAGTCTCGTGTGAGATGGCTCTCTGGGGACCTTACTGTTGCGGTTACCATGGGAGCCAATTCAAAGTGGATTGTCATGCCATCAGAACTAGAAGATATGTGCAAATTCTGTTGTAGCATTTTGCAGAGGATTTTGAATATTTCTTGCAAGAAAATTTCTGTTATTTACATGGGGATATAAACTGTTTTGTGTGTTAAGCATTTCTGAAATCAAACTGGCTCTGTGGTAGAGAGGACAGCGTGGCAAAACAAGTCAGACAGCCAGAAGTAGGTACAGGTAGAAGAATTTTAACTTGGGATACAAGTTCCCCCTGGGAATTGTTGTTCTGTTTGGTCATAGTGTTTTTAAGTTACCTTGATCCCATTCATGTAGTGTGCTCATCAAAATCCAGGAAGAATCTTTTTTCCTTATATGTTTACATCTGTAACCTTTCCACTGCCCTGCTTGTGTTGGCTGACACTTTTCACCTGTCGCAATACTCGAAAAGTCCTCAGCTGAGACTTGGAGGTGCTCGTTCTGGAGGAGACCACGGTGATAAGAGCAATGTGCTGTGACCTCGGACTTGTTTTTTCCATGAAAATCGGATGGTTATTCATGCTGGACCCCTACAGTTTAAAACGTCTGCTTGTCACCAGAACTTGTTCAGTGAGTTTGGACTTAAGAGCTTGGGGGCTGAGCTCTAGACCTGCAGGATCTCTAGGTTCCTGTGCTGCCAGGGCTTCTAGCACTCACAGCATCTCAGAACACCAGCAGAGCGGAGATGGCAGATGTGCTGCTTTGGAAACTTTTTTCTGTGAAGTTAAATAAAATCTCTAAATTTTAATTGCTAATTTCTTTTAGAAAGAACAGTTTGTCTCTGACCTACATATGGGACTCAAATGTGACTTTCTGGCTCTTAGAAGACTTTTTATTGTTGGAAATCTGAAATAGTATTAAGGCTACAGGGATGCTGTTGTCTCTCTTCTTATAACTTTTTTTTCCCCATTTCTGCTGGTAGTGTGGACTCTAATTCTTCATGGAGAAGAAAGCTACATCAACAGGTGGAGAGTTAGGAACTGTTATATTGGTTGCTGTTTGCAGGTCTGCTGGGGAATTATAGGAAAGCTCTTTCTGAGCAGAACTGATTAGTTTTTTCTTATGTCCTCTCTGTAGGAATCTTTTTTTTAATTGTTCTTGGTTTTTTGTCTTTCTCTCAATACAGAAAAAATTCTAGTCTGTGAACAAGAATTTTTAGTATTAAGGCCTGTAGATTTTGATGACTTGTCAAAAAACAATAACAAAATCCTCAAACACCTCTGGAAACCATTCTTGTCCTGTACAGAAGTTCTGCATTGAAAAATCTAATTCTTTGTTCCAGTGTTACTGGAATTGTTTAATCTGTTTTGCTCATTTCTAGGGAGGAAGTGTTTTCTGTCCATCAAGTGCACAAGCTATTAAGAAAACTTAACTGTGTAATTCCCTAGAGATATGGCATTTTCATAACAACATTACTATTCAGGCAATTCCGTTCAGATTTTATCAAATATTCTAGGCAGGCCTGTTTGAGGAACTGGATGTAAGGATAAAGATGTGCACAGCTGAGGAAGCCAACTTAGAGTGAGGAGTATTGCCAAGGAAGAGGAAAAGACTTGTTCTAGTTCAAGGAGAGTATAAGCATTTGGTGCAGGTGACATGAAAATGAGAGAGTTTGCAAAACGGAGAGGAAGCAAAGGCTGGTATCCCATATTGGATAATAAACTGATAATTCCTCTTATTCAGGGATTCCAAAATACTTGATGAGCATCAGTGAATGATTTGGTTGTACAGTCATAGTGTACTTCAGCACCAGTATGTGTCATAAAAACTTCCATGGATGTTTGTGGTAGGACAGTGGTTGATGATTTGGCTTTTGGTTCAGTAGAACATTGTTCCAAAAGGATAAAGCCATTCTTTGCAGAAGAGGCTGTTTTAATGGAAGGGAGAGGAGGGTATTGGCCCTAGTCTGTGAAATGAGCTTCTATTGCGCATGATGTGCCTGAGCACCTTTCATTCAGGGCACGTGCTTTCAGCTTCAAAAAGAAGCTGTTTGTACCTCTTTAAAACCTATACTCTCTCAAAACAATTCATACCGTGATGCATAGGATTCTCCCTCAGGGAAGAGAGGAAAAAAATGAACATCAGATATTAGCTGCAGCACTTGGTGCACTGCTGGGAGGCACTTGGATACGACAGCGATATAGGCAGTGTCAGAAGCGATGCAGCACGGAAGAGAGTGTCTGTGACAGCAGATTATGTGTTTGATGTTCACTACAGTGTTTCTCTAGAGCACAACTATATTTAAGCACCTAAGCCAAAAGCATTTTTGCTCCACAGCCCCCAACTACTCTAATACAGCTAAATACAGCTAGAGCACTTTGTGGCTCCAGTAAAATGCAGGAAAGTAGGGAGGTACTTCTTTTTAAGATTGAGGCAAGCCATCTCTGCCAGGAAAACTCATCGCAGCATAGCTGGCAAGCTCCTGCCATCCCTGTGCTGCTTGCTGATCAAAGAAAGCATGAATCCATGAACTAATACAATAAAATTTCTTGATTGATTTATATGGACAGGATTTTTCCAAAACTTTCTTTGGGATTTAGGAGCCTACTTGTTACTAACTTTCCTTGGGGCATGAGCACTGATTCCCTGAGGCTACCTGGAGAGGGTCTGGATGCTATTACAGCATCCCTCTGAAGGTGCTGGCAATGCTGTATAAGCAATTAATGAGGCCTTGCAGGCAAGGGAGAGAAATGGTTTGCTGATGTATCACCTGTGTATCTGTGGGGGGGAAAGGCTGCCTCCACAATGCTTGCAGAGCAGACAATAGCAAGGGTTTGGATTTGCAGTGGAAAGTGCTGCCAACTGAAGAAAGAATGTTGATATTGCGAGGGGTACTGGTGTCGGAGAGTACATGCTTTATATACCAGGTTCTTGGTCACTATTTTTATGTAAAATTCACATGCTGACTCTGAAATCAACTGTAGTTTTCTAGTTTTTTGGACAGCAGGAAAGATGTTAAAAGACTATGGCTTTTCCATCTCTTTATTTTTTGCCATAACAAAGCTACTCTGTTCAGTCTGGGCTTTTGATTTTTTGAATTCGTTTCTAAAAGGGTTTCCTGACAGAGAACTTTATATTCCTAGTCTGAAAGACTGAGCTTTAGAAGCAGGGTTTTAATTTAAGAAATGTGATCTTTAAAAATGCTCTGTCTGCATGGGCACTGTGTGTTAACACTTCGGGCACGTTCCTGTACTGATTTCGTGTTGAAGATAGGCTGCTCCCCATATCCTGTTCAAAGAGACACTTACTTCTTTTTGAGGCCTGAAGCCAGTACTGTCATAAAATATGGTAATGTCTTCAAACTGACAATTACCTGGAGATGTTTTTTCTTGGATAAATACCTCTAGCTTTATTTTCCTGTGTGCAGAAACAAGGCAGCAGTATAATTCTTACCTGTTTTCTGTTTTGTTTGACTCTGTTTTATGGAAACCCTTCTTTCAAGGGTCAGAATCATGCATTTGAATTGGGACACCATATGATCTTCTGCGCTGTGCTGGAAGGGCAACATAAAAATGACAGAAGCAACGAGATGAAGTGCAATGTGAACAGGCTCCAGTAGCTTAGTTTTGAAAAGCTTTGTTCAAGGCATCTCATAAATATGACAGAAGATAGTTTTATGGTTTAAAAAATGAAGAGAGAATTATGTAGGTAATCTTTGCAACCTAGTAAAAATATCATACTACATAGAAATTGAAGTGTTACAGCTTCCTGTGATCCAAATTGGCATCTAATCTTAGTCAGTAGGTGAAACAACACTTGAGGATGTTGTTCACAGTGATTGCTTTTTTTTATCACTTAAGAACAAAGTGGTGTTGTGAAAACTGTCATTATGTGAATCAGGCAAATAAGGCAATTCAGGTAATAAGTAAAATCTCTGAAGATCAAGGAGACTGCATGCTTTACATCATATTTATAATCGGCCCAGACCTTTATTTTAATGTTCTGAATCTGAGTCTGAAAACTGCATTGTGGGGGAGGACAGGAGGAGTAGTCTGGTTATTAAGAGCAAAATCTTTGTTTAGAGCCTAAAACTGTATTTTGCTTATTATCCTCCCCCCCCCCCGCCCCAAATCAACAAGTTGCTTTTCCTGCAAAGGAGATGCTTGGCTGCTACGGGCACTGCTCCAGCTGTGGAGCAATTTTTTCTGGTCAAGAGTAAAACCTTCAACTTATGTTAATTCTGTGTATCTAAAGCTGTTTAAGAATTCAACATCTAACCAGTCACTTAGGGCTTCCTTCTGCAGATGACTGGGGAAAAGAAAGAGAAAGGGAACTTGGAGGGGGAGATTCATCCCACCTCAAACAGGACTTTCCTGAAGCTGGGCTGTATTGGAGTTGCTGTTTCTTTCCTTCGGCTGTCCAAGGAGCCAAGATGTCCGAGACTGTGGAGCAAAGTTAAATGGCTCGAGTTGTACACAGGTGTTTGTATGTGCGATTTGCATCCCAAGCATAGTCCTTAGAGCAACAACTGACTTTGTTACAGAGGCTGTGCCTTGAGATCGTGCAGCGTTTGCATCCAGAGACATTTTACTTTGGAGGCTGATGCTCAGTTTGTGGGGTTCTCGTGCTGGTAGCTTGCATGTATTTAGTTGAGTGTGATGGTAATTGTATAAAGGAGACCCAGCTTCAGCACCTGCTTCTCCTGTTGGACAGACAGAGTCTATCTGCAAAGACTTCACAGCATGCTTGGAAGAAGTTCAGACTGTTTCCTTGGACAGTTAACTGCGTACTGTAGTAGTGATGAAGGAGGGTGGATTTTGTCAGCATGGTACAACAAAATTTTCATAAAAAACAGAGGGAACATATCTTAAATTAAAAAAGGGCTTTTTGAAATAGGAGCTTATGTTATGTAAAATCAAAAGTTTTGGAGCTGGGAGTCAACTGTTTGGTTCTTGGAGTGTGTTTTCCTCCCCTGAATTTACTGACTAATTCTACTATTGTCCCAGTTTTACAGACCTTTCAGGGTCCAGCTGGCATTCCTCCTGGTAGCTTGTCATTCGTCAGCTATGGGAGTGAGTGGTTATCTAGCTGTTCTACCACTTCTTGTCCATGTGGGTATATTGTCACTTCAAGTCTCGTGTCCTGGAGCTGGTTAGAGGGTGCATGAGGGGCCCTGCTGTAAAGACCAGCAAGTTCAGAAGGTTGGTTTTTCAGCCTCTCTGTGGGCTTTTTCTTCTTCCATAACGGTGTGGTTTTCCTTTCTTCTCATGCATCTCTTTTTTCCTCAAATGAATTTAAAAATGCTAAAACTGGTAGATAAATAAAAGCAAAACTCAATCTCATGCAGTTCAGTGCTGAGCTGCAGACTCACTGTTGGACTTTGATTAAGCCAGCTTGTCTGTCAGACCACGTACCTGTCTGTGAAATGAAGATAGCTGTCTCCAAGGGGCTTCTGAAGGGGTGAGTACAGCCAGGATTTTGACTTCATGTACTGAGTGCCCACAGGAGGGTGGAGAAGGGGAAGGTATTGCATGTTCCTGCACAACCAGACCATCTAGTGAAAAGTCACATGCAGCCAGTCTTGCTTTCTTTTTTCCTCTCCCACTTCAGTGTTTTAACTTGAAAGTTCTGAAAACATTTCACTGAGAAATTATAACTTTGAATAGAGATGAGACTTCATTTGTTTTGCTTTTTCTGTTAAATTTCAAAGAGCATCACAGCATCGTAGGCTGCTAAGCTGACAAAAGAAAGATCAGTAGGAGAGCGAGTTTCTCCAGGCAAATTTCCTGACCCAAGGCAAAGGCAGCAAAGAACTGTCAGGATACATTTTTGTCACAGGAACAGAAGAAGAAAACTGGACACCTATCAATTGGTCTTCACAAACGAGTTGTTCTGGAGAAGCATGGCTCATTCCAGCTGGAGCCTGGGGTCCTGTGCTAGGCCTGAAGAAATAGTGGAGGAAGGATTGCTGTCAGGGACCGTCATACCATCCTTGCCGTGCTAGGTGCCGGCAGTGCACAACGTCTTGATGGCGGAGAGACTGGAGCTTTGCACTGAAATGACCAACAAACGTCATCTCTTTTTCTAAGAGGAGAGTGTCTTTCTCTTCTCCTGGGTTTTTGATGGATTAATTGAATTTCTACAGAGCCTTTCCACCCTGGCCTGTGACTGTCCAGGCCAATCACTTGCTCATTCATGTTGCTGCAGAGCTAATTCTGCTTCAGCGATGGATAAGGAGTTCTGCTAAACTTGCACTTGATTACCAGCTCTGTTTACCACAACGGAGCAGTTATTAATGTGCTCTCATTTTTAAGCCTATTATAACTTCTTCTCTTTGATTAATCTCATTGCGGAGCTCTTTATTCTTCTAGTCTGCGTAAGATGTAAGTCTGATTGTAGAAGTGCTTCTGTTGTTTCCCTCCCAGCTGAGAGAGGGCAAAAGGGCTATTGATTTTTATATAAAAATGAGTTTAATGAGACCTGGAGGTTGGGCTTTATCCAAGGCTTACTGGAGTCGGTGGTGATCAGTCGTCAGATTTCGGTGGATTTCAGGCTCTGGTACCTGACTTACTGCCGTGGTGTTCAGCTGTCTGCGTGGCAGGGGTTTTGCGGGTCTTCATCAGTTGTTCAAACTATCGTGGTGAGGGAGGGCAAGGGGAAGCACGCTGACCAGATATCTAACAGCTGCTTCTTTTGTCCTTGTGATCCTGTTGTCTCATCTTTCTGCACATTTCAACCTCGAATGCCTGGTCATGGTGCATGTGATAGCAGTTCATAACGAAGCACACAACTCCAGATAATACAGCAGAACTTCAGCAACAAGCATTCGGAGAGAAAAGATTAATATCTTTAACTCTGAAATGAGTTGTAATTTGGAAATATTTTGTAATATTTTTTAAAATGAATATTGTAATGTGAAGACCAGGGAATCAGGTAGAGATAGGAAGGGCGTAACATACATAGGCATGAACTAGTGATGTAATTCAGAGGTTCAACTGTGTCAGCAGCTGGGCCAGATCTGGCCTGCAGGCCAGTCCTGTTCTGTTTTTCTTGCATACACATGCACATGTTGATGCTTTGCCTACGAGCTGCTGCCTTTTCCTTTAAGAAGGTGAGATTTCTGTGCCATGGAACAGAGGATGGCCCACAGCACTGCCCCAAGCCAGCTTGTGGCAGGCATCCCCAAAAGATCAGACCATCTTCTCAGCCATAATTCTCTCTGCAAATGACTGCTGCAGTTCAAGCTTAATTTCTCCCCCTCTCCCTCTGCTTTTTCTCTGCTGACTTTTGGTTGACTGGTACTCTAGGTCAACCAAATGCCATCGATTTCCCCTGATAGAAAAGTGTGTGAACAGTGCATCACTCTTACCTTTTCAACCCCCAGGAGCTTGTTCTGTACAGAAGCAGGCTTTTTCTATGCTTTGTTCCTGCAGATGTCATTTTTCAGGCTTCTTCGCTATACAATGTTAGGTAATGTATTTTCAGCTGGAACAAGTTGGTGTGGTTGTCCATTAAAGTTAAGAATAAATGTATTATATCACCACAAGATGCCATTCATAGAAATGGGGAGAGGAGAAAGTTATCCATGCATTTGCCTTTGAAGGAATGCAGCTGTTTCGAAGGTCTTTGTAAAGACAGGTTTAGTCTGTATGTCTAAAATGTAATAAACCTAAAGAAAACAGCAAAATGGAGTATCTCTTCTTGGAGCTTACTCTTTTCTGTCTAGCACCTAGAAGGGAGACAGGTTTTTTTTGTGTGAGAGAAGGATCATGAAGTATTGCTTATCTGCTGTGTTTACTGTTAGCAATGGAACTGTAAAAATGAAAGGAACAGAGTTAGTGTACCCTGTGAATGTTAAATGGAAGTAGGATCTATATAATAGCTATTGTAAAATTAATCTATTACCTTTGCTTAAAAAGCTGCTGGTTGCCCTCTCAGATATATCATTCATTTTAGTGATAATGAGCATCTATTTATACTAATAGCTTTAAAACTCCTGACAGAACTAGTACTTTGTCCTTGACTCTCTTACCTGTTGCTCTGCCACCCAGTAAGTCCCCCTGGGCTCTTCTCCCTGTTGTCACCAGGTGGCACGTGCAATGCCGTCAACCGACAGTGCAGCCCCCAGGTTTCTGAGACCGCCTGCCCCTCCGAAGAGGCTGTCGTTACTCTGTACCTCGCTTCGGGTCAGCCTGAAGTGTTATGTAGCTGCCCAGAAACGTGCTGGCTGCTGTGCTCATTATGGACCTGTTGAATCTGTTCAGACAGTCTGATGGCTTGTACACACAGCCTTTTGGGTGAAACGACAATGTGAAGAGAGCTCCTTTTCTGTTGAGAGAAAACTTACTGAGGTGGGAATTTCAAAACCTCATACCTGAGCTTTTCAGTTTTGCCATGCAGGATTTCGGTGTGGTGCTATGTGCCTGATAACTTTGTCTTATCATTTGTTGTTCCCAGTTTACAGGTGCAGTAAGTCAGGCTAGAGGCCAAACTGGAGGAGAGGAGTGAGGCAGTGGTCTGCCAAGGCCTGCTTGTGAAATAAACTTCACATGCAACTTGTGAAAGTGGGGTGAACAAGGTAGCTCTAAACTTTTTGCACACTCCACAGGGTGCAGAATTTATGTTTGCTTGTCATTCTGAGGCTTGCTTCAGAGTCACATATTTTTGTGTAGAGACTATATGTACCCTACCTCCTCCCCTCCGAAGGAAAAGAAGGTAAAAAGGTTGTCGAACTGAAGAACAGAGAAGAGGGAGGGGGAGAATGCTGGCTCCATACTTTTTTCCTTTGAGTAGAAGACCCTGACTGGGAGAAGCAGAGGGCACCTGTGGGCACAGAGATTTTGTACAGGCTCTTGGGGATGTCTGCAATGGGTTAACATGCTAATGGCCAACACCCAGCGTATGTAGAAATAGTTGTGTGCTGGTTATTTATATGAGTGCTGTCGTCAAGACTCTATATTTTCCTGTGAGTGTAAAGGGCAGCAGACCTGGACGTGCGCTTGATTTGCTCTGGCTGCTGAGCCTTTGCTGAGAACTCAAGCTGCAATTCTGTGAGTGAGAGGGGGAGGAGGCTATAAATGCAGTTGTGGTGTTGAACTGGGGAGGACAGAGAGGAGGTCTGGGTGATTCCCAGTCTGCACATAGGTTCCACATTCTCTGGGGATGACCAGCTGCCTGTGACCTGCAGGAAGATTTGCTTTTCCCTGCCAGTGCTGCGGCTGTGCAGTGCTGAAAGCCCTCAAAGAGGGGGGGCTGTGGCTACTCCTGCCTGAGCTGCCCGGACCTGCAGAAAATCACTGCAGGTAACTGGCTGCTTGGCGAGTGCTGCTGAAGATCACTTCACTTCCAGCCTTGTTTGACTTCTTACGGTGAAGCTATCGGAGAGTAGGTTCATCTCACTTGCGGGATTTCCCCGCTTCCCTCATACGTGACTCCTGCTTACTTCTGCAATGCAAAAACAGTGGCAGAGGTCCTTTGGTACTGCTCGGTTCTGTTTGTGTACAGCCATGCTCTTTGTCCTGTGGTGGCCTTGAACTGTGGTGATTACGGAAAGCAGGAGATGCTGTCGGGGCAAAAGATCTTGCTGCCTGCTTGGCCTGTAGGGAGGAAGGCAGATGGGGTTTGCCAACCAGCCACTGCGTGCCCAAGTTCCTGATGGCTTTCTGCAGGCAGAGTGGTTACGGCACAGACCTGCGGGCACCCACTGGCTTGCATGGGGTGTCTTCTGCCCTCCTGAATGAGAGATTAAGCTCAGCTGCCTATACCCACCTCTGTGGTGTCCTAGAAGTGCTTTCTTCTGAAGGTGGTGAGGCTCCTCTGTGCCTGTTCCCGATAGCATGGCCCACCGAGCAGTGCCTGAGAGCTTGAGTCTGCAAGTGCAAAGTATTACATTTAGGAGGCTCTCCACTGCTTAAAGTAGAACTTAAGTTTTATGCTTGTTCTTTCTTGGAAGGACCAGACTGTTGTCGGGACAGGGCGCAAGGACAAATGTATCCCAGAGTTAACGTGTATCTTGATCCAGACAAGTGCTGGTAGGGTTGCAGGGTGCCAGCGACCTGATCTGGTAGCAGAAGCACCGTGCTGTCTGGTAGCTAGTTTTTTCTTCAGGGTATGTTCTGGATGTCTGACTGAGCGCGTCCATCCATACCACCCGCACTGCCGCTGCAAAGCTCGCCTGCTGCGAGCACGTACGGCGGTGTACGCTTTACTGGGTCTGGGGTCCAGAAGTGCCGTGTGGGTGCTAGAAAGAAAAATGTCGTTGTGAGGAGAGGCTTTGTGAAATGGCAGAGATGCATCTCTTCTTTTCTGGGACTTGCACTTTTAGTAGCTGTGTAATTAATACTGACCTCCCAATTTTTATCTCTGTATGGATTTGTTTATTAAATCCATTGGTGCTTAGGTGGCAAGATGCCTCTGACTCTTCATGCTTTTGATATCTTTTTACCTGATCAATAGACGTAGAGATAAACTTGACACCTGGAGACATGTGGGAGGTGACAGCATAGGAGAGCCGAAACCCTTTCTAATGGACTTGTGCTCTTTCTGCAATCAGAATTGGTGCACGTGGCAGTGGTGCTGCTGTGCTTTCTTTTGGCCAAGTGTTCTGAGTGCCTTTGCCCATTCAAATTTCTGAAAACTGATTCTTCCTGGGCCTCTCAAGCTGTGCTGCGAGCTGTCGCAGAGTGTTCTGCTCATTCGTTCCAGGTGACTTTCCCAGGGTCAAGGTGAGTCGATGGCTGAGCTATGAGTAGAACTGAGGATATTAGATTCCTGCTTTTTGGCTATAGACACGCGGGAGCTGCTTTGATAGACTGCTTTTTCAGGTAGTAGATCACTTGGTATTTTGGATACATTGAGAAAACTTCCTCGTGTGGGTTGCGATACTAGCAAGTGAGTTGTTTTTTTTTTCCTTTAGTATGAGAAAGATAGGTGGGAGGAGTGATTGCACTGGGTGAGATTTTTTTTTTGGATTATTTTCCTCCCCTCCCCCAAGTATTATTCACCATATAAATAGCCCTTCTTTTTAAGAACAATATTATGCTTTCAAAGACTTATAGTCTAGACATAAATTAAATGATACAATGCTAGAAAATTTACTTCCTTCCTGTCCAACCATTCACCACATACATGTTTCCTTGCCAGTGAAGCCTCGGCATCGAATACTGTGGTGTCTATCAAGGCTATTATTATAATCTGCTCTTTGAAATGAATGGTATTGAGAAGATGAACTAAATAACTGCGTAGTGTATTTTCTAGATTATCCTTAATTTGAGAACAAGATGTGTGCTTTGTTAGTTTTCTCTCTTGTTGTGTGCTCTGATATTAACTAGATGAGAATATTAATGAAACCTTACTAAAGTTGTCATAGTTAGATTCTTAAAAAATAATTTTGTAAGTAACATTGCTAAATATCAGATGCTGTTTCATAGTTAAGTTTGCAGTCGAAGTTAAAAACTTGGAAACCATTCTATAGCAGGCACGATGTCAGGCTATGAGCTTAACAAGATACTGTCAAAATTAAAGGCGGTGTATTGAGAGTCTGCCCCCAATGACTCATATCTTCTGAAGCGTTTGAACTCATTAGTGCTTTCAGGCTATCTTTCTGTTATTTGAAAACCTGTTTAGAACTATTCTGTTGTTTACTTCTATATTTTTCTCTCTTCAGACAATTAAACCATGTTTGGCCACATAACATTCTCCATGATCCCTCCATCCGCTGTGTCCCCCCCTTTTCTCCCCCCTGTTATTAATTCATAGCTTTTCTGTACTACACAAAGATATGTGCTTTTCCAGTAATGGTGTTACTCTTATAACTGCATTAAAAAAAAAATTGCACTCAAAAAAACCCTCTGTAAAACACCACAAGAATTTATTTCATTTGTGTATAGAAAGAAGAGTGATTAAATGTGTGTGTTTAAAGGGAGAACTAAATGTCTTTTACTGATTTGGAGCTTAATTGGAGTACTGTGCTAGCTATTGAGTTTTACTGATGTCTTGAGTATGTGATAACGGAGAAAAGGTTGCTTTTTATAGTAAGGGCAGATGTATTTGAAGAAAATGAGGACATTGGATGAAATGGTAGCTCTGCTGGAGTTCGTGTTTCTGGGATTTCCCCTATAATTGTACATTTAAAGTAATTGCATTATTGTTTGGTATTTCTTCTGTGTCAGTATAGTATCTGAGCACCCACTAGCATGTTAAGTGACATGATTTAACATGCAGCTTGGTGCGGTTTGTTCCCTTTTTCCTCTGTGTGTGTTTTAGTTAACAACAAACAAGCAAACGGATCTTAGGCCAAATGCCGGTGGTTGGCAATCCCTCTAAAATCAAACTGTCTTCTCGCAACTCATTGGGAAGCATTTGCTACTAGTGAAGCAGGGCTCTCAGGGGAGTAATACCAGGATTTCCAATAAGGAGCAGAAATACGGGAGTGTATCTTAGGTCATGTAGATAAATAGTAAACATCAGACATCATACTGTTTTCTCTTTTGTGTCTAAGACTAATGTGGCTTTATTCCAGCTGACACATTTAAGAGATTTTTTTTTTTTTGACTCAAGAAGAAAATGAGGGGTCAGCTGCTTAAGTGGTGTAAACACTCAGAACTCCAGAGAAGACAGAGATGCCTTTGGTTTAGAGATGCAGATAACTACAAATTTTGTTTTAAGTGTTTATATTGCCCTATTGGCTCAAACAAGTGTGCTTCAATTTTTTTTTTTTTTGTATGTGAGGATCTGGCACTGTAAATTCAATTTAAATTCTAATGGGAGCACGACTAGAGCTGCATAAATGACATCTGCCTCCGCAGCAGAGTGGTCATTTATGGCAAAGATTGCCACATGGATTCTTACCTTGCAAATGAACATCCTGATGGCTGGCCATGTGCTCGTGTTCTTCTTTCTCTCCTGTTTCCTCTGGCCACCAAGTGTAGAGTTGTTTATGCCAAAGAGCACGATTTCTCTGGGAGCGATTGTGAGGCTTGCTCCAAACTGCCCAGTTGTTAATGTACTCTCCTAAATTGTGGGAGACTCTGGCTCACATCCCCGCTCTGTGTTGACATGGGAAGGATTTGACCTCAATGTTATGACTCTCCTGGCTGTGGGAAAAGCATCAGCTCGAGTTCAGTCTTTGAGATGCTTGAGAATCGAACGATGAGGCACGACAGGGACAGAGAGGGAGGCTCTGTTGCCCAGGGCTTGTTTTTTCTAAGCCAACAAAGCCTGGCAAATGTAACCTAAATGCATCAATAGTTTTGGGTTAGTTAGGTGGCTTTTCACCACCTTATTTTGGTGGAAACATTGTTTGCCTAAAACTTGAGAGGTTATGCTGTCTCTGTACTTCTCTGGAGAGACCTTCCAAGAAGACAAGCACAAGGGGAATTAGTAGGAATAACAAGGATTCTCATCCTTAACTTCTGACAAGGATCCTCTGAGATAATTTTCTTTCTTCAGGAGAGAAAAGTCTGAAGTTAACTTTTCCAGGCAAGTAAAGAGACTGACAAATGTGCACAGGGATGTGAAAAGCAATACAAATGTAAACTTATGAATGTATGTATTATATTTTATTACTGATATGTATGCGTTAGTAAATACTGGGGGAGGTTTTCTATTTCTTCACAAATACTCTTTTTTGTTATATAAAAATAAACCTGTACAAATTTGTATGAAATGCAGCCCCGTCTAATGAACTAATCGAGCCTCTAGTTAAAGGAGACTATATTTTCACCTTTTGTAAACTGTGGGAAATATTTATACTTTCAGGAGTCAATGCCTGATAATGAAATTATGTTAGTTTGGTCAGCCATAGTGACCCATAGCTGAAGACTTTGAGCTGGGCAGAGCACAGAGACTACCTGTGTGACCTGCTCCTCTCTCTACCCGACCTGACCAACTAGCATGACGAATCGTCTTCCACTCCTTGCAAATCACAAGGTATTCATGGAGATTTATATGTCTACATGTGGTATGTTGGGAGATATGCAGATTATTTCTAATTCCCCCCCCCCATTTGCAGGGAATCTGTCATGCGCCAAAAACCTCTCTGATGGATGACACCAGATTGAAAAGAACATTGCAGCATTTGAGGAAGGGCAGGTCCTAGGGAACAAATTTTGCAAGTGACTGTTGTCTCCTGTTGAGAACAGGAGCAGATGTTGGTGTCTTCGCCGCATGCAGTTCAATGAATTGCAGTGAATTCCTCCACTATGCTGAGGGATCTAATTAAATGCGTAGAGCTAGTGGGAGGACGGAAGTGTTTGCATGGGAAATAAGACCCTTCCCCTGCTATCATTTTGGTGTATATTGGCAGATTCCCAATGAAATCAGTAACCCCCCAACAATTCATATAACAGGATCTGGCCGACACTGGATCTATGCGCAGAGGGTGGTATGCCTCCTAGAGATCATGTAGTTCCTCTTTGCAGAAACAGAGTTTTTAATTGCTTTAATAGGTCTGGGCAGTAGATACCTGATTCTACTAGTATGTCTGCTGCTAATGAAATCTGTGGTAGGGAATAATTATTTATAAGTAGCCTATTTTTAACAGTGCTGCTGTAACAATGGTTTAAATGCTCTGAGCCCTATGTACAGAGCACAGACCCTGATGGGCTTTTTGTGCGCGTTCTATTCGATGGGGACAGCTGGGTATCTGAGAACACAATCTGTTACCAGGGTTTCTCTAGGTGGTAAAAGGCTGTGGCAGTTCCCTCTGACTCCTTGAAATTTGTTATGAAGCCAGACCCTGTTGTATGCTATTAATAAGAAAATCTGAAGAGGGAAACGTTGTTCTTCTGGCTCACTAGCCATCTTGGCCATTGCTTCTTTACAGGTTGACCGGCATTGTGGTTGGAGAGGATGCCCTGAAGCAGGTGGCTGCTTATTGCTCACTCTTCTATTTGTAGGTTATCTGTCAGGTTTGTCCAGAGAAAGGAACTTTAAAACATTATTTCCTGAAGAATGATGAGTTCTCTGCTGTGCTAGTTGTCCTTTGCACAGGGCTGTTACCTTCCTTTCATTCTGTTTCTGTGAATAACGTGTTTAAATTGCAGGGTTGAAAAGCCACGTTTGTAGATTCTCTTCTTGTCCTGGTGTCAGTGCAGGGCACTGTTGTCTTGTATCATTTTGCAGATCTGGTGATAGCAAATGCATTAGAATTAGCGCTGTGTAACAAAGCTTGACTAAAAATTATAGTTGTCTAGTGTTAACTTGTAGCATGTGGTTTATAGGATATGGGGGAAGCGCCAGTATCTTCTAACCTTTTCAGCTGGGAACTGCGTAACCGTTGTCATTACGGCCGTGGGAGCTGATCCTCCTGCTCCGCCTGCCTGGTGGAAGCAGACGCCACCGCGGGGCTTCTTTCCCAGCCGTTCCTTCTTCTCTTCATGTGAGTTCACAGGAGTAAGAGCAGCCTGTCCAGAGCGCGGGACAACCTGGGGGCTAAGCAGGCGTGTACAGGACGGAGGACCCTAATGCAGTTGGGATGCACGTGTTGTGCGTCGTCTTGAATTCAAGACAGCGATAAGCTCTCACACGCTTCACCCTGTTTGTAGTTTGTTGCATGCTCGCAGCAAGCACCCAGAAATGTAATGGTTGAAATTACTTTGGCCATTGACAGGATTTTGACTGTTTTATTACTACAGGATTTCTTCTGCTGGGTTTTGTGCTAACACGTGTCAGCACGAAGGTCCTGACTGAAAGGCTGTCGTTGCCATCAGAGGGCCTGTGTAAGCTAAATTGTGAACGGTTACACACAAGTTTTGGAATGGTAACAGCAGAAGATCAGAAGCAGTAAACTACTCCCAACTTTTTTTTTTAATTAAAAAAAAAAAAACCAAACAAACCAACAAATTTCTCTAAAAGGACTGAAATAAAACATTTACAATGCAGCTGTTTTTCTCCATCTGGCTCCAAGACTTATCTGATCATCATGTCCTCAAAGTTCTTTTAAAAATGATGGGTGTTATTAAGGATGTTATTAATGTCCTTGCTTTGGAGAGTTTGGATAAATGTAGAATTTAACTTAATTAACCTTCAGCAGTCTTTCTTCTGCATGGAAAGGTGACCTTTATAAAATGCCAATTACATACCTAAGAGCTTGCTGCTTGCATTCTTGTGTGTCTAGATATAAAAAAAAAAGTGTATATATGTGTATGAAGAAAGGCACATTAAAACATGTTTAAACATGTTTTGAGCATTTAAGGACCCTTTAATTTGAACAGTGGTGTTATATACAGACATACATGGAAAAACTGTGGCCAGTGGTAGGCTCAGGTTGCTCTAAATGTTACGTGGTTCACCAGATTCCCATCAGAAAATGGCTCTAGAGCTGGGGAGGTTTGAGGGCCATCGTGTAGAAATCAGGTTGTATGTATGTGAGTTATAGCAGCGCTTAGCGGCATCGGTAGAGGTCACGATGGCTATGGACTAGGCCTTGGGTATACAGTAAGAGAGATTCTCTGACCCAAAAAGCACGTAAACTCACCAGGCTGAAAATGTTGGGAAGACTGCGGCTCGGAGCGGGAAAATGACTGTCCAGGTCACACTGCACGACTGCGTTTCTGAACCCCTGCTCGGCATGCTGTCCCCCAGACCGACCTGTCTTCTCTTCTTCTTACACTCATCACTCATTCACATGCACAATTTTTCCTGTGCATTTTCTTTTTTTTTTTTTCCCTTTCCCTCCTTGCCAGGCAGTCTAGAAGAGGGACATCTAAAAAGCTTTCCTCAACTAACATAAGTGTGAATAAACACAATTTTTGGACAATATGAGGTGTAATATGCTTGTTAACTTCCCCAGATTGAATTTGCCTTTAATATGCTCTTGGGGTTGGATTTCAAATGTATTTAAGTTTCTAAAGATGCGAACAGATGCTTAGTAAAATTTTCAAAGGCTTTTAACTTGCTTAGGTGCTTTTGAAAATCCCTTTAGGTGTCTGTGTGCCTTTAATCTCCTCAATAAATTTGCAAATCCTTAGAGGCTGTTGTTCAGCATTCAGGACTTGAACTAGGTCTGGAGTCTCTTCCTTCGGTCCATATTTCTGTAGGTGTATTTGTTGCAGCTGGGAGACTTGCATGCTGACTGTAACTGTAAATGCAACGGGTCCCAGTTTTAAATCTGACCCTCAATAATGCAGGTGTATGATGTTCTCGGAATAATTGTTTTAGACACAGAGGGCTTGTGGATTTTGTAATTGGCATCCTTCCTGTTGCAAAGAGGGGATTCTGCTCTAATTCTTTGAGAAAGTCCCTTCTTCAAATAAAGTTTCTATAAAAGAGAGGTTACTTGAATGTTAAAATATACTTACACTGATTTATAGCATCATACAGCTTGCATACAATTGCAACCTCACTTTCTTCTGCCAATGGAAATGTGATTGTAAACAAACCTGTATTTTTAGGGAGAGGGATTCACTTTAGTGTTTGTATCTCTCTGTTTCTTGCCTGCTAACTGAATAACTTACAGTGGAGATGGATGGCAGAGCTAGTGCAAAAAAAAGTGCATTAATTTATCCTTGAAATCCAGCACACACACTGATATTACTCAGAAATGTTCCTCCATGGTTCAGAGCTGAAATCAGTCCTGTTGTGGTGATAGCTCAGTGATAGAGGGAAGGAGCTCTTAAGTTTCAGGCAGAACAAAAAGTTGATGGATTTCTTACCCGCAATGTGTTTGGTTTGAATAACTTGCGTTTGGGCTGCTCATTTTAGGACCTGACTCCATTTTAGAACCTGATTTTAAAGCCCATTAGCTCCAGTAAGCTTTGGAAGAGATTGCCAGAATAAATATGCAAGAAATACTGCATGCCAAACAGTGAGTGTAATGAGGTTTGGCTGATAGCTGGGAACTGGTCCGTTGCTTTAAGGAAGCTGATCTCGTGTTAGAAGCTGTCTCCAGTGTTTCTTATTGCCAAATTATTTTTTTCATCCTTTGGTAAATAAGTGTGAGGATGGTGTCACTTGGGATCATGGAGAAAATTTTACCAAACTTACTGATTTAGTAAATAGGGTAAAGGATTTCTACTTGTAGTCTGCAGTGTGAATTTTTATTTTTAAGTGGAAATGCTGAGGACTTCAGTGTCAGATGGAAGCAGTGTGTGCTGAGAAAGCTGCTTGAGAA
This sequence comes from Pelecanoides urinatrix, assembly GCA_013400755.1. Lineage (NCBI taxonomy): Eukaryota > Metazoa > Chordata > Aves > Procellariiformes > Procellariidae > Pelecanoides > Pelecanoides urinatrix. The sequence continues at coordinate 132,612 of VZTQ01008776.1, read as the reverse complement.
AGCTGATCTGCCAATTAAGTTTTGTTTTGAGAACCAGTCAGGTTGTTACTTTTTCCAAGTGATTATTTTTTCTTTTTGCATTTTACAGTGCTCTGTTTATGTAATAAAAAAAATGACTATTAACCCAATGCAATAAAACTTTGCAAATGATGAAATGATTGCTGGGAAATAATTGTCTCTGAAATTTGTACCAAATACTATTTACTTTGTTCCTGACATTTGCCCCATCATGTCTTATGGGTGCTCCTTATGGAAAATGAAATTACCCTCAGGCAGCTAGCAGTAAAAAATAATGCATTCCTTGTCTAGAGTATGCACTAGATGATTAAAGGAGGGACCTTTGGAGGCTGAATTTAGTGATTTTACTAAATCACTATTTTACTTCTGAAGTTCTCGGTCTCTCTCATTCTCTGAGATAACGCAGTGCACTCATTTCTCCACTTCGTTATTGCCTAACAGTTCTTATCTCTAGTATCCGACACTGGGACATTTTGGGAGTCGGTGACAGTTTATTTTGACAGCTTTGAAAAAAAAGATGAAGGTGCCTGAACCAGCTGGAACTTTCCGGTGACCCCTGCCTCCGCTGAGCTTTGCGTTTTTGTCCCCTGGAAGGGGCCGGTGGTGGGACCACTGTACTTGTTCCTAAATCGCTGTGCAAGGTGGGATTAAATCTGGGCACTGAGAGGACTTGTGCTGCCTCAGCTGGGTCTTGGGAGCTGCGTTACCCTTAACTGTGAAGGCAAGCGACTGCTCAACAGCGTGGTGAGGAACCAGGCTGGAAAAACGTCCGTCTGATTGCAAGGGGCCGTAAATGTGGGTCAGTGGAGGGAGGGAAGGAGGCTGTGGGAACGTTGAACCAGCTCAGTCAGATCTGTGGATTTTGAGTGGATATTTGTATCTTAAGGGTGACGTGATATTTCAATGAAATCTCAGCTGATTTCTGCATAATGTCAGGTTACTTGTAGATATTGCTGTCCCTGAGAGAGAGATCAGCAGGTTGCTCTGGTGCATGTGCAAAGGTATTACTTCATCTGGGAGCTCACTCTTGCGTAGAGGAGAGCTGTTCAGATCCTTCTGCCCAATGGTTCCCATGCTTCCTGTAGACTCTCCGGTGAAAAAGGGTAATTTTTAAATTTTATTTTATTTCCCCCCACCTTGGTGGAATCCACTTCCTTCTCCCTTGAACTATTCTGCAGAGATGCCATGACTTCACATCCCGGCGCCAGAGTACGACTCCGGGATGCTGCAGGCATCTGGTACCTCATCTCCACTACGTCAGCACCGCGCTGGCGAGGCTGGTCGTGCTGTTCTGGTTCATCTCCCTGCCAGTGCAGCGTCCCTCCAGCCAGGGGCTCGTTCTTGGCCACCTGCAGCAATAACTCGAGACCTGCCTGCCATCTGGATGACACCTCCCACAGTGTAACCTAGCACTGATTTTTGTGTTGGTTTATCGTGTAATGCTGTGAATACACACGGCTGTGTGTATCTTCAGCATAACTGCAGCTGCAGCCGTTAGAATGGTGGTTTGTGGGGCCGAGGAGACTTTGAGCTCTGCTGCTAACTTGCTCTGTGAACAGGTGTAGGATGCTTGCTCTCTTTGAATGGAAATTTTTTTTTTAAGGCCTGATTTGAAAACTCTTAAATCGGAGTAGGTGGTTTTTTTGTTTTGTTTTGGTTGTGTTTTTTTTTTTTTAAAAAAGTCGCTAAATANTAAAAAGTCTCTAAATACATTTTGAAAATCGAGCCCTCTGACAGCGTTCCTCTTACGCTACCTATCTTCATGTTGGTGATAAGTCTTTAGATGCGGCTGCATAATATGTTCATAGTATGGTCAGAAATTCTGCATATGGCCTGCAACACCAGAGAGGTTTTTATATCTTAATCCAGCTGCAGATCAGGGCTCCAGCTGTAAAGATGGGAGTGTTTCATCCCAGCTGGGGCGATAGATTTACTGTTGGCAATGCTATCAGTCACACTCGGGGCAGAGGCTCTCTAAAGCTGGCAGAGAGCGTGGGTCATGCATGTTTTACCGCAAGACGCACATAAAAGCCAAAATGCTTGTATTGCTGTTTATTAAGCTGTCTGTGTAGCTCTCTTGTTTTTCTGTTGTGCTAGGTTACATCCCAGAACACTTGGGGAGCATGTGGTGCTCGTTAAAGTGTTTCTCAATAGGTCAACAACAATCCCGAACCGATGGAGGTCTGTGGTAACTAACAGAGATTGCCAAATCTGAGGTCTGACAAAGCCAAACCGCTCGCGGGGTGGGAGCCAGTTCACTTATCGGAGTCCTCTGTATTGCCAGTCTTGGAGACTGGGAGATGACACTTGCTCCCCGTTATTTTGAGCTGTTGCATTTGTTCCTCATCTCTTGGAGTCCAGCTTGGGAACGCTGTCAGAGGTAGCAGCAGGGAATCGGAGGGAGGCAGAGGTCCGTTTGTGCCTGGTCATGCAACCACGGGATGAGTGCGTGATTTTAAGAAGATAACTGTGTCCCATCCCCCAAGGACCCGTGGTTGCCCTTTGTTTTAATGTGAAACATGTGGCTGTAGTGTGGAGCTGAGGATAACGACTCAAGCCAGAAACACGGATCCCTGGTGGTGGCTGTGATCTGTGTTGGCAAATAGAAAACTTCAACAACCCCTTTAAATCTTGTGTCATATGTTTTTTTTCAGTTAGCTTTGTCATGGGTTGCTGTAGCAGAATTGATTACTGGTGATTTGAATACATTTGAATAGAGACTGAAAGGACACCCCTATGGTACTTCAGTTTCAGTTCCACTTGAACTTATTTTCCCTGTGCCTGGCCCCCCCTCCCCACCCCCCTTCATATTTTGAATGCCTGGTAGAAAAGGGGGCTGGGAGGAAGATTGATTTATCATAATGTGTCCTGCATAGAACATTAACTAAATTTTTGGAGCCATTACTAGGTGGTTGTTTCTGGTCGCTGGGAGCTTGACTTACAAAAAATATTTGGACAGTAAAAGATGCAGCTAGGCACTAATTTAAAGACAAGACAGGTCCTGTGACACTTGGGCTTCTAGAACAAGTAGATTTCTGACTTTTCCACCTTGTTTGTAGCTGTAGAGCAGGAAAGAGAAAAAAACTGTCCTGATTTTTCACCTCTCTATTTTTCAAGTGAAGTATTGACATTTGGGGAAAATGCAAATAGGAGCATTCACCTCTTTGGTACTTACTGAAAGCAGTTCTTGACACTGTGCTATATTTGTAAAGCTTGAGTTAACCTCAGAAGTCAAAGCTGTATTATGTGTGCAACTTTAAAAAGAACCTTCTAGCACTCAAATTTGGGGTGGGCATTGTTCTGTGGAATAATTGAAAGGTTATAAGAATGTCCTAAGTGAAATATGGAAGAATTAGGCTGTAATGTAATTCCTTTTAAAAAATCATTTAAAATTTAAAACTAGGCTTGTATTCTAAAAATAACAATTAAGTAAAGATACTTTACGTTGCTTTAAGGAAATAAACTACCTGCTTTTTACTGGTCTTACAGTGAAGACCTTGTTTGTTTGTGTTTCGGTACAATCTTGGAGGAGAAGGAATAACAAACGCCTCTGTCATGGCTTCACTCCAACAAGATCTATGAAATCAACCCTGAAAGCCAGTGCATCAGTGCCTGCCACTGGCACGCCGTTCTGCTGTTGTACGGCCATGTGGGAAGATGAATTAGCTGAGTGAGGAAACTGGTTTCTAGGATATTTTTCTGCAGTCAGCGAAGTTAAGTGAGATGACAGCACTCAATTAGTTTTGCTGTATTTGAAGTTTTGAGGTACCTATAGCTTGAAATACTTAACACTCAAATAAGCTCAGGAGAAGCTGATTTGTATTTTTCAGGCTCTATTAATGTGTGTAGGGGAAAATCAAAGCCACGCTGAGTAGAAGGTCCTCAGCAGAGACAAATATTTCCTTGTAATATACTTAGAGCACCTCATGCACGATGGCTGTAGCAGGATGTAATTTGCAAAAGTATCTTGTACTGCTCCAGTTCTGTAGGTCTCTTAAAAAATTGTTTGCTTGGATCACAAAATCTTGCCCTTAACGTGCCAGTGGTGGTTTGGGATGTTCTGTAATTCTGAGCTTTCTGAGATGTTGGACCTGGTTACAGAAAAATCTCCATCAGAAGGATCTTGTTTGCTCCTTTGCATAATTGATGTCTGCTTAGTAAAAATTATTTCTCCTTTTTTTTCTGCATATGTTAACTGGAGATTCTGAACGTGCCTTTTGGCATTAGCAATGCATAGCCATAAAAAGGAGGCTTGAGAGAGGCTTTGGAAAAAGAACAGGCCCTTCCTCTTGTACCAGCACACAAAGCAGCGGAATTTATTTTTAAGACTTACTATCCAGATTGTGTTTGAAAGAAACTTTCATTCACCAGCTGCATAAAAGTGTATCAAATGAATTTAATTTGCTGCTTTCAATTATCAGAGTCTTTGATCTGGTGTGTCAAAATCTAACCTTTTCACCCCTCTTCTCAGAAAGATTCCTGTGTTATGGAAGTGGTGGTAGGCTGAGCTGCAGAAAGACTGATCTTTGGCCTCCGTCAGACACAGCTAGGGCAGAGAGTGCAGCAAGAACTAGACCTACCTGCAAGGTGCTGCGTGCCCTCAGCTGCTCTCGTAGTAAGCGGTTTCTCTTGGCATGGAAGGGATTTGATATGTTAAGGGAAGGTCGCATGCTGTTAAACTTAAGAGTAAGTCGGTTACCATTTTCAACCTAAAACCTGAGAGGTGGGAATGGACTGGAGTAGCCAACCTGGAGGAGCAGGCTCCTGCCAGAAGGACTCCTTGGGCACTGCATAGGCCATGGCTGTGCTGTGCTTGCTCTGGAGTTATTAATGTTTTGGATTTAATTTATAAATCGCCCCTCCTGGGAGCACTTGTGAGCCCCAGCAACGTGCTCCCTTAGCCCTGTACAGCTCATAAACTGTGGGTTAGACTTGCCATTCATTCATTTTTTCTAATGGCTTTTAAGTTCTTGTCATTTGAATTGCAAGAGTACTTAGCAGATCTGACCTGCCACATGTGGAAAGGCCAGTCCCTTCCCCAAGACAATGTACACTTTAAGCAGAGAAAAGATGTGGAAGAGGAGGCATAACTTATCCACAGTATATGAATAAAATGTGAAGAAGGGAACTAAGGAATTCCTGGTGTGATTTTCAAGGGGTTGGTGGGGTACTCGGCTTTGCAGCACCAGAGGGAGTTAAAGGCAAAGGGATCACAGAGTGTAATTTCCATGTATGGGTACAGGTTTTGGTCTTCCTTCGGGAAGCTCGTATGTAGGAACCTGGAAGGCACACAGTGGTCTCCATGTACCACATACGATAATGAGATTATTAATGGAAGTGAAGACCACAAGAGTTGAACCCAGGTTGTGTATCTTAATTCAGCCTTCTAAGGGCTTCCTCATTTTCTGGATTAATTGAAGACACACGTTTTTCTCCCATTTCACTTTAGGGGTTTTTTGGGGTTTTTTTTGGTCTTATTTTGCATGGTATTTTAAGGCTTAGGTGAAAAAAATTTTCATGGTATTGCCTTTTTATCTGCCAGAAAGTCCCATTTTCTTACAGTTCAATTGCAAGATTTAGCGTAGGAAAAGTCAGTAATATTTCAAGATTATAATTATCAATTGGTATGTTTAATATTGAGTTGCAAAGGGAAATTTTTTAGCCGAATTAATGACCAATGGCACTCTTAATGCTAAATGAGTCCATCAAGATCAATTTGTTATCATAAATGTCAGGAATCAAATACGATTAGGCCATTAATTTACAGTTGCCACTGTGTGTGGTAGTTATTGATGTTTATTAAAAGGGATGCTGGTAGGCTGGCAGGTGAAAAGCTTGACCCACTTCTCAAATTTCTGTTAATCTGTTCAAAAATGTTTGACGAATTCCTGAAGACAGTTTGAGTGCACATGTGAGTTTTTTTGAAATCTCAAGTGGTGGCAATGATGAAAACAAAACACAGTCTAGCACCAACTTTGAATCTGAAGTAATGCTTTGACTTAAGGTTCAGATAGTAATTTTATTCTCTTCACTGAACGCTTTTAGAATCTTATATTTGCATGTTTGGGTTGTAACCTTTGTATATTAGGGATTGCGATTATTTTTTTTTTATTATATAAGGTGTAGGTGTGTTAACCTGGGCATAAGAGCCTTACCTGAAGTTTTATATATGTTCTGTCTAGGACTCATCGTGTGACACTTGAAAACGTGCTTGGATTGTAGCTCCAGGGACTGCTTTTTGTAATGAACTTAAAATGCTTTTGCAGTGTACATCTAGAGTACTGCAGAAAGGGATGGTCCTGACTTTCTCTTGCTTGTGGCTGCGTTTTCCTGTTTTCCTTATGCCAGATTTTTTTTTTTGCAGAGTTACCAACTTCACAGCTGATTCTGAATGCTAGTGTCAGCATGAGAGGGGAGACAGGTAAAGAGCAGGTAGGCGGAGAGGAATGTGAGCCAGATTGCCTTTCAGCAGCGTCCTACACATCGATTAAAGTGCCCAAGGAACTGCCTCAGACGCAGGCTCCCCTGGCTGTGTCTATGCACTTAGCTGTACCCAAGTACAACTGAGCTTGCTGGAGTATGTGGTTCAGGCTGGTTGTTTTGATGATCGAGTTTCTACCAGCAAACTAGTGTTGCAAACCAGTATCGGAGGCAGTGTAAGTAGTCAGAGTGGGTGATCTGCTCTGAGGATGAACCTTGAGCCAATGTGGATATATCAATATTTCCGTATTTTCTGGTGAGAACCCATGTCTCACAGATACAAAAATGTGCAGTAAAGACTAAGATGTACAAAAATCATAGCTTGTGGCTGAGGCATGTATAAACTAACCCATGCACGTTAAAGGTGGCCTTGTGTAAAGGAGTCATGTTCTTTCTTGGTACTGATCTTCTATGTAGTACCTGTAATAAAGAAGAGAATAATAATGTGTATGTACAAGTATACACAAGAACATGCACGCTATCAGTTCACATCTCCACACTGTTGTGCCTGCTTTCTTCACTGCTGTGTGAAATAACTGAAATATTGTAGATTGAGGACTGGTCTGTGTTAGAAGCTGGTCTCATTGGAGTACGTTGCACCCCACATGCAGAACAGAGATGTCCTGTTATCCAGCAAATGTCTTTAATTGCTGGACTTCCAGAACTTTGCTTCTCCTGAGGTGAAAGCTTTGTTCAGTCAAGAACCTCTCTGGCACTCCTAAGGAGGGCTAGCTCTGCTTGGAAGAACCATAGAATCACTAAGGTTGGAAAAGACCTCTAAGATCATCAAGTCCAACCGTCAACCCCCCCATGCCCACTAAACCATGTCCCCAAGCGCCTCATCTCCACGTCTTTTAAATCCCTCCAGGGATGGGGACTCCACCACGGCCCTGGGCAGCCTCTGCCAAGGCCTGACCACTCTGTCAGGAAAGAATTTTTCCCTAATGTCCAACCTAAACCTCCCTTGGCACAACTTGAGGCCGTTTCCCCTCTTTCTATCACTTGTCACTTGGGAGAAGAGACCGACCCCCCCCCCTCGCTCCAGCCTCCTTTCAGGTAGTTGTAGAGCGCGATGAGGAAGAAGCTGCTGCTGACTGGTGTAACAGGCTTGGAAGATGTGCTGTGATGCACCTAAAGGGGTAGCAAAGCTGATGCTGCATGGATATTGTCACAGAATCAGTCTGGCTGCCTTGTGAGGTGGTTCGAAGTCTCCTTAGCTTTAATAGGCATTAGAGGATAGATGCTATCCTTGGCGTGTGCTCCTGTAATCTATGTGTATTCAACAGAAAAATGTCACTTGGTGACTGTGCTGTATAATGTGTGCCTGATGCTGTCTGCGGGGCTTGCAGATATATTTATAATGCAGGGGGAATTGGAGGAGCCACCCACACAACTGAAATGTTTTCAGGAGATAAAGGCTATCAAACTGCTTGAAAAGACCAGTTGGGTCTCTGGAGGGTGAAAAGCCAATTTTGACCTTATGGAAACTTATAAAGAAAGTGTTAGCAGAAGAGAGAGATAAATCTATAATGGAATTACTTTCTGCCTTACAAAATGTGCCCAGTAGCAAGGTCCACAAAAGTTGCGTGCTCCTTAAAAAGAAAATGGGAACCAGAGGATAAAGCATCCTTTCTTCTCTTTCCCAGTGCCCACTCCTTGTGTGGAATCAAGCTCTTCACATCCAGACAGTTTAGCATTCCCTTTGCTGGCAATGGGACTGTCCCATAATATGTGATGGTGATTACATCTGTGATTGAGGGGGAGGGCGAATACTTTACTGAATAGATTATAACATTTACTATCCCTGTTAGAGTAGTATAAATGTACTACTCTAACTTTCTCTTGTAGGAGTACAAACTATACCAGTATTGGGCATTCTTATTCTGGGAGAATAACCCCGGTGGCTATGAACTGGAAAGCTTTTTCACTAAAATGTTATTTTTCAGTAGTTGGACTGGTTCCATCAGTGCAAAATGACTACCTTGATGAAACATTGCTTATTTCCTATTTGAAGGGAAGTACTGCAGTTTATTTGCTCTTGTTAAGCTAATATCTTTATTTAAACATATTGATGCCTTTCTGAAAAGGGCTATTTCTCGCACCCATTGCAACTCTTTTGTTTCATTCCTGTGACTCTCCTTATTGAAGAGAAGAGACTCCCTTGTGTGCCTTTACTGGCACAGTGGTTAGATGGGTGCAACTAATAGGGTGAGGGAAGTGTTTGTTCAGAATATATCCTTGTTACTCAATAAATTGGCCAGAACAATGCTTGCTTTTGTATTAATTCCCTGACAGATGCTGCTGACCAATGTAAACTGGTCATTTAGCAAGTGAGAGATGAGAGGAACTTGATGAATTTGGTTTTGGTGTTCTCTCTCCATCTCTGCTCTGGCTTTTAAACTGGAGTTGTTGATGTGAGGGTAGGACTGAGGCATGTGAAGTGTCTCCAGTTGGTGACTCAGGGGGTGTGTGTGGACGGTCACTCTGAGAAAGCCTCTAAAAAAAGGAAAGACTCTGAAGAAACACATTATGTTTCTTACATCGTGCAGTAGATGCGAACTGGGAGGTTATGGAAGTTGTCTTTAAGTTTGATCATTTGCTAACGTCATTCCCATTTCAGAAGTGCCTATCATGTTCTCTGTAGAAGTTTGTATGTGATCATGGCCAGGCAGAGTTGCTGCGAGGCTCCTGGCTATGGAGATGAAGAATGTACTGCGCTGCCTGGCGAGTTCAGAATACAGAGTGGGGTGGCTTTTGTGTACCGCAGCAAAAGCACGACCGGTAAAGCAGATTCCTTAAACCTGGCTTCCTTGCGAGTGCAGGAGTGAAGGGATCAGAGCTGTAATTAGAATCAGTTCCTCTTCGCTGTAGCATGCTGCCTCGCAGCCGTAGCTTCACAGGACGGGATTTATGCGTTTAGAGTGTCTGCTGCTGCCACAGTGGGGATCGGGGATTAGGGCGTGGGGGCACGAACTGTTGCACTAGTCTCATGAAGCTGTTTCTGTGCTACGAGAGCACAGGATGGGAAGAGCTGTCCTGAGCTGGCGAGACCTCCCGCTGCGTTCCAGCAGCCTTCTAACAAAGTGACAGCAGGCTTCGGCCTCCTGTCCTTTTCCCGTTTGCTTGATTCTTCTGCTCATAAAGGTATTGGCCCTGGGCTCCCTTCAGGTGGCTTCCGTGAGGATAAATGCAGGGCTTTCTCAGCTTGTTTTGCTGTATTCTTTTCCCAGTTGTCCATCCCCCTGCCCCAGTTGGTTGGTTTTTTCTGCTCCCCAAAACCTGTAGACTGTTGGTTTATTTTATCTTGCAGACACAATTGAAGGAGTTTCCAAGAGGAGCGGGTCTGCAGGAATTATTTTCACTAGTCCTCTCTTGTGTGTGCCTAAGGTTCCATGTATTGATATACATTCAAATCCACTCATTCACAAGGCAAAGAGTCAGGCAAATTAGTCTGGGACCCCACGGGGGTGTTTTTGTGAGGGAATTTCTTACAGTACTTCAGAGAACTGTTACCATCAGTATGAACAGGACATACCTCATTTGTTGCAGATAAAGCTGTAACTGTTCATGCGGGTGACATTTACCTGCGCATTCAAGTCATGAAGTCCAGGGAAACATGATTATTTCTCCTCAGATGGGGGAGAGTGAGAGAAAAATGTCTGTCCGCAGCCAAAGTCCTTCCTGACCTCTCGTGATAAGGAATGACTGGGCACACTGCTCTTGAAAGGAAAGGTGTTATTGGAGTCATACTAACGAGTGGAGATGGGAGAGTACTGTTCTTACTTCTGCCATAAACTTCCTTGTGTGGTTATGAGCAAGATTGTTAGTCTCCTGAAAACCTATAAATGAGGTAAATTGTTTTTCTTTTCTCCCAGCCTCCTCTGTGTGAGCTGGGATGTCTGAGGCAGGGACGCGTTGCACAGACGTGCAGGAGGGGAAGGGGCGCGAGCTGGCCCGTCCCGTCTGCTCCAGGTGCTGCTTTGTGGCAGGGACAGCAGCCACGGCGTGGGAGGCGCGGGCAGGTGGAGTGACACCTCGGGTACTGTGGAGAGGTATTAGTGTAGGGGGACGTAAGAGAATAGCTGTAAATATGTAGAATTTGAGACATTTCAGAGGTGTAGGAATTTTTTTTGTTTCCTCATGAATTCAGGCTATGCTTTTATTCATGTGCCTTATAAAAGTGAGAGAAATGCACCATTGTAAAGGCAGAAAGGAGAACCGGCTGGTTCATAGACAAAGAAGGGAGGTCGTCAGGCTTTTCTTCAGGGTTGATGAGGAGAGTGGTTTTGAGTTTACTTTTACTGAAAGCAGTACATGTGAATTGGTGTTAGCAAAACCTTCACACTGTGTGCGTCGCTGCTTTGTAAATGCTGGCACGTAACACTGTTACAGACTGCTGGACTCCGAACAGAGCGCTGATCTATAGGTGTTTTTTCCCTAGTAAAGGACATCTCCAATGCTAGCTGTATTTAAAGGTGTAGAGAAGAGTTTTGAAAAGCTACACACAGTAGCTGTCATAATTTACTGTAATATCCTGCTGTTTAGGATAACTAATGCACGCGTCAGTTCCTTGGATATGTTGGGCCAGATCATTAGTCAGTATAAACTGGCCTTGCTTCACGGAGCTGGGGGGAGCTTCATGCATTCTGCCCTCCTGAGAACCTGTGTCCTAGCGAGCACGGCAGGGCTGTGAAGGGCTGAGGGGAACCTGAGGTCCCCGCTAGCTTTGTTCATGTGCTGGATTGGCACAGAGGTATCTCCAAGGTAATCTGTGCTTCCGTTGCCGGGAAGGAGGATGGCTTCCAAGTTGTTTGAGTCTCATCCTCCTCTCTGCCCACACTCTTCCTCCTCATCTCCCCCAGTGGTTGGATTTCCTTCCAGGTGGAGGGGAGAGGGAGGGCACAGCTGTATGTGTGTTTGTGTGGTGAAGAAATGTCACCAGTTCCTTGTATCAGGAACTATCATGTAATTGTAGGTATCTTAGTCATTTGCAGGCTCATGGAAGTAAGTGGGAACAGGTAATAGTTGATAAGTCACCTACACTGAGAGTTTAAGGTATAGAAAGGCGATAGTGTGGAACTGCTGGCTGGATTTGCGTTGACTAGAGATGAAATTGTGTACCTGGCTTAGTGTTGGGAATATTATGGCAATGGCACATCACAAAAGCATGGACGAGGTACAAGAAACAACTTGTATTTCTGCGTTTGGGTGTTGTTTCTTAAGCCTCTCTCCTTCTCTGTAGAACATGAGCAATTTTTATCAGCTAACACTTCCCAGCCTGCCCATAACGAGGAATTACTTCCAGCCAGTTCCAGACTTCTCTTGACTTCCTGTGGCTGACGTGCAGCTCGTGCTCCCATCCAGCCGGGAGGTATCAACCCTCTGCCTTATCTCCCACGGACTGCCTAATGTTAACGCAGACCAGAAGCGAGAGGACGTTATCTTCGTAGCAGGATTACTTATATCTTAAGTGATACAAAGTGATACAGCCATAGCATATTTCTTAAGTATAGTCTCACTGTGGGTAGCAACAGCAGCATTTCTCATAGTTGAAAATTAAATATGTGCTTTGGTTGGCCATCCACTCAGGGCAGGGACCAGCTAACTCGCAGGCTTCGGACAACCCCAGTGCACCAGTGGTGCTTACAGAGCTGTGAGAGCAGGCATCTCCACGAGGGGCCTGCTTGTTGGGTTCTGGGTTGAGAGGCATTTTGTCTTCATTAGAGTAGTGCGTGCCAGTTGTAACGCAGGGGCATCAGCCAAGCATTGTGTTTGCACGAGTACAGCCCTCGCTGTACAAAGTGAAGAACAACATGCACATGAAGTATAAACTAGAGAGTTGGTTTTAGGCTGTGCCTGCCTGAAGATGAGGCAGAAGCGCAAAGACAGATGGCAGAAACTGCTGGGGAGAGGTAAAGAAAGACATTAGAGTTGTTGTTGGCTTGTGGGTCTGGTGTGGTTCTAACAAGAAGTGTGCTGGTTAGCCATAATGCTGTTAGAACACCAGTGGCCAGCGAACAGCTGTTATCTCTGCAAATTTAATCTCCACCTGTAGCATTTAATCTACTTGACCAACTTTTGTGTGATTGTAGCAAACCGCAAGAGAGAAGGACAGTCAAAGTGAAATGCTTTAAACTTGGATTTTTCTGGGGATGGATGCTTTTTGTCTGCTATAAATTTCTGAAGCTCCAAGATGAGCTCTCTATCTTGTCATAGACTTGTATGGAGCTTTGCATTTATTTTTTTCATATTTATATATATATATAGTATATTTATCTCTTCTCCTGTTTTCCCCCATTTCTGTTAAATATAAGCAGGTAATTATTTGTGTGCTGTACTGCCCAGTCTGCCCCAAACAAAAACAGAAATTTCCTGAGCTAGACATAGTAAACAGGTATTGTGAGAGATGATTTCTCCTATCAAAGGGCAGATTTTGGTCTCAAGATGGACCGAATTAGTTGGAGTGTTCTCTCTATTGTGTGTGAGAACTGAGGGGCAGAGTAGTGAAGACTCGAGTCCCATTGATAACGGCTTTGCCTGTATTACAGGGATCTGGAGAAGAGGTGGAGAACTGCATCTGCTGTCGAGTTGCTTTAACTAATATGGTGCTAGGTGACATTGCTATAACTGACTCAGCACAAAACTTTTGAAAAACTCTAAATAACTTAAAGATGTTGATTCCAAAGCCAGTTAGGGTCTCTGTAAAATATTCCAAAAGATTTGCGGTGGTTTAAGCCAATCTTCATTTCTACAGTGGGACTTAAAGCAGATACAGCAAGCGATGTTGATTCTTCCTGAGATGATGCATTTGGTTTTCCCGAGGCCTAGTGGTGCTAATGATCCCATTAAAGGAGTTTCTTAAATCCTTTTCCAGAGAGAAGGTCTTTGAGGTACCAGTAATGTATATGGTTGTTTAGTATCTTTGGTATAGGTACCTAGTATCTAGGCACTGGGTTAGATGCTTTCTTTATACAACTCAGATGCACAACTTTGCAGATAAGTGTGGGTTGGAAACTGTTATTGATCCTGCCTGAAAGTTGATAATTTGACTACCGTATAGACCACAAATAAATTTTCAATGTATTTGGTGTGGTTATCCTATAACGAGCCTCTCATCTTGTCACTGGGACTATGTGCTTGGGAGTGTTACCCAAGGCATCCAAATTTTTGCAGGACTTGAAGGGTCGGGCAGCAGGTTGTGATGTCCTGGGGATGCTCCGTGACAGGAGGGGTAAGCGTGTGTCTAAAGGGGTTTGGCTGAAGCAAACTGAATGTGAGTGCTCACCCCAGGCAGGAGGGGACGTGGGCCTGCAAGTCTGTGGGGAAATCCAGCGGTTAAGACTGTCAGAAAGTTGCGTAGAGCAACACTTGTCAAAGCGAAGAACTCTTTGGGCAATGTGAATGCTGCTGTCCTGGCCCAGATGGATCCGAGTTGTGCTTTACTTCACCCACTGCCTAGGTCACATCCAGTGCTCTTAAATTACTGCACAGCGGCTTTTCATTCACCACAAAGCGCCTGCCATAGCTGCAGTGATTCTGGCCCGGCAAGAGCCTGGTGTTCTGTAACGGCGGCTGGTGCGCTCCCAGCCCGTGCTGCGCCGCTCCGCCAGCACGGGGCCTGCGGCTGCGTCCAGTTACTCCGTGGCCAGATGGAAGATCAGAGCAGAGGGAATTGCTGCAACCCGAGATGGAAAACTTACTTGGTTTGTGTGTTTTGGATGGCTGGTTTAGGAGAGCGAAAGAGCTAGACTTGCCTCAAAGTTGGGAATGTGTTGTTTTAACTCTGAAGCTACCACAAAGGGCAAAGATAGGATAGGTGTGTCTTCTCTCTGGAAATACCGTGGTAAAAATTGTATGATGTAGTTTACTGCCTTGGAGATTTGCTGGGAGCAAAATGTGTGTCTTGGTGTATCCACAGCAACAAAACTAAGATAACAGTCATTTTAAGTCACTAGCTTAAAAGGAAAAGCTGAAAAGCTTTAAAAGAAGAAAAAAGAACAAGAAAAAAACAAAAGAGGAGTGAGTACTTTGCAGAAATTACAGCACTAGAAAACTTACAGTGCTGTGTCCTCAAGTGCTTCACTTGATAGATTGGGGTAGAAAATTAAATGGGGCTGGGTGCTCACTGGAGTGTGGGTGCTCGGTCCATCTCCCAGCTCTACGGCAGGCTCCTTGGGAAGGTCACTTCTGTCTCCCTGCGTGATGTCAAGTGTTGGGGATGATCTCGGGGCAGCTCAAGGTGCTGCTGGGACTCAGTGTCATGCCACAATATTAGGTGGGTCTCTGAAGGAGCGTGGTGTGACCCTGGACCAGCTGGTGAACCACGGGTTAGCTCAGGCAGTGCTGCATCGCCCTTGCTCAGGGGCAGCTTGGAGAGTATCCTGCTGTTGCTGGTCTTGCCGTCCTCATAGTGTCTCAGGCCCATACCCGTCACAGCATGGGAAGGATAGTCCTTCTTGTGCTTATAAGGATGACAGAGGGACAAATGTATGCAATATTGTGATACAAAAGAGATGTATCAGCTCTTTGGGAATTGGAGTAACTCCTTTAGAAAATACCTATGATCTCTACTTAAAGGCTTACAGTGAGAGATAGTTGGCTATGTCCACTGAGAATATATTTCAGGAGCTAAGTACCTGTCATATTTTAAAAATACCATGTTTCTGAAAGCCCTGGAACAGTTTTAAGAATCAGTGGGCGAGTATTGGGATCAATGCATTTAAACAGTGCTATATCTATATTTGTGTGTGTATAATCGTATACATGAAATCTAATGTAGTCTCTGAAGAGAAACCTCTTCAATGGTGACTTTGAAATAATGACAAATTAGGATAAGATTTAAACTTTCCCTAACCATTTAACAGCACTTAAAGTATTTAACAGTGCAGGTTTGGCTAGGGCTTTAAAGGAGAATGAAAGTGCTCAAACCACAGGAAATCAATGGCTTAATTGTCTGGAAAAAGAGTTCACTGCAATGCCAGGATAACCTGTGAGAGCAATAGCCTATTCTGCAGGTGTAGGGAGAATATTTTGTCATTTAAGTTTTTCAGCAGTATCAGTTTCACGACAGGTAACTTGTGAAGTTGTGAGGCTGATTGGGAGTTGAGGATGCTATATAGCTTGTGCCGGGGAGGGATTGAAGAAACTCTAAATGAAGGATGGTGAGATATTCTCTTTATTCTGGTAGAACCAGTCATATTTCCTTACTTTCTTTCACTGTAGACTATACTATTTTAAAAACGATTTTAAATGTAAAGTTTGTTTTGATAAACCTACTTTTTTCTCTTGGTGAGCCATCAAGTTTGGGGCAGTTTAGGTAGTGTGTAAATCCTGTTTCTGCAGATTTTAATTAGGTTTCAATTTTCCTCCAAGGACAGCTTGACATAATGTAAAAGTTAAACAAACAAACAAGCAAAAAACCCCAACAAAACAAAAGAAGAAACAAACAACCAAAACCCCCCACCCCAACTTTAGTAAAAAGGAAATCCATCATTCATTCATCTAAAAATGGCAAAAATTGAAACTTGAATAAATGTATCATTTACTGCATAACTGCTTAGTTAAATGAATAGTGATGTATCTTCCTTAACAAATTTGCATGCTGAACTTTAGTGCATGGGGTATTTTAATCTAAACATATAGATGTTTTCATAGTTACTAAGCCAGGAGAATTAGCCCTTTTTCAGGCATAACAGCTAAAAATGGAAACCGAGTTTAAAGCTGCTGACCTTAATCAAGATTTCATATTTTGGGCTTCTAATCATTTTGATTTAATTATAAATATTGAAACTATTAAATTATTAGTGCACGTCATAACAGTGTCTGGGTTATGAGTGAGCGGTCAGCGTCAGGCAGGCTCTCCCTTCTGGCAGGGAGCTGCTCCCGGGCCCTCTGCTGAGACGTAGCACGTCCCACGAAGAACCCCTGCTTGTTTCGGCGGCTCGGTGCCACACGCGATTCTTCGAGTTGGTGCTGTAATTTCTGGGTTTATGTCCAGTGCTGGGCGTTCAGAGCTCCTTAGCCCTGCTTGTGCGAGTCTATGGAAGAGTGGTGATGTCTGGAAACCTAAATAAACTGTCTAGTACACGACTCTGGATTTCACATGATTATTAAAACTCCTCAACAATTTCTGGTCTCAAAGTAACCTATTTTCTTTAACGATATAGCACACATCTCCTTGGGATCTAGTTACACTAGATACAAAGGCAGACGAGAGTTAGGTGGCAATGATGGAAAGAATGGCTGATGCAGAGAGGCTTTCAGGAGTCTGCTACGTTTTAGCCTCCCTTGTGGGTTTACCTGCTTTGAGGAGCAACTGCCTTCTCAGGCTACACTGGGAGAGTCTCATCCTACCCAAAGGATGGGTTCTTTGTGTTGCTGATTCCATCTAGAGTGCCCAGGGTAGGTAAGAACTTAAAGGCTCATCTTTCTGCTGTGTATTTGGGAATAAAAGTGCTAAAAGTGAAAGCTCCTCTGCAGGAGAAGAGGAGGGAACTTTCTCACGGGTCCGGCTGAGAATTGGGAACAGCCGAAGGAGGATCACAGATCTTGCAGTGCAAAGTGCTGAGCACAGATGCCTTTGCAAGCAGAAACACAGGATGCAAATATTTAACAAAACCTTGTCAAGTGAATACTCCAGGCTATGTAATTCTCTCTGGGATGCTGCTGAAAGATGAAACAACATGTGACATATGGTTATGTTGCTTAATACAGTACTGCAAAGTGTCCAGTATTACAGTAATACGTACGATAGAATAGAAGGTCAGATATCTTACAGTCTGCCAGCCATGTAGCTGCGCTCAGGGTCAGTTGCTTCTGAATAAACAGGAACACTTGTCTAGTTACTTGTTTTTGTAACTGTAGTTTGGTATAGCAAAGGTGAAAGAATATTCCCTGGAACCTTAATCTTGCACAGAGGAGAGATTTCTTTAGATCCAAGTTGTACACGGGTCTAAAGCACACGGGATCACAGTTCATCGGTAACGTTTGCAGCTCTGTAGCATTTATTGGTATAGGGGATGTAGCTATGAGCTGGAGCTTTATTGGATTTAGTGTTTACTGAGGAGCTTTTCGTGGTGTTGGACCAAGTTGATAGAAGGTGATCCTCTTCAGAAGATAATAGGTTTGCAGTAGAGCTCACGTGAGGGATGCAGAGTGCTTGAGTGGTGTTCTGCTGTTTGCACTAACTCTAATGGAAGTTACATGTGCGCATCAGTTTAAGAGCTGATGTGCCAGTGTGCTACAGTCCCATATTCTGGACTTTGTAAAGAATAACTCCAAAGAGTAAAATCAATCCAGTGGTTTTCAGAAATGAGTGAAGTACGTGTTGCAGGAATATGGTTATCAGGGCTAATGCTGGTGTAAGGAGGATAAGAATAGCATAGAGTTCAGGAAATCCTAAAATAGGAGTGGAAAGGGAGTATCTATTTATATATTCCCCTATATATATATACATATATATACACACACACACGTATGTAAAACAGAGGGGAATCTGAGAGGGTAATTCAAGTATTGAAGCTTGTGCAGATATCAGCTGGAGATATCTTGTCTGGCAGATTTGCTGGGTTTTGAGGACACGGTGATGGGTGTGGGCACGGCAGGAGAGCTGTAGTCTTTTCTGAGGGCAAGGAGCCATCTTGCAGCAAGCAGTAGGAATTGAAGGAAGAAATTTCAAATAAACAATGATTCCAAGTTGTCAAGTGGAGTTTTGTTTGAGGGGAGAGCATGTGGGCAAGAAATACAATGTTACCTTAATTTACAAAAAAAAAAAAAAAAGCAGGGGTGGGTGGGAGACTGGTGGGTGGTGGTGCAGAGATGAAACTTGCTGACATTTCTTTTTGGTATTTTTCTCTTAAAAACAAGAGCAAGCAGTGTTCATACCTACTTTAAAATATAATTTCCACAGCCTCTTGTGCTTAGTAGGACTTCACAGAATAGCTTTTTTTTTTTTGTTACAGGCACTGTCGGCTAATGCAAGAGTATAGGCGGTCAGTAGGTTTCCTGATATAGTTGCAGTAGTTGAAAGCAGAGCAGAGACTGAAAAATGCCCTTTGCCACTGGTGGAGGTGTCTGTGCCTAACCTATGTGGAACAAGGAGCTTCTGTGTCTTCTCTTCAAGACAGGGAAGCTGAGTAGTTCTACACACTAATGTCCTATGTGCCTTTCTGACAGAAATCGGGGCAATTCCCTGCGACCTGCTGTCCCTGGTAATATCTAGCCCTGGGTATCTCTGTGAGCACTGGCAAAAAGAGATCACTTTGTAATGCCTTATGGGAAGACCCATGCGGCAAAGCCTTTCCTCCTTTTTAGGGTCGCCATCGAATGCCACTGATGATGTGTCTGTTGGTAATGGTTCTGTTTCTCGGGTTTACTGCCCAAGTGGGTGCAGCTTGGTTTATCACGTTATTGGTCTTGCCTCAAAATAGGGAGGGTGAAGGTATTTTCTAGTTTAAGGGAAAAGAAAAAAAACCAACTTGTTGACTGGGCTCAAAAGAGTGAAAACTCAGGCAATATTAGCACATCATGGTACTAAGTGTCTCCTAACTGCCAAGTTCACTCTTTGCCTTTAAACAGTCCAGTCAGTCTCACCTCTGTGCCCGGCAAGATCATGGAGCAGATCCTCCTGGAAACTATGCTAAGGCACATGGAAAACAGCGAGGTGATTGGTGACAGCCGACATAGCTTCACTAAGGGCAAGTCGTGCCTGACAAACCTGGTGGCCTTCTACGATGGGGTTAAAGCATTGGTAGACAAAGGAAGAGCAACTGATGTCATCTACCAGGACTTTTGCAAAGTATTTGATACTGTCTCATACAACATCCTTGTCTCTAAAATGAAGAGACGCAGATTTGACGGGTGGACCATGTGGTGGATAAGGAATTGGCTGGATGGTCGCATCCAGAGGGTAGTGGTCAACTGCTCAATGTCTGGATGGAGATCAGTGACAAGTGGTGCCCTCAGGGATCCTTACTGGGACCAGTATTATTTAATATCTTTGTTGGGGACATGGACAGTGGGATCGAGCGCACCCTCAGCAAGTTTGCGGGTGACGCCAAGCTGATGAGTGGTGTGGTTTATACTCCAGAGGGACGGGATGCCATCCAGAGGGACCTTGACGGGCTTGAGAGGTGGGCCCGTGCGAAATTCATGAAGTTCGACAAGGCCAAATGCAGGGTCCTGCACCTGGGTTGGGACAATCCCAAACATAGATATAGGCTGGGCAATGAGTGGATGGAGAGCAGCCCTGCGGAGGAGGACTTGGGGGTACTGGTGGATGAAAAACTTAATATGAGCCAGTAATGCACGCTCGCAGTCTGCAAAGCCAACCGTGTCCTGGGCTGCATCACCAGCAGCGTGGCCAGCGGGTTGAGGGAGGGGATTCTGCCCCTCTGCTCTCATGAGCACTGTGTTCAGCTCTGGGGCCCCCAGCATAAGAAAGACATGGACCTGCTTGAGCGGGTCCAGAGGAGGGCCATGAAGATGATCAGAGCATTGGAGCACCTCCCCTATGAGGACAGGCTGAGAAAGTTGGGGTTGTTCAGCTTAGAGAAGAGAAGACTCTGAGGAGACCTTACTGCAGCCTTCCAGTACTTGAAGGGGACCTCCAGGAAAGATGGGGAGTGTAGTGATAGGATGGGGGGTAATGGCTTTAAACTGAAAGAGGGTAGATATAGATTAGACATTAGGAAGAAATTCTTCGCTATGAGGGTGGTGAGGCACTGGATCAGGTTGCCCAGAGAAGCGGTAGCCGCCCCATCCCTGGCAGTGCTCAAGGCCAGGGTGGACAGGGCTTGGAGCAGCCTGGTCTAGTGGAGCGTGTCCCTGCCCATGGCAGGGGGGTTGGAACTAGGGGATCTTTACGGGCCCTTCAAACCAAACTACTCTATGATTCCATGAAGCAGCAGCAAGCTCTGGACAGTACTAGGGCACTGAGAGATGTCCTGCGTCTAGAAACCAGATTTCTTGACCAGTGTGCAAAGAAATACAAGCCCAAAGGAACAGCCATCCTGGGTCACAGCGGAAAGTCACCTTGATCAGTCTCTGACAGCAATGCCCAGGGAAGAATGCAAGAGTGAGGTGAGCAAGGACAGGTGTTTCAAAGCAAGAAGATCAGAGAGCAGGACTCTCGTCTAGCTCAGGGTGTCCAAGTTCCTGGCAAGCTGAGCTGTCTGTGACAGGTTTTTAATCAGTTTGAATTTAGGCATTAGGACTCAATTCACCCTCTCTTGCTAAGCTGTAGTTTCCCCCCTTGAAGTTAGCCTAAAAAAAAAAATCTCCTAAACGGTTGGGAGTTGTCAGAGAATTCTCTTTAGATGGAATCCAGGTTGTCTGGTGCATGCCAGAGAGCCAGGAAGCGTTTGACACAAGCCAGGACAGAAAGATTAAACACAAGCCTCTGGTCTCTGGAGCAGGGCGTCTGGGGTAGCTGGGTTTGGGGGGAGCCTTGTAGCACTAATTGGAGTTACACGGCAGCTGGCATTCCTGTTGTTATTGGAGTTAATGCTTAGATGCCCTGTTGTGCTCAGCAACACATGATAAATAGATATAAACATCTTGTAAAAGGTGGTCCCTGGTCAAAAGAGGAGACCAAAAAACCCAACCCAACCTAAGAATGAAAGCGGGATACAAGCAGACAGAATGTTTTGCCTGGGGTTATACAGCAGGTCATTTGTGGAGAGGGAGGGGGAGCCCTGGTCTCTGCTGGTGGTGCCAGCACCTTCTTTGCTGAAACTGTAGTTGCCTGGCCCCACATGTTGGACAGGTCAAGGGAAATCTCTGCCATGACTATGATGCTCCAAGAAGAGGATTTTGGATGTCTTCAGACTTGTCGAGTAGATTTAGATGCAGCCTCCTGGGATCACAGCCTCTCATTAGTGTAATGCTGCCACTTCCCATGGCAGCGACCACCTGTTTCAGGAGGCAGGATTGCAGCCTGAACAGCCGCCCGTGACCTGGCTCTCGTTAACGTCGTTTAACAGGCATGACGAAGATGTGGCGGTACTGGGTTACAGGCTCACCGGAGGCAGCGTTGTGTGCGTGCTTCTGCATCTTCTCTGCCTTCTCTCTTCAGCTGGGTGTCGACTGTTGAAAGCGTGTGACTGCCGTGCAGATACAGCTTCAGATACGTACCCCCTCCCGCATTCCTATAGAAAAGATAAGGCATGAGATGTGTTCCTGTGCATCTGTGCTTGTGTTTACCGCTCTGCGCTCTCTAGGGATGCAAATGAATGGTAAGACTGGGTCAAGCCAGTAGTCTGTCTAGCTTGTTTTCTTTTTCACAGTAGCCAAGAGCACCTGCAGAACCATCCACAAAAGTCGTGGGGAAAGAAGGATTCATTTGCATTGTTATTACTGAGGCTTCTAGCTTGTTCTTGCTTTATGATTGAATTTGTTTTTCTAGGAAGAATCTTTGCTGTTATGAGTCACTCTGGCTTAAAAGAAGGATTCTGCTTTCAGCTGCCTTTTGCCTTAAAAGGTGATGTTGCTTCTGGTATTTGTCAAGTTTAGGAAAAAAAAAATAATCTCAAAATCATTGGGCAGCTCTCTCTTCTCAGTAAACACTTGATATCTACTTCCTTAGTTCTTTATTTTAGAAAAACCAAAATAAAGCAATGTTTAGGGAATGCATTGCTGATTCTCCTTTGGGGCCTGCTTGATTTATGTGGCAGTGAAATGTCAGCAATACTCCTGCACATAACACGGATGTAGCCTGCTTTCTCTTGTGCTGGATTTCTAGACCATCTGGAAATTAGTGGCATTAAGCACCTGAAACAACAGGATTAAAACAAAACAAACCAACGAAAAACTAGGAGTTACACTATGGCAAACCAGGCACAGCTGCTCTACAGACCAAATGTCTTTCAAATGGGTAGATAAACTGCAGTCTTGGCTGTCTGTGGTCAGTAAGGATGTCATAGTTCTTTTGTAGGGGTTGACTTTTTAAACCTAAGTAATTTACAGTGGGGCTAGTTGCATTGTGCTTAATAACATCTATCTGCAGTTCCAAACTTATGCTAAGGAGATGTATACACTAGCAAAAATCTTGTGGCACAGAACAGTGGTGTAATTCATTATCTACTATAACAATAAAGCTGCAATGGAAAAGGAAGGAGTTGTTTTTTTTGAAAAGGTTTGTCTACAGTACAGACCTCACTGCTGCTTCTGTAGGTAGAACTAAACTTGTTGGTCGATTATGCCTTTGAATGCTGCTGCATTTGAGTGTAACTGTAACCTTACTTTTCCCTGTGCAGCATCACTTTGTGCAATTTTACCATTCCCAGCAGAAGGTGCTTTTCATTTGTGGGTATTTGTTGCATAAACTGCTCCCACCAGCTGAGCTTGCTTTGTTGGCATTTGTCAGTCTCAGAAACTTGAATGATTAGAAATATTTATCAATTTTACTCTCCCTTGCCATGGCCTTCTCCCTGCATAGGAAACAAGCTTGTGCTCTCTTCTGAATGCTTTCTGTGCATTGTTCCGTGGGAGCAACAAAGCTTGCTGCCTGGGATGCTGGGGGACCGTAAATTACAGGGTGCTGTTCTGCAGGCGCTGTTTACCTGGGCTTTCCTCTGCATGCCCAGCGCGCGTGACGTCTCTTGCCATTGCGTGTTCACTCTCACTTTATTAGTTTGTGTGTGGATTCAGTGAGGAAAAAGTCACCTCTTTTAAATGTTTTTCAATTCTGTATTGGAAATGTGCAAGGAGAGATCTTCTCCAATAACTCAATCTTTATTTGGTGACCTGAGTTTCATTTTAGTAACAAAGTTCATTGAGGTTGAAGAGTGTGTGGGGAAGTACAGAAGGGAGGGGAAGGGGACTCTGAAGCAGTGAGCTGTAATCCTGGATTGAAAAGTCTGTTCCTGGAGCAACTCCTGATCACCACCTGCCTGTTTTACTCATGAATCTCTTTTGTGTCTTGCAGTGGCTCCCTGAAGGGCCGGTTGTTATTGCTGTGGGAGACCAAAAGCTACTTCCAACTGCATCTTGCGTGTCATCTGCAAAACCACCAGTCACAGTGAGTTTCTCCTACACACACTCTCTTTTCCCCAGTGAGGATTTGTTAGCGGTAGTCTGTGATAATAATCTTTTTCTCTATTCATACTTTGTCAGTTCACTTACTACTGCAAAAGGGTTTGATTTACTAATCCCAAGCCGAATGGACGCATACCTTCACCCTCTGCCCCCAGAAGCTCTCTGGAAGCTCAGCATTGCAAACTCCTCTGGCCACCTGCACACCTTGTGCTGGGGCTTGTGGTGGGGGGACGACGGAAGACTATGCGCTTGAGTGTGTGTTCTGGTTATTCATCCAACGGCCAACATGAGAATTGCATAAAATATTTTGTTCCCGAGAACAGCTTCAGAAAGAAAAACTTATCTAAATAAAAAGAGGAGAGAAAATTATTGCTTGGGCAAAGAAGATTGAACTTCCCTACTCGTTCAGAGTGCCGGAAGCAAACACATCATACGTGTGTGGCATCTCGTCATAGGCAGTGGCAGGTGAAAGCAGAGGGTGTCTCAGTGCTGGAATGTTCCTGAGTGTGTTCCTAGCTAAACTCTCAGAATGAGAGGCTGGAGTTTTCCCCGCAGTGTAAGGGAGCTAGCTAATTCAGTGCTATTTGGATACCAAATGAAAACTCTTGACAATCCTCATTCCCTCAAACTCTTTTAATATCTACCTAAAAGAAATACAGTGAAGAAAATGCTTCCCTACTCCTACCAGCTGTGAATGTCCATGTAATATGCCTGTGATTCTTTTGTCAATAATTCTCCTCTGCCAATAACTCAGTAAAACGCATTCAGGTGATTTTGATATTTCACATCCTTTAAAATGATGACATAATAATTGCTTGCAAAGCCATCTCTGGTGTTCAGACAATTATTTACCTGTCTCGGTGCTGGTTGGGAGAGCTGAATATCTCAGTCACGTATCTCCTGTGTGGAATCCATCTGCAAGACTAGAAGGGCAGCAGCAAATCTATGCATGTGCAAGTGTTTGCTTTGAGGAAGACTTGAGGACTCAATGAACAAAAAAAAAGTAAGTGCTTAAGGGAGCGTAGCACACTTGTACAATTAAATGGCATTGAATGTTGACATGGTGTAGATTTTGAATTATGGGGTTGGGCCTGAGGGAAGTAATTGTGTTCAGGTAACTGATTCTCCTAAGAACTAATGGCAATAGCAGGAGGAAGCAATGCTGTAAAAGGAAAAGGCCCCAAAAATCTCTGTTGCGAGGTTATAGGAAAGAGAATTGGACACAATGTGTATTTCTAGCCTTTGTCAATATTGTGGATGCATAAATTATATATGACTTGTATAATAAGAAAGGTTGCTTTTAGTGAGCTGTTGTGTTTTGCCTGGAAGGATAGAGCCAGCTTGCAGCATATGTAGAGAATAATACCTGTCAGAAATTGAATATTGAGTGAAAGTAATCGTTTTAATCAAAAGTAGTTAAAAGTGAGGCTGAGACGAAGGGAAAAAACAACTGCTCAGCTGGAAGACTGCTTCCAGTGCTGCAGACATGCCCTGAGATGCATATTTTATGTATTAGGAATGTTGATTAAGGCCACGGTTGTACCTTGCAGTACCACTGTTCTTCCTGATCATTGTGATCAAGATTTCTTAACTCCTTTGAATTCCCGTCCTTTCTCTGTGACCAAGTACGAAGCACTTGGTGCTAGTGTGATGGGGAACTCGGCATTGTAGGAGGTGGTTAGCTTGGCCCTTCTTCCCTCTGATTTAGTGTTGTGCAGAAGTGACTGTTCTAATCACAAAAAAGCTAAAAAGCCACGGAGAGCTCAGTCTTTGTACTCTCCTCTGAGGTCCTCCAGTAAACCTGCAAGCTAGCTTTGCCTCTGCTGAAGGTGGCATGATCTTGTCACAGAGGTTGCCTATGATTTCTCTCCACACACCCTCTTCCCCTGTTAATGACTTAGATCCTTGATCCTGCCTGCAGACGTTTTCCCTGATGGATGAATCTTACTGTGGACTATGAATTTTGGCTGGGTAAAATGCAGGAAGGAGAAAGGGTTTAAGTGAGATGAGTCCTGTGTCAGCTGACAGACAACACTGCTCAAAGCAAAAGCTTCTTAGTGCATGGGCAGATATTTGGCTGAATCTACTGGCTGTGCAAAGACGTGCCAGTTTATATCGATTAGCATTCCTGACAAATCATCTGTAGTGATTGTGGGTGTTTTCTTAACAGAGTCATTGTACAGGGGTGTGACTGGGAACAGTGACTGTACGCGCAATCTGAGACACACTGAGCTGAGTGCTGTAACGGAGCCCTAGACTTTGTCTTTCTGCAAAGAAACAGCCTAGGCTGCTTTTTGAATTTTTTGGTTTTCAGATCAAAAGCAGGATTGCTTCCACACACTTAAGCCTGCTTTCTATTTCTCTTGAGTCAGTGTCCGTTCCCTTCCGATTCTTTACAGTGCCCTGAGAAAGTTGAATCCCCGTTGGACCCATGGAAGCCACCTCCACTTGCATCTGTTAAAACCAGCTGGCAGCAAAGGTGAGGGTGCAGATGAGTAACGTCAAAGGCCTTTTCTGTGCTATGACGTTTGGCTGCTGCACCCTCGAGCAGGCAGGAGTCTGCAGTTGTACTTGCTTGAGCCAGGCTCCCCGGGGAGCGGGTCAGCCCGGTGTGGTGCTGGATGCATAGCAGACGCTGCACTGGCGGCCCTGCTGAGGTAGTTGCTTCTAACCTTGACCCACACCACCTTTGATTTTCTGCTCTGGCTTGCTGCTTTTGTTTAGCCACCAGACTTTCAGAGTAAGCCGCACAAGTGCATACTGGCTGGTATGCTTGTTGAAAGGAGAATGATCTGGTAGCTGGTTTAGAGCTCTCTTAAGTCCAGTTTCAACCCCCTGGTCTGCTTGCAGATTCCCTCTGAGAATTCAGTAGCATGACTTAGTCTCTGTGCCAGTTTCCTTTTTGTTAAAGGACATTTCCCACCTTGGATGGGAACTGGGGGTAAACACAGAGCCAGGAACGCTACCGTATAGTGGTTGAAGAAGTAACGTAAGTATTAACCAGGATGTCTTCCTCTAGTATTTCTGCACAGCCCAAATAGTATCCCTGAAGTCTTTTTAGCAGTCAGAATGAGCTGATGAGCACTGTGTGTGGATGGGAAGTGCAGGGGGAAGGTTGTGTACCGTGCCAGTGAGACTGAGGGGTGAACATGAGGTCCCAGCATCCACTGTCCTGCCCGGATCGCTGAGTGTCTCACCTCTCCGAGTGAACGTGCTCGTTTGGACCTGGGGCACCAGTTGCAAACAGCTTGGGTTCACGTTCCTCACCTGGGGTTGCAGTAGCGGGTGCTGCTTTGTTCCTCACGTGGCTTTGCCTTATGTAGTCACATCTGCTTGACTCAGCTGGCCCGCCTGTTGTGTGGTGGCCTTCAGCATTTTGCTTTAGGGTCGCAGGACAGTCTTTTACCTTGCTTTCCAAACGTCGCTGGGTGAAGTTCTTTTCAGAGCCTGGCTATTTCATGGCTGCACAGCCTACCTCAAAATAGTTGCTGTCCCAGGTGTGTCATTGAATAGGATCTTGATAGGATTGACAGCTATAAAACATTCCCTCTGAACTCTGAGATGAAAGTGAGGTATTTCCTTTCTCCTTCTGGAGGGCTCATCTGCTGTAAGAGGAGGGAGGTGGTTTTATTTTTTAAAATGTAACTCCTATCGGGTGTCATAGCAGTGTCTATAGCACTCCACAGCAGCATGCTGTGATACCTCATGCTATGGGAAACTGGGAGTGTGGGAATGAAAGGCAACTCTGCCAAGAGGCTTCTGTCTGCATTGGTAGGACGGTACACGTGACTCTTGCGGCGTTACCTGACTCTCACTGGTGATACAGTGGAAAAGGAATAGGGTAAAATCAAGTTAGGGTTCAAATACTCAGATTGCAAAGATGATCCCTGGGGTTTGATCTGCGTGCTGCTAATGGCGTAGCATAGGGAACAGAAGAGATTAAAGAAGGTTGTTTGGCTCTGCGCTGCAAATATAGAAGCCAACCTTGCGTTGGCTCCCAGCCCAGGGTGGAAAGGATGGCGGGTCACCCTGCTCTTCCAGCGCTGACAGCTCTTGCTGTCAGGGACAGATGTGACTTGGGCCTGAGACAGGGGTAACACTGTGAGTGCTTTTTAGTGAGAAGGTAGATTTTAGGAGATAATGCAATTTGTCTGTTCCACAGTAAAGGGAAACAACAGAAATGTATTTGTCTTCTCTTGGTGCATTTTTCTTAATTTTTTTCATACTGGTTCCTAGCATGCAAGGATATTGCTCAAATACTTAACAATCTTGGATTATATCTTTGGTCCATCCAGTCTCGTAACCTGTTCCTCCTCGTGCCAAAGCCAGTTACCTTACCTGCGAGGAAGCAGGCAGTTCTGGAATACCAGTGGCTCTGCAGAAATAAGTCTGTGTATTTGATCCTTATGAAAATGTTTTGAAGAACTGAACAAGAAAGCAGTGTAGGAATTTGGTGGGCAGATTAATTGCATTCCTGTTTCAGACTGTTTATTCATAGCTTTAACTTTTTTAAGGCAGAAAGGAGGCTATTTTTAGCTTGCTTTTTTCCCCCTCCATATTAACCCAAAGAAATTTCCCTCTCGGAGGAGAGGGTGGAGTTGGGAGGAAGGAAGGGTGGAATTGAAACTGCTTCATTAAATCAATTTCGAGATCATCAACACACGATTTTGTTTTCACATTACAGTTCTGAGCACACAAGAGTCTCTTTACACTTTCCAAAGAGGGGAAGCTTTGTGTCCAGCGGGGAAGAGTGAGGGCCTCTGAGACAATGAAGCAGTTATGAAAAGCTTATGACTTTTGCTTCCTGAATATTTTTTTTTTGGTTACTTCTGTTAGGGTTAGTCTATTACTTCCAAGGAACAGTGTGGCTTGGTGATAGTTTGCTCTCTCAGCTTCCAACTCTCAGCAAATGCCACATATTGCAAGATGAAGGGAAGGATTCCGCTATAAGCAGCAAGGTCATTTAGATGTTGCCAAGCCACTAATGTTGGATGTTCTCCCTGAAATCCCCGTGTATATCTGGTAAGAGATGGAACCTGACCTAAAAGAGGTGAGACTAAGGGTAGGAGGTGAACTGTCAGAAGGGTAACCAAGCTCTCCTGAGCCCTAGTATGTATGTTTTGATGGTTTTATGGTAAGCTGCTTCTGAAGTAGAGACAGCAAGAGCAACTCCAACAACTTCCTTACTAGGTTGATGTGACTTTGGCTTTAACTTTCATATGCTGCAGAAAGGGTTGCTAAATCCAGGGCCTGTGGATCTAGTTTGTAGAAAGAAGGATACGTACTTTGAGACTGATTGACAACCCAGCAGCCGGCGCTGCCTGGCCACTGCAGAGCACGGCTGCTTTTTTTGTTTCTCTGGTTCTCTGGGGTTTAATGTTGGTTCTTCAGTACCTGTTAATTTCCCCTCCCTCTGTTGAAAAGAGCTGAAGGATCTTTACAACAGAACATGTGTGAAGTCCACCTCTGGTGATGAAGGAGTGGAGAGCTGCTCATGCCGTCCTGTCTGGCTGCACAGGCTACTCACGGTTGGATCCTAAATGATCTCTTCTTTCCATGTGTTGCTCCTGCTGTGAGTTCTCCCGAGCTGTTGGAGAACTGATGAAAAACAGAGGTTACGTTTGTGTCTAAAGAAAATAAAAACTTTTTTGTTTTAGAAATAAACAGCAAAAAAATCCTTCTCTTCCAGAAATAACTGATTACCAAGTTATTTAACTCTGTGTGTGAGCTCAGAGCTGGGAAGGACAACCTGACTTTCAAGCCTCAGTCCCAAGGAAGACTCCCCGCTGCCGAGGGATCGACATGGGGCAAGGATGCCTTTCTGTGGACTCTCAGGTTCTCTCTTTATCTGCTTGCTTCTCCCACTGGGAGGCTGCTCCAGATCACAACTGCTCCATGCTCAGTTTTTTGCTGACCTCCAGCCTAGAAGCATCCAAGGTTGGTTTATCTCATTTCTGCACCAAGATAATCCTGTGGTTTAAACAGCTCTTCTCGTTTCTTGCTGCTCCCCTCAAGTGTATTTGCAGGCAGTGATCCTGTCCCTTATAAGGCTCTGTTTTGCCAGCTAAACAAGCCAAGCTTTCCTGAGATAGGCCTCTTATTCTTACCAGCACTTCCATGCACCTGTTCATGATTGAGTTAATCATCTTTGAATTCTGGTGTGACCAGAACTGCTCACAATAAGAGTGTCTGGGAAAGGTCTGATTTCATTAACACTAATTTTGGCATGTAACCATTAACTGTGTCTTAAGCTAGATCACGTATTTGAGGAGATTCCTCTGGTCTTGCTTTGAAGACATCAAGTAGTGGTGACTGTTTCTACTCTAGGGGAGTTCTGGCAATGGTTGGTTACTTCAATTAAATAGGTACCTTAATTTGAATAGGCTACATTTAGCCACTGCATCTTGAAATGCCTTTCTTTGTTAGGTTACAGAGGCTTTTATTATCAGAAATCTGATTTTTCTTAGAAGCGCTCCTATACTTGTAGACTAGGTAAAGCAATTAGTAAATTACAAGAGTTTGAATTTCAGAAACTGAGCACTCCTATTCCAAGAAAAGGTCCCTTTTAAGGTATCTTTGAGTATCCAAAAACGGTTCACTGTCAGCTTCCATCACCGAATGACACTGGGCACTGCACCAGCAAGAGTATATGCAAAGAATGAAAATAAAGTCCATTATTTATGACCCTCTCTCTGAGCTTCCCTGGCTTGTGTGAGGAAAGTGGAACTACTTGGAAATACTTTGCCTCCCCCTGGATTTCTGGCTTCTTTGAACGTTGTCTTGATCTTTGTGAATAATCTTTGGCTTATACATTTGATTTCATGCCAGCAAACTAAATCTTTCTATAATGCACATTCCTTCATGAAGATTTGAGGGATTTCTCCCGCTGTTGGTGTAGTGCTGGCACTGAAGAGCAGCGGGATGTGGTTGTGGGCAAGGCACAGCCTGCTGTGCACAGTCAGGGTTTGTCACCTGGCTGTCAGTCAACTGCACAGTCGCTCCCTGCGTCTGCCTGAAACTGGGGGCAATGACACTGTGCCTGGCCCAGCTGAGCTCTTGTGCTTTCCTAAGCCCTTTGGTGGACTTTCGGGCTGCTAAGCCACTGGCCTTACCGTGATGGCAGGACAGGGCTGCCAGTGGAGATCAGCTCGCCGTCCCCAAACCCCCCTTGAAATGATGACCTGTCTGACCTTAACACTCTCACTGATGGGAGCGCTCACGTTAGGAAGCTGGTCAGGCTGACTGTGGTTTTCTTTTTCGTTCCTTGTGTTCTCCCAGTCTCTGGTTTTTGTCCCACAGTCTCTTGTAATATACTCTAATTCAGTGGCTTCTAACCTTTTTGGAACAATGGACTGTTGCCAAACACAAAGTTTCTGGCAGACTGAGCTCCTCGTTTATCGTACATCACTGTTCCCGCGTTCACGATGCACTTAATTTTGCATACTGGAGAGGCTACAAACATTTATCGTGGCCCTGTGAGCTGCTGCTGGGGAACCATTGTGTTACTTTTAGCATAAGGACTGTTTTTCTTCTGCTTAACAGTGCCTTACACTGAAGTCTTGATTAAAGGTGTAGTGATACAAATACATTTGTCCTAAGATCGATTGAGCAAATGCCCCATACCTCTTTAAAAAATACAAATACCAATAGACCTAAGCTGCCTTCTGGATTTTAACTATGCCCCATACCTCTTTAAAAAAAAAAAAAAAAAAAGAATACCAATGCACATAAGCTGCCTTCTGGATTGTAACTGAAATCCTACCACGAGAAAATGAATTGCTCTTTTCTTCCTCTTCTCTTGGAGTTTTAGTCCAGAGCTAAATGATTTTGGTAAAATACTTTCAGGCATTGAACTTCCATGATCATAGTTTTATATATAATCATTAATAAATCCATTCAGAATGACAAGCTTTTGCCTTTAGAAAATGCCTGTGAGCCCCTCTTGCTAGATTGCACTGCCAGTATAGATATATAATTTATCAGATATATATGTTAAGAAAACACATATCTTTAAGTGCCTTCATCTTCTCTAAGATGGCAGCCACCCTTATGCTCTGGGCATCCTTTACGTCATTTAAAGTATATCATAAACTCAGCAATTAAAATAACTTGCCATACATCCCATTGTCCTTGAATAATGTTTCACATGTGCAATTATAGTGCCTTCTACCTTCTCTTTTCAAGTTCTTGGGGGGAGAAAGTGCTTTTCTGCTTTAAAAAGTATTCTTTTCGTGCTCTGTCACATGTAGTGTTAATTCATTGTGCAGTTCTCTTCTAGTCACTTGCTATAGTCCTTTAAAAGTGCAATTATATAATTTATATAAATTTTTCCATTTGGAAGGATGAAGATCTCTGTACAGTCTTTTTTTTTTATTCTCCACGGAAGCTAGGAAAAATTCAGGTGAGTATTCTGGAAAGTAATTAGCATTTGAAAGAGAGTTTAAGATTGGACAGTTTCTCATGTGTGCTGTAGGAGATGTTTCTGGAGTCCCCTTGCCTTTCGTTGGTAGGAGTAATCTCTCAGCTTTAATAAATGACAGCTCTGAGTCCTGAAGCAGCTTCCCCGTAGCTATTTGTCCTTGCCAAAGGAGAAGACCGGTGTCTTTGAATGGAGAGGTTAGCCCAATCCTCTGTATTTAATCTTGAATGTGGGCAAGCAAACAGCCTCTACTTTGGAGCTTGGTCTGAATAAGGCTGATTGTATTTCTTTGTACCACAGCAGCGTTCACGAACCCAGCTGGCAGCTCATGCTATGTAAGGACTGTACAGCTGCAGGACAAGCAAATGGTCCCCAATCAGAGAGGTTCCAGCCCATGTGGAATAAATGACCACTGCATTAGTAAGTGCTTCTGCCTGAACAGAGACTTCACCCTCGCTGTGCCCATCCCCTCCGGATGGAGGGAACACACAGTTTGTACCACGGGCTGGCGAGAGCTGTATTTCTTGCAGTACAGTTGGTCTGTCTACAGGAGCTGTCTAATGTTTCCCAGACGTGAACGTGCACAGAGGATGCTTCTCTTCCTGAATAGCACCTGGAGAAAGACAGTGACCAGCAATGGGCTGCGGGCATCCTGGTGAAGGTGGCCCCGTCCTGCCTGTGCTTTTCCCAGAGAACCCCTTGCAAAGGGACAGGGAGAAGAGCTGTGGGCTGCGTGGGTGGTTCTTGCAGCCTGCTCCCAGCCACCGGTGTTACGGGACAAAGCAGCGCCTGGCAGGAGGGAGGTAAGTGGGCAGCTTAGGGTCCCCCTTCAGTCAGGGGCTGGTCAGCTGGGGCTATATGAGCTCTTCTGCCAGGCCCTGGGTTTGGACACTTGCAGTCTGCACCATTAAGTTCTATTTTAGGACTCATTTGCCTTGTTCACCAATAAAAAAAAAATGTTGTTTTCACAGAAATCTGAGGCTTATCATCTTTCCCTCTGCTCCTAGAAGCTGCATTTAGACCAAGGATTAGGAGCTGAGGGACAGCTATGTTGACATGAATCTAAGGGAGAATTACTTTGTAAAAGCAAAACTGTCAGTCTTGTGAATTTTCCTCCGATGGCTCTTTTCATGCTCTTGGGCATCACTGAAGTCCTGTTGGTATCAATCTGCCGGCTCAGGAATACAGTGTTGCTCCCACTTGCATTTTGCTTGCATTTAAAAGGCTATCTTTGCAACTATAAGGGCTGCATCTTGATTCGTTTTAATTGGTAACATAGATTGTATAGAAGCTTGGGACTTGTATTTGCGTTCTCCGGAGTAAGATTTCCAGTCGCCACAGTGAGAAGAAAGTGGATTCATTTTTGCAAACCCCGTGTCTGTACTTGAGTCTCAAGTGAGGCGCTGCAATCATTTTGATGCTTGGTGAAGTGAGTCCACCCTTAGCTTCAGATGCCTACAAACTAGCTGTCTGCGTCTGAGTTATATGGACTAGCCTTCCAGTCAGTAAAGAGAAATAGATATTTTAGGACACAGTTCATCTGACCCTCTTTTAGACAACTGCTTAAGAAACGGATGAATCCTGCCCTGCAGGTGCCTGTTTCTCTCCGTCGACTGTAGCGGCAGCCTGGGTAGCTGGCGCAGCTGTTGATGTCAACATTTGCTCAAATGAATCCCATATGAAATATTTCCAGTTTTAAATTTAACTGATTAGGCATTTTCAGTAAAGCGTAGTCCCCAACCAGCGAACACGTCCTGGTACCCAGGGAGCGGGTTGTGTGCTGTAACTTTTTTCTACTTTTATTCTCCAGCTCTTTATCTAGAGAAAGAAAATTATTCCATCATGACGGGAATACTGGCCTTCAGAAAGCTCCTTTTATCTACACAAATGCTTTCTGCGGTATTTTTCCACTGGCGTTGGCCTTTTGCTTATCCATCTTAGAGCTGGATTAACTTCAGAAAGGCAGAAGTGCCTTGTATGGAACTCTGAGGCACATTTTTTTCTTTGACCAGTAAATCAGTATTATAGTTTCCTGGGGACTGGAAAAGAGGGTATTATTATGGAGTTATACTTCTAAGTCCACTTTCCTGAATGCTGAATTTCCAAGGAAAAGATATAAATCTCCTTTGTGAAGAAGAACCAGCTATATGAAACAGACTTCAGGGGCCTTATTCTCTTTGTGTTTATGCTTGCTTGCCTCTGTTTTCTACCTTCTTCCCTTTCCTCAGGTGCTACGGTATATTACTTAATCTCCTTTGAGGTAAATATAGTTTCTTTGTCACTGTATGGAACACATTGGTATTCAGAAGAGCTTTTTCCTGTGTCAGAGCCAATATTTTATTTCTTTGTAACACTAGCCTTCTTGGAACTCTCCAGCTAGTATTTTTCTTTTCTTCTGTCTTGTATTGACTGTGGTACATTGAGTATTGCTTCCCTCCCCAGAAATTTTTTTGTTTTTATTCATGACTAATTTTTTGGTTTTTATTCATGACATCCATTTTATGAAGCAATGAAACCCCTTTACAAAGGAAAGCGAAGCTGGTTGCAGGGGCTTGACGGAAGGGACAATAGGAAGCACACGCTCTCCAGTCATGATTGTTTTATGGATGAGGTCTAGCATGCGGCAGAGAGGCACAAATTCTGTGGCTCTCCAAGATCCTTCTGGTGGTGTTCGGATGTTCTCTTCTACAGTCGGTCTGGGAAGGGTTGTGCTGAGGCTAGCTGGAAGGGGTTTAGTTGAGCAGGGAGGGTGATGAAGTGTGGTCCTGTTCTCCCCCCCGGGTGCTAAAGAAGTGGAAATCCCAGCTGCTTTGTCACCTCTGTGTCTCCCCCCCCCGCCCCGTTCTTTGTCTGCTTGCACTGGAAACTATTCAAGAATAAACTTTATTCCTGCAATGCCAGTACAAAAGATAGTGCATGGAGATTTGCATCCCGATATCCCGTGGCCCCCAGCCCCACTCCCCTTTTTTTTCTTCCCTCTGTGTTCTACAGTCATTGTAGGAGACACTGTTGGAGTTCCAGTAACTGAATCTAGTTTTCATGTTACTTTTCTCCCCTCATCACCTTAGTCTTGACAGAATCATAGAATCATAGAATCATAGAATCATAGAATCATAGAATCATAGAATCATAGAATCATAGAATCATAAAGGTTGGAAAAGACCTCTAAGGTCATCGAGTCCAACCGTCAACCCAACACCCCCTATGCCCACTAAACCATGTCCCCAAGCGCTTCATCTACACGTCTTTTAAATCCCTCCAGGGATGGTGATTCCACCACTTCCCTGGGCAGCCTCTCCCAAGGCCTGACCACTCTTTCAGTAAAGAATTTTTTCCTAACATCCAGCCTAAACCTCCCTTGGCGCAACTTGAGGCCATTTCCTCTCGTCCTATCGCTGGTTACTTACCGTATGCATGTTTTAGAAGGGTAGGAATTCATGTGGCATGCAAGGGAGGAAGGATGACTTACCTGCATTGCAAGTATTTACCAGCGTGTTCAAATGTGGAAGCTCTTGTTTCGTTTCTGCCTGGATCTTCATATCCACAGCAGATTTTTGAACCACAGAACTGACATTTATGGGGCGTAATAGGCCCTGCAGGAGCATCTGGGTGGTTTGCTGGGTGGAGAGGGGATCTACCTGCTGCTTTGGTTCTGGTCTGCACCCCCTGAAGTTCTAGGGAGATAATACGCTGAGTTGCCTAGGTATGATGGTAGCGAGGGATTAAGAAAGTTGCCTGGGTATTATGGTAGTGAGGGATTGTGGCTGTCAGAAGAAACATTCATTTTTGTTTGTCTATGAATATTATTTCAGAGCCCCCTTGCTTCTGTCATAGATTAAATGTGATTGTAGCTTCTCTGGGTTTCATCTCCTGTGCACAGGGCCTGGATGAAATGTTGACCGGTGATTCAGGGTTGAGGTCTGGTGTTGTAAGTGTCTGTAAGCATCTCGTTAACAGAGTTATCTTGTTCACAGCTGGTCCCTTAAAGGACTTGTCACATCCAGGCCACTCAGTCACTGGTTCAAGAGCTTCACGCAGTGCTGTTAGTTATTTGTAGTGAAGTACAAAACCCACCTTCAAATAACATTTATTTTTCAGCAATCCTCATTTTGGTAACTGTCAGCCTTCTCTTTAATTTATAGATAATCCAGTCTCAGTTTTGCAGTTCCCCGCTGGT
This sequence comes from Pelecanoides urinatrix, assembly GCA_013400755.1. NCBI lineage: Eukaryota > Metazoa > Chordata > Aves > Procellariiformes > Procellariidae > Pelecanoides > Pelecanoides urinatrix. The sequence goes on along the minus strand of VZTQ01008776.1, from coordinate 96,484 downwards.
GCTCTCCCAGCCTTACAAGAATGCTGCCCAACCAGAACTGGAAACGGCCACTCTTTGTGACCAGCGAGCTGTTCAGAAAGGTTTGATTCTCTGCTTTGAAAGTGCTGGAAATCTAGTACATAGATGGCAAATCTGGCCACCTAAGCAAACAAACAAAAACATGCAACACACCAGAATTTTTCAAGATGAAGTAAAGCTGTGATGGGAAGAGAGCAGTAGGAAAGAGTTGCTGGTAGGGAAATCTGACAAGTTAATTTATTTTTGATGTTTTAATTGGATAGGTTGGGATACAGGGAAAGAAAAGATGGTGCTGGAGACAAAAGTCATGGTGTCCTGGGAAAGGGGGAGGGAAAGTAATTGTAAACATGACTAGCAAAATAATCTACTTCATGTGCAAAGTCCATTTAAATGTAAATTACCCAAAGTGATTTTTTTTTAGTGGAATTTTTAGCAGTACAGAAGTAGAAAGACAGAAGTATTTTTCCCCTTGTTTAAATATGTGATGCAGACAGCTGTAGACAGCTATAAACATCCCCCATCTCTCTACCTCCTCACACCTACTTCTTTCCTTTAGGCTCCTTGGAGCTGTTCCCTGCAGCAATGCTTCCAGGTAGTGACAGGTAGGATGTTCACTTCAGTCACCAGAGCCCTGTCAGGGCCAATTAGCATCCTCATGACTGGCATGTACCATCTTGATAACATTCAGTCTGTGCTCTGTACCGGGGGACCTAGCCTCTTAAGAACCCATCTTGTCTCATCTGGCCCATATCAGTCATATAAACCTGGTTTTAAAAAAAAAAAGATGAAAATTTCCATTTCATTTTGTCTTCTGAGTCCCAGGGGCTTCAACACAGAACAAATATACTTGTCCTTCCCTTTAGCTGGAAATGATGAATCTTGGCTTGGGGGAGGGGACTTAAATCAAACCGCTGCTCTTATAGGTACTGAGGGCTTTGGGGTGACGCTTCAACTGAGGTTAAGCAATGCAGTACTTGTTCTTCAGAGCTGTGCGTAATGAGAGCATCGAAGACCCAGCCACATAGTCTTTAAATATTCAGTACTTGGCCAGTATGAGGACTAGAGTGGTACTTTTCTGAAATTACTGCTGCCTGTTGTTGTTTGGCTGTCTGCTGCAAAATCCACTTCATAATAGACTAGTTTTTGTCATTCAATCAAACCAGGGCTGAATGCTGTGCAGAGACCTTTTCTGTAGCACAGACCGGGGCATGCAGGTGAGGAGATTTAGGGGAGGTTTCACAGCTGCTCAGCGAGGTCGCAGCATGGTGGAGTGTCCAGGGTGCAAACCTGCCTCTCGGGCACCCTTCATCAGTGTGGAGATTCTCAAGGCTTTGTACTATGTGCCAGGCTGGAGGGGGAACAGATCCTCTGGTAGTGGCAGAGTTAAACGCTGCGGTATGAAATCACCTCATTTCTGTGCCACGTTTTATTGTTTAGTGACAACATGCTTTCCAGAGAAGCTCGTGCATCTATCCTGATTTCCAGTCCTAAAAGTCGGTGTTCCTTCTTGTTCTTCATTGCTGTCTAACCCTGCCGTGTCCTCGCTCTTCAGTGGCTTTAATGAAGTGCTGTGTGCCAGGTTGGCACGTTGTGTTACAGCTGGCACAGCCACACTGGGTCTGAAGTTTAATGGGTCAGCGGTTTAATGGTCCTTAGGAGGAGCCAAATCACCTGCGATGCTAAATCAGGCTAAAGAGTGGCTGAAGGGCAGTGTGTTACGGTGGTTGGACTGAAGCTACAGTAGGGAGGATTTCAGTTTTACAGGGCTGTGGAGGCAGCACCTTTCACTGGTAGCATAACAACCTTAACGTTGTATTATTTGAAATGGCATTCTACGATTCTGAGGACAAAAAAAGTTTTCTTCTCCATTAGAGAAGGCAAATCCCAAGTGTGAACTCTGGAGAGAGCAAGAATTATTATTATTTTTAATGTCATAACTACTCTTGAAACACACACAGAAAAATACCCCTGCCATCCCCCAGCCCAGCCTGTGAGGCTGAAGGACAGCACATTAACTTGTCCACATGGTTATTTTTAACGTTGCTGTGAGAATTTTATCTTCTCCTGAATTTTTTTAACAGCGTTTACATTTGCTGTCAGAATGTTGTCATTGCTATCATGACTATTTAAATCCTAATCTTAATGTTTTGGTGTGATCTTCTGCAATGTCACAAGAACTTGATGGCTAAGAAGGCTGTACGTACACAGACAAGAGCACTGACGTTTGTTCAGGTATTTGCATGTACCTCGTCTCTTCTGGACGTGTCACCAGAAGACCTAAGCCTGTGTCCCAGAGCCCTTTTTCAGAAGTGCCACTTCGAATGTCGTGGCACCTGTTACAGTCTGGTTTGTACGCACTGAGCCTGCTCTCGAGGTGCGCGAGGTGAAGTAAACCAGCAAGGCTTACTTAGGCACGCACACACAGCGCCCAAGACTAGAAGCCCTCCTAAGATGGCGCAATGATTTGAACTCTGCCTCCTGTGTTCCTTTACGTGTGTGACTTTGTAGATACCTCTGAGGCTGAAGCCCTCTGTCCCATTCTTGTGGTCCCAGAACATCCCCAAATCTGATGTGATAGGCCTCACAAGATCACCATATGCTGCTTTCTCCAGGTCTTCATGCATGAAAACCTACTCAAGGTCACACTTAATTTTTCTTTACAAACATGAAGGCCAAAAAATTAATGTAAAATATAACCTCTAATAAAAGAGTAGTTATCTCTTAGAGATATAATAATATCTCTAATATAATTACTTAGAGTAATAATCTCTCTTGAAAAGCTTAGGTGCTTAGTCAAATGTCAAGTATAGATAAAATGGGGAGAGTTGGCACAGCTGATGTAACAGACGGATGATAACAGGGCAGTTTTTCCCCACATTAGTTTGCCTATGTGCCTAATCCTGACCTAGAGCTATTCTACCTCCCCCTTCAGAGTAAGGAAGGTAGCTAGGTTTCTGTGGCCTGTTCAGCAAGTGGATAGTGCCCTGCAGCTTTCCAAAATGTGTGTGAGAAGAGAGCGTGTAAGCTCCCAGCTGAGGGTTCAGGACCGCTGATACAGATTTTGGCAACTATGTTCATCTATCACCTGAAAGCCAGGGACTGGTTAGTTGTCCGTGCTGCAGAGAGGGGCAGAGCCAGAGCATGAGCTGGTCCTTCTGTGCTGGTGGAGCTTCCCAGCCTTCAGAGCCATCCGGTTTGAAGCCAGAGGCTGGGAGCTAGGGATTCGGGGCTGAGGGTCAAGGGTGATCCCTGACTGCCCAGGAAAACATAAATCTTGTTGGTGTGACTGTGGATGTATCTATTGTGGCCAAATCTGCAAAAATCATTTAGATTTCTAACTCCCACTCATCTCAGGAGGATTAGGTGTCTACATGGCTTTGTATATCAAAACTCTACCTGCTTCAGTTCTCCTTTTGCAAAATCAATAAAATACTACCTCCTCTTTTCACCTCCCAGCCTGGCTGCCAAGATGCAAGGGATTTATCCTGAGGCTTTGTTTTTAAAGCAGTGGGGACATGCTCTCAGTTCGGGCTCTCATCACAGGGTAATTATTGCCTTATGTCAGAGTACAGAGCTGTCACTCAAAGGTTTCTGCTCAAGCACATAGTCAAAAGTCAGAGCCTGCAGCTCAAAGTAATGTGTGGTCAAATCAATAATTTGGACACCCTGTGGTTTTCTGTAGTGTAGGACAATTCCCAAAGATTAATGTAAATGCAAAAGCCTTTCTAGTGGAAGCAAACCGCAGGACTGTGTGATTGCATTAGACGTTTCAAATGGCTGTGTAAAGACTTGCAACTACATATTTTTGAAACACATTTATTCTTGGTGCAGCTCAGATCCTAGCTCAGTGATGGATTACTTTAAACTTGAAAATGAACTCCTTGTCCTGGTGTCAGAATGGATTATAATCTCAAAGGTGACTTCTAAGAGAAAACAAATATTTGGCTTGTGACTTTTTTCATCATATAATGGGTAAAGAGAGCATGAAGAGCAGATACTTCTTTGAAGAGTCAGTGATGGCTGAAGGGCTACTAAAATAATGACTCTTCCCCAGCATTTCCAAATATCAGATCCATGCAGTTCTTTGAGACTTGTACAATTTGCTTCTGAGTCAAGTTCCTTTTCTTTCATGTCCACTTCAATTAAACAGTCTGGAAAGAAAACTTTATTTGTTTCAAGAGTTCCAGTGTCCTTTCCAGGTAGGGTGTAGGAACTTGCAATGTCTATTCCCAGGAGACTTGTGGAGGAGGCTTGCAGTTGGCTTTGCCAGGTACTAAAGCTGGCTGCTAAAGAGGTGGGAAACAGAGAGCTTAGGGTTAAATTTAAATTTCTCCAGATACTTGGAAGAAGGCTGCCATCGCCTCGCTGCTCACAACACTCATCTTTTTCAATTGCTGACACTGATTTTAATCCCAGTCATGGTCCGTATTCTTTGTTCTGTACAACTTTTTACCCAGTGACTGATAAAGTCTTCTCCCAGCATCATTACTGTAAATTAAACTTAGAAAGCACATGATCTGGTATGATGGCTGATTTTGTCCTGAAGCAAAATATCCACCCTAGCATTTACACTTTTTGAGGTAGAGTAGGATGTTTTGTGTATTTCCCCCTTTAGCCCCATGCTTATTGCATTTTTCACTCATTCTGTATGTATATTTGAAATATTTGAGGGGTTTTCATGAATCTGTGTGGAGTTAACTGGTGTACCTTGTGCTTATTAGGATAAATGTTTTGTCATCAATAATCTTGAATATCAACAGTGAATTAATAACTTATGCTCATGTCTTTTATTGAATTTGTGGTCCACATCATTCCTGGTGTGGCATCATTGCATGGTATTTAGACAAAGCCTCTTGAGGAGTGAAACGCAGTCTCTGTCTGACTTTGACTTTGGGCGTGTTGTGAGCAGAGCTGTGGTAACAAATTTCTTGGTCTGCCCAGCTGTGAGAGTCCATAGCCACCTAGCTTAAATCTCCTGGGGTTGCAGCAGGTTGAGAGGACACGTGGAAAAATGACTGTCGGGTACTATGACTCAGCGAGCACACTGTAACCTGCGCGATTGACTGATGGGTCTGACACCCTGACAGACATCCCTTGGCCGGTCACGTCTGTGTTGTGTTGCAAGCTCTGGGACTGCTGTGGAAACGAGCCGTTCTGCAGTGGTTTTGCGTGAAGTGTGAGGTATGGAGTAAGCAACAAGTTCCAGTGGGTAGAATTGCTTTTCTATTAAAATCTGTTCACGCTCTGAGTATTTTTCAATTGCTGCAGATTTGTTGTGAAACAGTACGATGTACTTGTGGCCAGCAAGGAGAGGACTTCTGAGCTTGGTATGGGGGTCACTGTATAAGCTGGAGGTCTCTTTGCCAGGGCTCTGGAATAGGATTGGAAGCAGGACTGCCACGCAACCTGTGGTCTGCTGACCTCCGCATGAAGAGCTGGCAAGATACGGTAGTCATGTCGCTAATGAACATCAGGAAAAACTGTACTTTTTTTTTTCTGCTGTTCTTAAGCTTCTCGAGCTGTGTCTCATCCTGACCAAGGACTCTGAAGTTTAGAGTCAGATGGACTTGTTCCTAAGCCACGCTCTGTGCAGTCCTGGGTGGTTTGGGAATCGAATGGGGAGCATGGGGCAATAGTGGCCAGAACATGAGCTTTGAGGACCATACTTCTGTTGCAAATTTGATGAAAGTGGGTTGGTTTCTTTTCTGTGTCTGGGAGGGACAACAAAGAACTTAAATGCTGTCCCTGGCCGCCTGGAAGGCGGCCGTGCCCTTCTGGTCCATTGTGGCTGGCTGGCTGCAAGCTCAGACGTAGCTCAAACGCAATCCTCCTAGGTTTTCCAAAGTTAAGGCTCCAGGGCACAGTTCTACATCAGTGATCTGCAAAACTTCTAGCTGTGCAGTTCATTCTAGTCTGTGTGGCTCCTGAGACAGTTCATTGTCTGTCAGAGCTGCATGTTTTTAGCCTGTTCCAAGAATGTGGTTACAAATACTTATTGCTTTGAACATCTTTTCTGCCATCTCACAGGGCTTCCTTTCCCACCACCCAAGTGCAAAGCACTCGTCTTCATTGTCAGCTCTTCCTACCCTACCCCTGCCCTGCGTATTTTGTCCAGTGTAGCACTGGACATCCCCCCACCTGCTCTGTCAGTCTGGAGTGCTCATTTGTCATGCTCACAAAGCCTCCTTCGTGTTTTCTTCCATGTCACATCTGGAGTCCTGGTTAAAGGTCAACAAAGCTGACAACTTTTCTCGTTCTCGGTCTTTCCTCAGCTTTCTCCTCTGCCAGCAACAAGCTAGGAGATGAGGAGACAGCTGCTGCTCGGGGAATACCTGCAGAGCCAGCTCCAGACATGCCCTGGAAGCCGTTGCTCCAGGGAGAAGCTGCTGAGGGTGACAGAGTAGCTGTCCATGTTCCCCTCCCTTTGCCCATGGCAGCACCCTTTGCTGCCCGGGGAGGAGGGGGTGCGGAGGGTGGGAGAGTGCCGTAACTGTGTGCCCACTCTGTTTGGTAAGGGGCTTAGCAAAATAGGCAGGAACTCGAAGGTGCTGCTGTGGTTTAAATGCTCAGCAATTCCTTCAGTACTTCCACTGTGGTCGCTATATGCTTGATTCAGCTCTGTCCTTCTCTCTTGCCCCCCAAAGGCACAGTGAAATTTAGATTTTGCTTAGGAAAGAGTGCATGTTTCTTCGTCAATGAGAGAAATGGTGCCAGCTGTGGTTTCCATGCTAATAGCAACCAAAGCCTCTCTAAAAGAGAATTTTTCTCCCTTCCTCTCCCTTAGCAGACAATTTTATGGACTTATTTTTATCTCGTTATGTTTTATATGCCTCAGTTATTTGTATACTTTATAAAGCCTCTAAAATAGAATTATTGAATAAACACCCTAATGTTGGACCCATGTTTTTCTCATGGCTGGCTTCACACGGATTTTTTTGGTTTTTTTTTCAATCTTTGTTTACAGGACACTGTATTATACCCCCTCCCAACGCTTGCACTCCCCCAGAAGAGCCAGAATCTGCTTCTAATGCTTGTTGTTTAGCTGACTGTAGTTCTGTTCTAACCTGGGAATTATTTCCTCTTAGTGTGGCAAAATGATATATCCAGCTCTGTTATTGATACATGTGCATCACAACTAAGGGTCTGATGGAGAATCTGCATGTGACTGTGAATCTTTCCATTGATTTTCAATAGGTTTTGGCTGTACCTCTAATTGCCTATCACTCTGGGTGAATCTGTGCTGCTCTGTTTACTTTGCTTGATGAGCTAAGGATCGTTCTGTTCCTTGGTGAGATGTATTTCCAGGAATCTTCCTTTTTTTTACACCTGTACAATGATCACTTTATATTTTAGCAACCTGATGCTAATAAGTGCTGCAGCATTTGCTGTGCCTTGGAGACAAAGCTGCTGTAGTGCAGAACCTTGGTGCCCGTTGGGCTTGCGTGTTCCTCTTGGCCAGGGTATAAACGGGTGACTGTGGCTGCCCCCAATCTACGTCGAAACTCCCACAATATTACTTTCATGAAGGGATGATGTGTCACTCTGTCCTTTGCTTATCTTGCCTGTCTTTTACGGTCCTTCCTTGTCAATTCTTAGTTAATATTGTGGGGTTTCTCTGTGCTCCTCTTTACCTTATGTCCCACTGATATTTTTGCAACTTCTTTTTGTGTGTGTTTGGCCTTTCTGTCCCCATTTCTTTCCAGTGGTTTCTACTCCCAACTATGTGAATGTCACTTTCTCTATTGCTCCTTGGTGTTCCATGGCTTGTTTTTATCTCCTGTGGCACTGGATGGGCAGCCGGCCCTCCTCTGTGGAGCTGAGTGGGTGCTTTGGGTGTGCATCCAGCTAGACAGAGACCATCAGCTCAGTCTTCCCTGAGAGCCAGGAGGAAGATTAGAGGAGCAGGATTGTATCAGGGTGGTTCGCTGATGTAGTCACGATTCAGGCACGTGTTTAGGTGAGCGTTCACAGGAACAGATTACAGCCTGGTGAGCCTGAGGAGCCAGGCAACTAGACCAAAAGCACTGATGCAGAACCAAGATCCAGTGACATGTGCTTTGTGGCCTTGTTGCAAGGTCCCTTGCTCCTGTTTTGAACACCAGGCACACACTCACGTAACCCTCTACTTCTAGTTAACAGTCTAGGTTGAGAAATTGTAAGTACTGAGAGCAACTAGCTACGTGCTGACCTGGGCTGCGTGACTGCTTGCTGGAGCTCTGCAAATGTTCTGTCCCGATCCCTGAACAAATGTCTCTACCTGAACAAACCAACCATCTTCAGGTACCCTAGTGTGCGGCTCGTGGTGGCTGCGGTCATTACACCTTCCAAATCTGCCGTTGTGATTCCCCTGTGCTGGCAGATCTGCCCATCGATGCCCGAGCGAGTGCCGCCCATCGCAAACCCAGCCTTAGTGATACCCGGTCCTCGGTATCTCCACTGAGACTTCGTAGTGACGTCGTTACCTTCTGGAAGGGCCGGACATGTGCCTGTGTGCCCATTTTCTGTGTTTTTGTCTAGGTGAACAACGCTGCATTGTTTGCTGCTTGGAATCATGTCCGGAAAATATTTCTGGGCATCTCAGGGAGCAGCTAAGAAGTCTTTATTATTTCTTGAGAAAGTTGAGCTTCTGCAGAATCTGAATCTTACCTGTAGCCCACATTAATTTATTGCGTTTATGTATTGAGCAGGCTGCATTCAGTATGTCAGTTGAATGGAGAGGTGATTTAAAACCATGAAGTGTTCTGGAAAGAGATTAAACTGTTTTCTTTTTCAGTATTTCATATCTCTCTGCCTGCCATGAAAATTGAAACTGCAAATATTAATAAATTGACACATTTGCTAGTCTCGTTGTAATGATGCGGCCAATCCACAAGCAGTCAAATGATGAGTCATACCTTCAAAAGCAGGAGATATTTTTTTAAATCATGAGGTTATTTCACAGTGTTGGGTTTTGTTTTTATTTTTTCTTCTGCTTTATGAACATTTAGGGTTAGTATTGGCAGGCTTTCTTCTGCAATCAGGAGGAGCCCAAACTTAGTTTTGTACTTTTTTTTAAAGACAGGGCACTTATGCTCAAAAGGAGACTTATAACAATAGTAAAATTTGACAGATCTACAACTTTCTCTGTATCCTTTCAGTTGTGATTTAAAGCACCTTAAAGAAAAGCTCCCTGTGACAAGCAATGAATAACGTTAATTGAGGATTCTTGAAACAGATGTATAGTTGGCACTTCTCCCATCTTTCACTTTTTTTCCCAAATTTACCAAATCCAGAAGTTGTTATAATGACATCAGCCACCGCTTTCTCAGTGTCCATGCACCAGGACCAGAGTGCTTTGGACAGGAAACCTGAGCAGGGTAAATTAATAAAATTCCTCAAAGGCCCTGTTGCAATTTCTTGTCCTTGTTTGATTCTAGCCATTTGTGCAGGAGAATTATTTCCCTAGTATTTTGGTAGCTATGTTAGAGCTGTAGTACTGTACTAGGGCCTGATACTAATAAAACATGATGGTGTTATAAAAATAATCAGGGTAGCCAGGTTTAAAAGCAGTTTGAAGTGTTGCAGAGGTTCTCTCAATACTGAGTGACCAAGTGATAAAATGACAGTTAAAATGCATCATCAGTGAATGCGAAGTATTGCATGTAAACAGAAAATAACCTTCTTCCCTTCCCTACCAAACCCCCCCCCAAGTACTCGAGGGGAGTGGTGGTGACTCCTACCTCAACTAACGCTGCTTTGGGAAAGCTGCTCCCAATAAGTCTTTGGAAGCATTAGCTCTGTGTTCAGAGATGATTAAAGAGGCAAATAAAATGAAAGATTTTTTTTCTACTGTGCATGAATTCATCAATTTCTAGGCTCGTCAGCCTGGAAAAGAGGTAAATGAGAGGTCATGGGAGAAGGCTAATGAAATCATGAAGAAGGGAGAGAAGATAAATTAGGGAATGATTGTTCACCTTCTCATAAACCAGGCATTACAAACCATCCAATGAAATAAGTAGTAGTTTTTAAGTAAATGAAAATATGTTTTCCTGCAACACAGAACGGAGCTGTGGAACTCATTGCTACATCATGTTATTAAGGTTAAAAGCATACACAGACTAGAGAAATTCAAGGAGGAGAGACTCATGGGTTATTAAAAGAATAGTTCAATCCCCACTCCAGCTGAGGAGCCACAAGCTTCTAAATAGTCACCTGGAACGCTTTAAGGAAAGGGATGCACCGGGAGGAAGGTCATGCTACCTTCTCCTAACTTCTGACTCCTTCCATCTTCACTCCCACCTCTTCTTTATTGGTGGGCTGGCTGCTTGTGTATTCCAGTGGGGCTGGCTTCTTCTGTTTCTAGTTAGTTGGTTTGTGTAAGTCTGTGTATCTGAGCAGCTTTACCAGGTTGGTAAGAAACAGCTTAGTCACGTGAGCACATTCGCATTTCCCATGTCTTCACGTATGGGCACACATTTCTTCTGGAAAGCTGGTCTACGTAGTTGGATTGCATCTGTTTTATTTCAATGAAATAGGATCTTGGTGCAGGTTACATCGTGCAGAGAAATCCAGGGAGATGCACTTAGGAAAATCTCCACTAGTTGTCACTCGATCCCTATTTTAAATCTGACTTCAAAACCAATTCGAGCTGCTCTTAGCTTCTGTAAAAATGATGTCCTGGGCCCCAAATAACAAATATCTGTGACAAATTTTGCCATGGAGTCTTTCTGAAACATGGTGAATAGGAATCAGATTAAATCCAAGAGATGGCAGCCTCTGCAAGTGGTGTTCTGTGGGTTTTGGCTTTCTGAATAATTATTCTGAACAGCGTGTTGTCCAGGGTCCAAATTAATTGATCTCAATGGACGTGTTCCCTCCAGCAGGAGAAGTTACAGGAGAACGAAAAGGCTATGGCAGCGCCTCAGTCAGCTTGGGTTTAGTTTTTCATCAATGTTTTCTTGGGTGGAAGTGAGCAGGACTGAAAGGAGTGTGGCGAAAGGTGCTGGCAACGATGAGGAGGAAGGGGCTCTGTAGCGGTGTTATGCAGCTTATTCCCAGGACGGTTTCCTTTCTCTGGTTTCTTTCAGTTAAAAATCCAGGTGTTTGTTCACTGTGAATGTAACTGTTGTACCGGTGCATGTTTTGCCTGCTTTTATTTCTTTGGTACTTGTACTCAAAGCTTCTCCCATCTTTCACAAAATAATAAATTTCATAAACTAGATAAGCATCTTCTTTTTCCATCTTTAGCTCTGCCTGTCACAGGTTCATTTCAGAGCAGATGTGTTTTATTGTTTGTGTTAGAGGTAGTGTTGTGTTGAGCAAATCATGTTCTGTACCAGTTGTGAAGTTAGGAAGGGAGAGATGCTGATTGTCTTGAAGAGTTTGCAGTCTGAGTAAATCACAGGAAAATGCAAACGTGCCACAATTCAGGCTTTTAATTTTTCATTATTTTAGCAAAATTCCTTTGTCATTCTTTGTTTTGATGGCTGGCAAGCCTGTCTTGCGATTTTTTTTTTTTTTTTTTTCCCCTCCTGCCAGACTTGTGTTTGGCCTGCCCCATCCCACAAAGAGGTGCAGGCGTAAACCTGGCTGATAATACCTGGGGATGATGCAGACCATCGCTGTCAGAGCGGTATCGTCAGTGCAGGCAGTATTGGCTCCCTTCGCTCCATGGGAGGAGAAGATGGACAAGGAGTTGCCTGCTTGGCAGGCTCGTAGTGAAAAAGCGTTCCTGTCTCTAGATGCCTCAGTGAACATACGTTATTTGAGGTGGTAGTCAACGATGGAGTCAGTGAGCAAGAGCAATTAGGATGTCCTCGACTCTCCTCTGGCGTGCTCGCTTTGTGAGTACCGTTATGTGCTCCACCACACGCTATTGCGGGAGCGAGGATGGAATACAGAGCAAAGCAGCCTGCGCTGTGGCTGGGAGGGTCTGGCAGACACTTGTTCCTACAGATCAATCACTGTTTCCAGTCTCTCAGTGCTTAAGTAGTAGGCAAAGCTGTGTTTAGAAGGAAAAAAAAACCAAACAAATCACTCACAAAAAAACAAACACACAAAACAACAACAACAAAAAACCCAACAAAAAAAAACCCACAAAACCGCCAAAACTAACCCAAAACAAAGCTAAAAAACCACAACAACAAAAAAACCCAACCAAAATCCACCCACAAACCAAAACCAAACCCCTGCCATTTTTCAGGATTTAAAGAAAAGGATTTTATTTTCATCAAAATTCCCTTTTTAATGTAATGTTTTAACTGAAAGGATTTGTTTTTCAAGGCCTGGTTCATTGTAACAGTAGAAGTGTTGTGCTGAGTTATTGCTATGAACTTCAATAGAAATCATTGTTCAATCCCTTCTCTCTTCTCCTCCTGAAAAGGACGAAAGAAAACCAGCTCAAACAGAATTGTTCTCAAGGCCTTTCTTCAAGGTTAGAGAATGTTTCCTACTCCAACTACCCATTTCCTTTGAAATAATTATGTTTTGGAAATGCCGTGAGCCCAGGCCATCAAAATGAGTGTCAAGGGAACAAGGGATTGTTTGAAACCAAGGGGCAGGGCGTTTATGCATTTGTATCACGGGACTTACTGCGTTTCATTTATATACCGAGGTAAGCAAGATGGGCATTGTTATTTACGTGAGAAACGTGTGCCTTTTTATCCTATTATATCAGTCTGTCATTTGATTGCTTTGTTGAAACCTTTATTACAAATCTTTGTCTAGTATTTTCTTCATTCTTCCATTTTCTAAAAGCCATTTGAAAACCAGGGAGATTGAGCAATCCCCTCCCCCATATTTTACATTTTAAATGTAGGGGAAAATGATCAGAAACTTCTTATTGCTCTTAATTGCCTTTTAATTATTTTACGCTTTAATTAAGTCTCACCATTCCTCATCAAGGGTATTGTTCAGGAAGTGTTTTAGTAATCCTGCACAAGCAGCATCTGTGAAAGCTTTTGGTAGCTCTTGCCTTGGTGAGGAGGATTTTCACTATCATAAGCAAAGAGCACGTGGTGAGGTTTGCTGCTCCCCTGTCACCTGGGCCAGCCTCGGGGGAGCTGTGGGGCAAAAGAAGAGCCCCAAATTTACACAATTCCTAGGAAACACGTTCCTGAGGATGGAGCAGCCTAGCCTGGAGATAATCATTGCTCTCATAAAGTGACCATTTTCATGGTTTATGCTGCACAGCTCAGAATCTTTATTAGCCAATTTGATGGCTTCCTTGATCCAAGCCATTTTGTAATAAAATCAGAGGTGCCAGACAGTGACTTCTTAGGTGCTTACATCATGTCTTCTGTGGCGGCAAAAAGTCTGAAGCAGGGATCAATACATTATAACGCATGAGACAACTTATACCCGCCTGCCTGCGTGCCTGTGAGAGGAGGGTGCTGCTGCCAAGACCAGAACTTCAGGAGCTGAGTTAGTGCCCTGTGTGACACGGGTGTAATTGGACCTGGAGCAGGTCCTTCAGCTCCGGCACTGACTTCATTTTAACACTTGCACAAAATTCGATTCTACTACAGCCAGACCTTGAGCTGAAGTGAAAAATTCCTGTGTCACTGTAACATGAAGAATGAAGTACCTGCTCAACTAGACAACTTCAGCTGAGAGTAAGCCTGAAGTGAAGCTGCTTAACAAAATTCAAAGCTTGAGGATCACTTTGAAGAGAAGTTTGAAGAGCAATTAAGTTTTGCAAACAAGGTCCATACAGAGGCAGCATTAGATAACTGGGTAGCAAGGTGAGAGCAGCCTGGGAAGCTGCAGTAGCATTGAGGGAGGTTTTACCAGCTTGTCCAGTACACTGGAGGTTTGGTCAGTTTAATAGGGCACCGCTGCAGGATTAGTCAAATGAAAGTGCATCTTCATATCCTGTAGTTAAACTTTCAGTAGAATGAGCCTGTATCTCCTTGATTGACGCACCTAAAGCATTCTGCGTTTGCAAAGGTTTAGCGTTGGCCGCGAGTCCCACGCGAGTAGCTAAGCGCGAGGCATTGCTACGAGCACGAGGTAATTTGGTTGCGTACCTCATGGTGATCAGTGTCATACGGGGTAACCCTCTTCTCTCTTGCGCAGAGAAGAAGAGATGATCTGCTGTCTTTGTATGCACGTCTGCAAAAAACCAAGTAGTGTAGCACACTTCAGGGTTGAAGTTGTGTAGAACGCTGTCTCAACCCTAGCTGACATTTTGGGTATTCAGCTGTAAATAAATGAGAGTCTGCCTATCAGTTCATCAGGGAATCTAGCAAATGAGGAACCGCAGTAATTAATCTTGCTGCTGTGAAATCTTACTGAAAATACTTAGCATCTGCCATCCAGCAATTTTTAAATACTTAAGCTTTCAACTTTCTTATGAGGAGGTAAACATCAATATCTCCAATTTTACAGAGACTGGTATACAGAAAAGTCGAATGACTTTCCCTAGTCATATGCAATGAACCAAAGAAAAGTTCTTTGATCAGGATTAATGTTGGAGGTCTTTCCATACACGCAATTACAGTTATTACAACCGGTAGAGCAAAGTCTTACCTGCTGTAGCTGGAATATGAGTTTTAGGAACTTGTCAATCAAGGAGAGATCAAGTGGCTTCCTCTGGAAGAACTGAAGAGTCTTATGCTCTTGTGAAAGAGAAGGAGCTATGGCTGTAAATTCACTTCTTCCTTGCACAGATTTTTTTCATCAGTGAAAGAGAACTGATTATTGATTCTTAAGGAAATAAATTTTTCCTCAGTCAAGAATATAAGAGCACTTTTAAAATACAGGTTTACATGTATTTTACATGCCTTACTTAGCATGTAAACCATATCAACCTGCTGTATGAAATGGCTTATTGCAGAAGCAGGATACTTGAAAGCAGTCGGATCAGTAATAAAGTGTAGCTTGACCAAGATACGGTTGAAAAGAATTGCGTAATTGCTGCACACTGTAAAGTATTTCAAGTGGAACATAAAAGACTCCTTCACCTTCATGGAAACGTAATTGCATTTCACATAAACCCCTGGAAACTTGTAGCCAGAACCTGCCTTTAAGCTTAGATGGGATGCCAGGGGGAGACATTAGAAAAGGACTTGGGGGTTGTGTAGCCCAGGTCTACATATTGATATAGACTCTGAAAGACTGTAGGCAAACCTTGATGAGATTGAAGAGAGAAGAAAAAATGATGAAAGAAATTTAAATTTGGTTTTACCAGAGGTTCCTGCTGCTTCAGTGTATTCTGGTATGCTTTTTTGCTTAAGACATCCTGCTTACAAAGCTGTACCTGGAAAACTGAATCATGCTTACAGAAGTAATCTGGAGTTCTGCTGTGATGAGTGTATCTCTAATTCTGACTGGAACATGTAGTCAAAGCAGCTGACAAATACATGTATGGTTTACCTTATTCTGAGCTCTAGGTTTGCAAAACTCCATTGCAACACCATTACAAGATTCATAGAATTGCCGTATTTTAAACATTAAGTTGGCTTTTTCACAAGAAAGTTCATCATGAAGTCACTGAAATGTGGTTTATTTCTAAGATGGTATGTTGTATGTTCCGAATCCTGCAGATGAAATCACCGATCACATACCGATCACAAGTATTAACTGAACCTGAAACAAAATAAATATAAACCAATAAAATTAGCTTATCTTCCAGCTGAAATGTAGTTGGGGCGGGGGGCTGTGATAACTATTTCAGATGATACAATACAAGTTTGAAGGGTGGGGAGAGGAAGTGATAAGACCCTTCCGTGAAACTTCAGGAAGACTGCAGGCACGATGGTTTTAGTCCATGACAAGGAATTTGTCCAAGATACCTGCACGAAGACCCATATAATACATTTGTTATTATTTATAGACTTTCATTTAAAGATTTCTAGGTGGCTGAGTTCCAAGACTTCTGTTGTCCTTAAGGAGTTCTGTCTAGCAGTCAGAAAGTGTGTGGTGATGATTCATCGGGTGTAGTGAGCACGAATACGTTTCTGACAGATGCAATTAAGCTGTGTGTCTTAGCAACATTTTTCTTAGCCACAGGTCAACGTACTCTCCATTTATTCCGGGCTTTCTCTTACGTGACAAATGGTGCAAGACAGCTGTTTTGGAAATAGGACTCGCTTCGGTGTCAGAGGTGAGAAAACACTTTTTGTTGTGTGTAATGGAAAGGCCAACACCAGGGTCCTCGCGGCGGGAGCTTTAGAAATCACTGCAGCTTTGTACAACGTGGGAGAACTTTTTGGCTATGAAAGCAAGGGGTAGAGAACACTCCTCTCTCTACTACAGAGTCTGGACACTGCGGCTGCCTGGCACCCTGCTAGTGTTCATGCAAACGCAGGGGGCTGACTGTTCCACATCACCTGTGGGCACAGGGCCAATGTCACGTAGCTCCTAACCTCTCTGCTCTGGGACGGCATCCACCAGCCCGTGACCTCCTGCTACACCCGGAGCTCCCAGCCCTGCCTTCTCTCCCGTTGTCTCCTGTGGCCATACCTGCTTTCTGGTTGCTTGGTGAGCCACCGCTCTCACGGCAGAGTATCTTGGGGTTGAAGCCCCCGGTATAGCCCTGAAAGCCCCAGTCCAATTTGAAATGTGGAGCTCTTTTTTTATAGCCCTCTGGATACCAGACTGTTCCTCAGCATTTCTCAAGTCCGGTTGCCTTTCCTGCTTTGTACCTTGAACTGGAATAAACGGTGGATTAGCCCAATTCAGGGGCTGAAGTCTGCTTGAAACACTGGACTGAAAACGTGTAAGAAGATATACGCTAGGTTCTCTTGTGAACCGTGGTAGCAGTTTCCAGACCTATAGGGAACCTTTTCTTGTGGAGGGAAAAAAAAAGAAGTTAATCCTTCTTCCCTTAGTCCTTGGTCTCTGGTAATAGAGACTGAAATAAAACAGGTATTCTTATAGCATAGGATCCCTTCATCAGGCGTTGTTTCCTGACAAGGAAGAGGAAGGAGAAGACTCTCCTTGCTCAGTCTGTATGCATGCTGCCCACTGAGAGTTGTACAAAGCAGACGACTTCATATCTCAGGATGGCTTTCGAGCAATCTCCTGTGCTCTTGTGTGACAGTCCTGCAGACCGGTATCAGTGTGCAGAAGATGGCAGGGAACAGAGGAGTGCATGTCCCCTCTGAGCCTCTGTCTCCAGACATGTTCAGGGGTTAGCAATCGATGGATTCTCTCTAGTAATTGTATTTGCAGCCATCTAAAGGCACAAAACATGATTTGGTGTTGACAATTCGAGTTATTTAAAATAACAGTGTTTAAAACTCCAAGCCTGTGGGAACTGTGTTGATTAAGAGAGAAAAATGCCGGATGTTTCAGGTACAGTAGATGTTGAGAATGGATTAATTAATAATTTGTATAAATATATATTTTCTATGGTTAAAGCTCATATACTGAGAAGTAGCGATTAGCTCCACGTACTAAGTGTTAGTGATGAAAAGTTGTTGAAAAAGCCACTAATGAGTTTCCACTGCACTGTTTATGAATCGCATAAACACAGCGATAAGCACAGTGAATTCCAGCTTTCAAGGTCTCACGTTAGATGGTTCCCACAACGTCTTTCCTGTACTCTTTAGGTATTTATCTAAGAATATATACATGTGTTTATATCTGTATATATAAAAAACAGAGCAGCTTGTATCAGCACTGGTGTGGCCAGCAGGAGCAGGGAGGGGATCGTGCCCCTGCACTGGGCACTGGTGAGGCCGCACCTCGAATCCTGGGTTCAGTTTTGGGCCCCTCACGACAAGAAGGACATTGAGGGGCTGGAGCGTGTCCAGAGAAGGGCAACGGAGCTGGGGAAGGGCCTGGAGCACAAGTCTGATGAGGAGCGGCTGAGGGAACTGGGGGTGTTCAGCCTGGAGAAGAGGAGGCTGAGGGGAGACCTCATCGCGCTCTGCAACTGCCTGAAGGGAGGTTGGAGCGAGGGGGGGTCGGTCTCTTCTCCCAAGTAACAGCGATAGGACGAGAGGAAACGGCCTCAAGTTGTGCCAGGGGAGGTTTAGGTTGGACATGAGGAGAAATTTCTTTCCTGAAAGAGTGGTCAGGCCTTGGCACAGGCTGCCCAGGGCAGTGGTGGAGTCCCCATCCCTGGAGGGATTTAAAAGACGTGTAGATGAGGCGCTTGGGGACATGGTTTAGTGGGCATGGGGGGGTTGGGTTGACGGTTGGACTCGATGATCTTAGAGGTCTTTTCCAACCCTAGTAATTCTATGATTCATAGATGGGCATTTGTAGAACAAAACAGTGCCAAAGGGCTCGACACCCACGTTCTTGTGTGTTTGAGGCACGTTTGCTTTGGACTGGCTCTGGCCGTAGCTCCGCTGGCTGCCGGCACGAGGGGCTCTCCTGCGCTGTCTGCTGAGATCGCGCGTCAGTCGTGTGCTGCAGCCCGTGTCCCGCGGGAGCAGCGCCGCCGAGGTGTGGTGTTTTCAGACAGGCAGCTTGTGATAACCCTGCTCGTTCTCATGGGCATCTTACAGTGTCTATCTGGACAAAGCGGCAGCTGCTGAGATGCTCGTTACTAGCTGCAGTCCTCATTACTCAAGAGCTGATGCAAAGTCATTTCTCAGACAGGCCAATTGCAACGTGACACGAAACTAAATTTAGTTGATGAACTTTACTGTTTTTCTCAATTTGTGGGGTTTTTTGTTTTGTTTTGTTTTTCTTTTTTTTTTTTTTAATTTAAATTTTTCTTCTTGAATGTGACTCATTCTCATTTCACAGTTGCCAGCTTTGTTTATTTTGTTAAATGTGGCATTTCCCCTTGGAGCTTTCACGGGCTGCTCAACTCAAGGAAACTGCACACTCTGTCTTCTGAGCCTTGGATGCCACTCTTTAGTATGAAGTGTCTTTGTAGTGGTGTCTGTGTGAGTTCAGTTATACCATTAGTTAAAAAAATTCACCTTTAAATTTTGGATTTCTGGAATTTCTCCTTAATTACCTTTAGAAACTGGCCCATCTGTCTTTCCCTTGATCTTAGTTTAAAATCAGTTGATGCAAAGAGATGTGGAAATAGCCATGTGGAGGGTGGAAGGCCAGTGTCCTCTGGCATTTGGAAATTTGTTAAGGATTCTGCTTCCTACTGACTTGGAGAAAAACCTCAAAATGTTGAAAGACTTCACGAAGGAATACTCTGTAGCATCACATGTGTGTATAGGGAGATATTTGACTTAGAGTCTGTATTTTTTTAAATTCAAATTTCAAAACAGAAATATTTCATTTAGATTCTGACATCTGAAGTGTAAATGCAATATGCAGAAAAAAGTATGGAATTTAAAATAAGGGAAAGTCATTTAAAAATGAAAAGTAAGCAAAAACCTCTTTCTTCTGGAAACATTGTGGGGTGGAATGACTTGGATCCTGTATTTTTATTTTTTTAATATTGTCAACATTGTTTTGATTTTATTAAACACTAAGATTTCAGCAGAAGTGCTTGTTCTGATGAGTTGTGGATCTTTTGAAATGCTGTGTTTTTCTGTTGTTGCAGCCACTGCATTATTGTGCTGCACAGAGGCAGAATTTAGATTAGATTTTCACAGTGCTAAGTGGAATCCTTACACTGAAGATCATCCCAGTAAGGTTGGTGTATTTCAACACGTAGAGCAGCTAATCCTGACCCTGTTGATGTCATTGGCAAAACCACAGTGAACTTTGCCCAGATGAGGATTTCATGTCAATGATTCAAGGTTTTGCTTTCTCTGCTAAGCTGAAGCCCTTTGTTTTTGAGGCACTTGACGAAGTGATTTTATCTGGGTGTTGTGGTTTAACCCCAGCCAGCAGCTAAACCCCACGCAGCTGCTCGCTCACCCCCCGCCTCCGGTGGGATGGGGGAGAGAATCGGGAGGGCACGAGCAGGAAAACTTGCAGGATGCGACAAGAACAGTTTAATAATGGAAATAAACCAAAGTAGAACAGTAATAATAGCAATGATAGCCGCCCCGGCTAAGCTCCCCCTGCACTTGGCAGAGCACGGGAAGCTGAAAAGTCCCCAGTGCAAGCACCACCTGGCAACAACCAACGCATCAATGGGCCACCAATGGGCCATCAACGCTCCTCTCACACCAAACCCAAAACACAGCACCCCCCAGTAGCTGGAACCAGGACACTGGGGTTGTTTAGGCTTTGCTTTACAGACCAATTTCTTACTTGTGTTACACATCTTTTTTTCCTCTTTCCCAATGTTGGGCTTTGTTCCTTCACTATGGAGTCCAAATGCAATGTGTCTAAGCTGGGAGGAGGAGGCAGGCATGGTGTCTGTTTTAGAAATAAATGAAAATGAACCCTCTACTCAAGTCCACCAATTTCATTCACTTCCTCAGCATCGTGGCAGAGTAAAGAGACCGAAGCCTCTTCAGAGGGGCTCTCCTCTACAATGGCAGTTTTCAGCCCCACTAGACTACACCTAAAAATAAAAAAAATCTCTGGGTATTATTTTTCTGCATAGTCAAACACTCTGGAGCTTTCCGGGAGGAGTCTCTTTCACACGAGGTTAACCATTTCAATGCCTTTAGTGCCTAAATGCTAAA
>VZTQ01008776.1:5041-75966 GCA_013400755.1 Pelecanoides urinatrix | reverse complement strand
AAAAAAAAATTAATAAATCTATTGTTTCTTATATTTTATGTTTTTTCTGGACTTGAGTCGTTTTAGCCTTGTGGTACCGGCTGAGGCTCTCTGGGAGAGAGGAGGCTCTCTTCTAAAGTTCATTTTTCACGTGGATTTTGCCAGTAAAGGGGTACTCTGTTTTATGTTTATTCCTTTTCCAGGGTGTTGATAGTGTTCAAGGAAAGGACAGAATTAATATGCAATTTTGTTAAGGCCAAACCATGGACTCTGCATCCAAAACTGTGGCAGGGAACTCAGCTGAAGGTCGTGCAGGACTGGGAGGTCACGTCAGGGTGTCGGTGTGGCTGTGTCCTTGCTGGGGCGGGTGGATGTGCCCGCAGGAAGGCGGTGGTTCCCTGAGGCCGCCCGGCTGCCAGCGTCACCCCTCGGGGGGCACGGGTCTTCGCCAGCCGAGCGCGCCTGCACCCCTCTCCTGCCTGGCACAGGCGTCCCGCGGGTCACCTCTGGAAGTTTCTCTGGCTGGTCCTACACGCTGGAGAGGATTCGTGACCCTTGTCATTTTTTGCAGCTGTTTCTCTTGTAAGTGGATGTATTCTGTGCTAGCAACAGAATCCCACTGAATCATATATACATATACCAGGCAGTTGTTGTTGCTTGTTATACAGTCATGTAGAATTATAAATTTTTGAGTAAATACTCATGATTCCTAATTTCGAACTCTGCTCTCTGAAGAGTCTGCTTATAATAAATGACCTCATTGTGTTTCTTGAGACCTGTTTAGAAAACTTGTTAGAAGTGTATCGCTAAATAACGGTCAGCAAGTTAAATGCAGTTGCTGGCTCTTATTATCAGAAGCACAATTATCTAGGAACAGTTACAAGATGCCTGATTATAACAACGTCTTGCGTATTATCCACGCTTGCTCTCTGCAAACGCCATTTTCTTCTTGAAAAGTGCCACAGCATTTCGTAGCACCATACACGGTCTTAATGGGAGCGCGGGCGAGGCTGTCTTAATGCAGTGCTTTTAATTAACCCTAAGATGTTTGGGCAAACACCTGGACTGTACAAATACACTGTAAACTGTAATTATGCACCTACGTAGTTGTGAGAACTGGGTGATTCTACTGTCACTTTGACTTGAAGGCGTTATTGCGCTTGCCATGTCACGGCTTGATGGCCTCGTTCCCGGTCAGGATCTCATTGCACTGTGCTCCCTGCGAACACACTGTAAGTCAAACTGAAGAATTTAGCATCTAGATGGGCAAGACAGAAAGGAAATATCATCATATTCCTTTCAGAAATAGGACTCTAAAGATAGGCTCGGGTCAGGTCTATGGTAAAGTGGCAACTGGACCCAGCTCTAAGTCTCAGGCTAAGGGCTGAGGGTCCAGGCTGCCCATCCTTTGCTCAGAGCTCCAGGCTGTTCCGAGACAGGCATTGCCCCGATGTGTTGTTTCAGTGGTTATTTGCCTTTTCATCTTGTTACATAGCTTCAAAAAGAACTCAGCCAGATGGGCTGTTTGATTTGCTGGATGTTTCAGTCTTTTATGTTTAGTTAAGTCAATATATGTCAATTTTTCATCTGTAAAGCTGAGCTAGAACTTTCCTATTTAATACTGTGCTGTGAGGATACATTAAGAGGTTCATTTCTTTTTTGCTGTGTCAGGAAGAGAGTTAATATGGTTTAAAGATGAAAATAAATATTTCAGATCGGATCTTTCCTTCCTCCCTCTCTCCCAGTATAACACGTATACTTTGTGTCTGAAGTTTTGCTCACACCTACCCATTTATGATTTAAGTAACGCACATTTTAAATGCATTATCCCTTTTGGATTGCACAGGGTAACACCTGCCTGTTCCAACTTTCTCTGACCTTGTTTCATAAGTGTAAGAAGCGATGTTGCTCCTTGGAGGCAGCTCATTCATACTACTTCTTAATTATCTGGAGAGTGTATTAAGCATGTTGTTGGGTGACTTGAGATCAGGAGTCAGGCTGTGGTTCCCAAAGGGCGAAAATGTCGTCTTGCGGTTATGATCAAAGGCTGCAGATCTTGCATTCAGTCCCTCTCTTTGCGCACCCTTCAGTATCCCAAAGTCATTAAGTGAGGGAGCTTAAATTTCCCTGGCTAGCCTAGGTGTTGTAAGAATAAATTAACTGGTGCAGATGAGTCACTCGAATGCTCTGGGACTATGGGTTATTTAAAAACCTAAATTTATCACTGAGGCCAGACTTTTCTAAAGGGCTCAGCTTGGCTTTTAAGCTCATGCCAGTAGTTGTCTTACCACTGTCATTTAGGATTTGTGTCACAGTTGTGCCTAGAAGCCCACATGGACATCAATGTATTACACAAAGGCTTATTATGCAGGAGTCCTTGCCCTAAAGAACGTGCAGTCAAGTCAGAGGCAATAAATGGATATGAAGAACACAAGAGAATGGGGAGAACATGGCAATGGCATACACAAAGTATCTATCTATCTATCTATCTATCTATCTATCTATCTGCCCAACCACTCGTGGGTTGCTGTTAGTGGTTGCCTTTTGGCCTTTCTACGTGATGAGATCTCTGATGCCAGGAGGAGGCCATGAGGACTTTAACAGCTATTTCATATGTACAGGCACTGCCAGGGGAGAAGAGAGGACAAAACTGGTTCCTGAAAAGCTTTGCGGAGGAATGATACAGACTGATTTTGGTATGGTGGAGCTGGGAGGTCAGTGATAGAGGGCAAGTGTGGCGAGAAGGCAGGAAGGACCCTCGGCGTTAAAACAAGTAGCTGAGAGCAGGTGGAGAGAATCGTGGGAGTTAGTGTGATTGTAGCTTTACGTTGTGGAGGAATCTCTGCGGCAGCACTTTAAACAAATGTCAGTGGCACAAGATTGCATTTATCAAGAAAGGAGAGAAAGAGGTTTCAGTAGCAAATTTCTTTAGCAAGATCGTTACCAGATTAGCACACAGAGACCAGTCCGTCTGCACTGCAAGGTGTATTTCCGCCCTAAATTGAATTATTTTAGCTGTCAGCAAATGCTTGATAATATAGTGATCTGTGCTTGGGTGGTTTGCTCTTTATATTAGTGTTGTATTGCATTCAGGGTTGAGGCTAGACAGAGCCACTCATCTTTACCTCATGGTCCCACGTGGACTCATTTAACTTAGTCATGAGTGGGCAATTAAATAAGAGAGACCTTGTCAGCTCCAGGCATTAATATAAATCTTGGTGCTTGTAATACATTTACTTGGCTCCCCCAGGTCTATCTGGACTTATAATCATCTCTCTCATTCATAGATGATCTGGGATACTTGACTGGTCACTTTGCCTTTGTAGTTCTCTGGGTCAGAATTTGGCCCAGGAGATAACCAGCAGTAAGTTTTCCTGGCAGGCGCTCAGTAAGCGTAGACGTTTGCCCACCTTGGCGTGCATAGGCATTGCCTCAACCAACACTAACCACTGCTGGGGAGACAGGGGCTCGTGCTCAGCAGGCAGCAGATTTTACTCTCAAATATCTGTTGTTCAGATGCATTTTACCTTTAACTGGCTTAGAGTGATCCTTTCCCAACAGCTGATACAAGGCCTTCATGAACAGATTTGGTGATCTTGTCGTTGAGAAAGAGCACGTGTCTGCATCATAGGGCCTTGAAGGAATGAAGGCGTGTCGGTATGCTTGTTTCTCACAGGGATTTCAGTAAGAGGCTCTTCCTAATTCCTTTGCCTTAATCACCTGGAAATGCATTAAGAATGTAAGTAGTAGTATCGCAGTCCTAAAGCAGGCATGATCCGCTAGTTAAGATGGCTCGTGTTATGCGTAAGCCTTTGCTGATGATCTTCTGGAACGTCCATGAGCTGAATGGAGCTTGGAGTTTGATTTACCCTGGAGAAACATCTTACAGAAAGACAAGATGCAGACATGCTGGGACAGAATAGCAAAGAGATGCTGTTTGTGCTCTGTTTTTCTGGACAACCAGCAGTTTGCTGTATTCAGGTTGGTGAGCTACTGCCTCTAAAACACCACTGAAGTGTTTATACAAAATCACACAGAAGCGGGGAAAGGTGTATAGCTGGAGTCTGGTATGTGTTGTTTTGTTTTGTTTTTTTTTCTCCTGGAACCTTAGAAAATGCTTTTTTGATCTCAAAGTTAGACAGAACTCTTCCATTCATTTCTGTTTCAGCACACTCATATTACTACAAATAAAGAAATAAATGCCGGGGCATAATTTTATAAGTAGTCTGCACTGAGAGGTGGGGACTTGAGTCTTCATTCTTCCAGGTTAGATGCTCATTTTACTGGCTTTTATCAGGAAGATTGCCCGACTGCTGCAGAGCCTTAAAGCAGATGTCATTTCTGGGACTTCTTCCCTTCCTCCCTTCCCTCCGTAGAAAGCACCAAGGTAGTGTCCACCAGAACAGCTGCTGGTGTTGCTAGGTACTTGCATTTCCAGGGTAGATGTGTTGTGAAATCCGAAATAAGCTTAAGAGATAACGTTAGCAGAATCAAATATTGTCAGAGGCTGATGTCTCTGCAGCTATATAAAGGGCATTCAGACTGTCAGTGTTTATTTTGACAGCAAGAGACATGGGTGCTGTGACAAAGCTTTGTTAAGGTGACTCTTTCTATTATACAAAATGATTGGTGTGCGTTTCCTCGCTTCAGCTGATGAATGTTGGTGCAGAAGCTGCCCACTCTGTGTCTTCATTGATCTTCTGTTTTCCGACGTGTTTTGAGGACCCACTCCTGGTAGGCTGCGGCCAGTTATGGACCAGCTGATCATGGCAGGAGGGGACGGGATGGGCGACGGTGGCTGGGTCTGGGCGGCCGATGTGTTTTTCAAATGTAGTTTTCAGCACTACGTGGCCGAGCATTTTCTTCGAGTGGCTGGCAGAGCCATTCTGTATCGCTTTGGGCTCAATTTTGCCCTCATGCAAACCGTTCACGGTGAAGATGATGAGTTGTGTATGTATGACTGCGAAGGCAGAATTCAGTTCAGTCTTGTGCTAAAGCTGAGTGGCAGCAGTTGTCGAGAGAGTCAAATGGCCTCGGTTGCTTCCTATTTCATTACCTAAACCACTGTGAGCTTGCTGTGCTCCTTGCCATCTTTCCCTCACCACCTCCCCTTCATTCCAGGTGGGTGCCACTACAAGCGCCGCACAATCTGTTAGAGCTCTGGGGTAGCTCAGAGAGAGAGAAACTGCAATGTTAATTCAAGTCACAGCATCAAAAGCTGGAAACATTCCCAACTGATGAAAGATTTATGTGTATGTGTGTTTGTGTGTATATGTATATAGCCTGACTGGTTGATATTTGTTTTTTTTTAATTCAATTTGGATGAGGAACACAAAACATCTTCTGTTTCTGCTACTGCAGAGACAATATTTACAGCTGAAACTTCTATGGTGACAGTCCCTCGGTAGCATACGTTTCAGAGTATTGCGTGCTGCTGACTACGACCTTTCAAGTCTTTGTGGTAACAACCACAGTGCTGTTTTCCCTTCCTTTACTTAGGTCCATTATGCTTGAGGTCAGCTACAACCTTGTCAGCAGGTCAGAAATACTCTTGCCTTTCTTGTGTGGTTAAATGGAAGGGAGGCTCCCGGCATGGTGCGAATACCCTGCCATTAGTAAATGGATACAAATTAATTAAGCCTTTGCTCTTTTCCTGTTCACATTTTATTTTGTCGTTTCCTAAAGGAAGGTTTATTGTCTATATGCTGAATCGTGAGGCTCAGAGCTCCTCTTCAAGCCCTGTTTTGTTACCGAGCAATCCTGAGTCCCGGAGGAGGAGTTGTGCAGGCGCGCGTGCGACGCAGTCCCGAGGGAAGCCCTGCTGACCCACAGCTCCTCGCGCCGTTTCTGGACATGAGGTTGTAGCCTCTCTGGAGAGGGAAGTTCCAATACTCACACTGCCGATGAGTCTGTATGAGAGACTGATCTTCAGGACTGTACTTCTGTATTTGTTTTCTCATGCAGTTGCTTGGCCCCACCTCCACAGGACTTATCCTTCTTTTCCTCAGCTGAGCTTCAGTATGGTCCAGACTCCTGGGTCTGGTGTCCTCTCATGAGCAGTCCCATTAATGGCCGTAGAGGGTCTTGGCATTAAGCAAGGACATGCACGTGTGGAGGGCAGGGACCTGCTGTGTGCCGAAGCCCTGGTGTTAACGTGCCGCACCTTTTCGATGATCTCAAGTGAAGGTGCTATCCTGCCGATGCTGGGTAAATGGGATTTTTGTGCCTGACCCGTAAGTGAGTTGTCCCCTAATTCAACAGAGACGCAAATAAGTGATGTGAGTTACAGCTGAAATGTGCAGGGAATATTTAATATAATTAATTAATGTGTAATGTAATTTGAAGAGCTAAAGATAGTTTGCTGCCTTCATATTCCTTCTGAAGATTTACAGCAAAAGAGGCTTGGTTACCTGCTGTCCTCCGAGTATTGGGCTTTGAATATTCATCCAGCCAATCTTCCTGGTCGACGGACAATCCCAGGCGGCTGCATGGGCACTAACACCAGTTCCTGCAGCAGGTTTCCTAAAGGTTTCCTGCTGTTATCTGCAGCCGAGTAGCCTCTTGTCCTCTGGCGGAGGTGGAGGCCCGCGTAAGTGACTTCACATCGGCAAAAGTAAGAGACAAATTCTGTCTTTCTTCATCTTTATGTAACTGAGTGCTCTTTTTGAGGTGCTTTGCCAGCAGGTCGCACAGGGGTTTGTTGGCGGCAGAGAAGCAATAAGACTCAGGAAGCATTCACCCTGGTCAGGAGGTGGGTGTTCATTGGGGTGCCTGTGAATGTGCCTGTTTTCCCAAGAGCAACCTCTTTTGTCTCTTTTTCTAGATTATTCTGGTTCCAAGCCTGTCTTTTCCCAGCGTCAGGCCCCTTCCCTATAGCTCTGCTTCAGTCCCTGTGCCCTTGATCACTTAGCGACTTTTGCGTACCTTCAACCTACAGTTTCTCTCCTGACCCCGTCAAATACAGTATTTTCTTATCAGTTTCCCTGCTTTTGCCCAGCGTGCTGCGATTCCCTGCTCCCCCCTTTATTCTTAAATCTTAGTTTGCTTTTCTCCCAATCCTCGCTGCCCTGTACAAGCTTTTAAAAACGCTTCTTCATTCCCCTGCCTGTCTCTCTCCATGGCTGGTGCTTGACTCCTTTCCCTGGTTCACGTGCCGCTTGCTCTGCCGAGACAGCCGGGAGAGCTCAGAGAACTCCCGTAGGCTTCTCCCACCTTTGCGGTGTCGAGACCCCGGCATGGCTCAACCTGGGTTGAACTGGGGTCCTGCCCAGTTCCCCAGCCTGGTGCGAGCTTGCTGCAGCTGGACTCCGGTGTGAGTTATCCTAAAGCCTAACGCACGTTTGCAGAGCCCGTGCCGGCTGCGGCGTGCGACTGCAGGGGCGAAGCTGCAGTAAAGCAGCTGGATTGTTCCAGAGTGTGTAAATTAGTCGTATTTGGGTGGTTTCTGGCTGCACACTCTTCCTTTTTAAAAGGGAAAAAAAGCTGAAATGCTACATGTATGTAAGACGTGCTGCTGCCTTCTGAGGTAATGCAGCACTCCGGTGTGTGAGTTGGCACATTGTTTCATTAGCGCTGAAGTTCTTTCTCTCCCCTTCCATTTGCAGACAGAGGGCTTGAGATACAGTAAATTGGTACTTAAAACCATCTTTTCCTCCCTTGTTAAATAAGATGATGACATGATAGCAATTCTTTGAACAAGAAGGAAAATAATGTAAGGCTGAGGAGTGAAATCAGCTGGTGTTAGCCCAGTAGACAGAGCTTTGAGAACTATCATAAAAGAAGGAAAAAAGTCAGAAACCAACAAGAAGGCTATTCCCAAGAAAAAAAAATAGGGAGTTGTCCTTATCTGTGGCAACAGAGAGGAGGGTCCTGTGACCCCTCCTTAGCCTATGCAAAGAAAGATGAAAGTCTAGAGATTCCAGGCTGAGATTTGCTAATGGCTAATATATACCTTGGGGATGACAGGTCAGATATCCAAGTTGCTGTTGGTGTCCGTGGGCATGTATAAGTTAAGGATCTTGCTAGAACACTTTGTTCTGGAGTGAGACGTAAATGATTGAGGAGAAATTTGTAATTGAAGGGCAGCTGCAACCAACCTGCATCCCGTCTTAGTGGCTGTGGCTGCAGTCAGGGGTGCTCTTGCCGTGGGAAGTCTCCTAGAAGAGCATCATCGAGCCTTGACAGGGCTTCAGCGGGCCTGCTCAGTCACTTTCTTGTTTTTATTATCAAAAGTACCTTTCCCATTGTTTCCTCAGCTGAGTGAATCAACAGTGACCCTTGGTGGTTAGAAAGACTCAGTGCCTGCTGGTCTCTCGTGCATAGCCTTCCCTTATTCAAATCTGTCTCCTGAGATCCTGAATAATGTGAGCATTGGCTAAAGCGTTGGGCGTCTTATTTCACAACTGATCAGACTGATGTTTTAAGACAAAAATCTCCTCTAGCCAGTCCAGTTTGCATGGAATCTTAGTTTTTAAATGGAGGATTTTGGCAGGACACTTAAATCTCACTCTTGGACGTTCGGGTCATCACTTTGACATATAAATTCCTCCACTGCTAATCTGACCATAGATCCATAGCATTTTCCTGTACGAAGAAAAGCACAGGCACTGATCCCCCATCCCTCACTCCATACAAAGAGTTTTGGAAAGAGATTAAGGCCCATTTGAATATGAATTCATATTTACTGAGACCAGCTCAGTGAAATTTAGCATCAGGCCACAACCTGTCATTGTCTGTGATTTTTCTTTATAGACATCTGTCTGCTGCAGCAGACTTCCTCGCATCACCGTGTCTTGCTGTAGCTATAAGGCGAAGACTCACAGTGAGCTGTTGTTCTGATGGGTATAACCAATGACGATGATGATGCTATGTTTTTACAGTTCAGCAATCGTTTCTATTAATTCTTGAACCTGGGCTGTGCTTCAAAACAGAATCTAAGTGGAGTCACCACCTGTTCATTTTTCAGCCAGACAATCTGCTTTTTTAATCTTTTAATAAAAAAAACCCTCTTCAGCAGAAGTCAATTTATTTCCCTGGCTAGCATCTGATTCCTGGCTTGTTTTCTAGCCAAGTGGCACCTCCTCCTTCTCCTCCTCCTCCTCTTTACATCTTTGCTTCTGGCTGCTCAATGTAACACTTAGCCCATGATATGGGGTCACTGGAAGCTGTGTTTAAACTATTTGAATCCAACCGTAGTAGAGTCAGAGTGGAGATACGGACTCATGAGAAAATTGGATGCGTAGGGAGAAGGCATTTCAATGAAATTTTCAACTTGTTCTCGCTCTTCAAAAATAAGTTGTTGTTAATGAATATATATAATACATCTGTATGTTGCTAGAGCCTATACTAAATGTATACATAAAAGGCACAGACATAGTGAATGTGTATAAAGGTGGTTTCTGGGGTCACGATTTCTGGTGCCCAATTTCAGACACTTAAAAGGAGGTACAAAGGGGTCTTGAAGGTCCTTGGTGTTGTTCCAGGACAAGCATTTGCTGTCGCTGCTGTTATTTGAGGATACAGTTTTAGTATATGATCTCTCATATGTACCTGGGTTTACATTGTTGGGGAGCTGGACAGAAAAACTCGAGACCTTTTCAACCCTCACCTTCAGTAGTGCTTTGGGTGTGCACACACATATGTCAACTGTATATTGATATAAAAACTGTGGAGAGGTTTGAATAAAAATCCATGTTTTCCCCTGACTTTCTTGAATGCTACTGCTAGCTGATTTTGGATGTAATAAAACTTAGGCAATCATGGAGCTAGCCTGCATGTATCCACTCTTACTAAACTGCATTTAGAGAGGGCTTTGAGGCAGGTGAACGGTTAAAAAAAAACCAAACCCTGTCTTTCAGACCGGCGGCCATGTGAGTAGTTTGGGAAAGGTCCCAAAGAGGCTTGAAGAACAAGGGCTTTACCACTTTATAATTTGGTGCTACTTTTCATTATTTATTTTGCTACAGTTTTTTGCATTTTGATCTAAACTCTCTCTGCTGAAGCAGTTGGATCATGGGAAAAAATGAGGATTTTGGGAACTTTGCTGTCTGAGACATGTATTGCAAGCTGCTGTTTGTGTTGTACCATAAAATACATGCGTATTTGCTGTGGCTCCAATGCCAGGGTCTACAGAGACCCATGAGGCTGTCCTGTATTCTGTTTTGCCCTGTGATTTCCACCTGGGTCATTTGGAATTGATAATTTTGTTGGGTTTATTTTTTACATGAATTATGCTGTTGTGTGGTAGGGAGCCACTTAACTTTCAAATCTATTACAACTTAGAAAGAGCACGTAGACCACAACTAAAATTAAATAGAGAATGGGTATGGGAGGAGTGCTTTCATTGGAAATTAAACAAGATAAAATTTTAAAACCCTACAGTGGTGTAAAAATAATTGTCCAGGTGCACTGTTTAGGCTTTTAGTGATGTGAAGTGCTTTTATAGGACAGTGCATATGTTAATTATAGAATGAATCCTTCATATGTATGTAATGCCTGTTGTCTAAGGCTGGAAAAACACTTAAGGAAAGGTGATCAAGTCTTTTGCTCTAATTTTAGAGATACGTCTTGCCCTAGATCACAGAGCACGTCAAGCAGGCTGGCTCTTTCCTTGGGGACGTGTGGTCCATCGCCCCCACAACTTGTAGCCCTAGGTGAAGTCTCCCTGGGCCTCACCTCCCTGCTGTGCTCGGGGCAGATGACACGTGCCAGCACCGCTGCCGGCACCCCGGCGGGCTGGAAGAGGAGTCATGCTGCGCCTGTGCAGTGCGTGTGGGTCTCAGTGGAGATCCCTGCCAGCTGAAAGCATTAGAGCTCCCTCGTCTCCAGTAGTACCCTGCACTGTGCGGACATTAGTGAAAAAGCTTAACATTTTTGGGGAGGAATAATCTCAAGAACTTGTGAACCATAAACCTGGTCAATTCAGGAGCTCAGGTCAAATGTGAGCTGGTGATGTGACATCTGTCAAATGAGATGTTTCACTTTCGGCCATTTGTGTGCTTGAAATCACTCTGTGAATCTTTGCTTTCGAAGAAATAGGTAAACGATGAGACACACTGTAGCCTTGCCAGTCCTCTTACTGGGAGAAGAACTCATCATTTGGCCTCACATGGACAAATTGATGTGCAGGCTTTCATAAAATTGATAGGGTGCCCTTGCAAGCCTATTGTCCTTGAAGGAGTTCCTGCAGTTTCTCACCATCTTCAAAGTGAACGTGCCTGGAAGAAATGTCGATTAAACTGAAGGCCCTCCAGGGCAATGCTTTTATTTATTACGAAGCACTGATGTATGAAATAACAGTGCTATAATCATCTATAAATGAACCACGAACTAGGAGAACATCTACGAGCATTTTATAATGAGATGTGTTCTCTAAAGTTGCAGTTGGCCGGAATAAATCAATAGCCCATGGAGTGCACTTTCATTTTAGTCCTAAATGTGCAAAAGGCAGTTTTAAGTGGCTCTGCTTTTGAGAGCACAGACTTTAAAACTTCCTGACTCTAGCCATTTTCAATGCCTTAAGTTGTGCACTAAGTAAGTTGTAATAAATTTCCTGAAAATGTAGTAGGCCTTTCATCTTTATCTGCTGTGACTTATTCAAAGGAGGAAAGTAATTATGGCTCCTTTTTTCGAGGAGCATTGTTCAGTGTACCAATGTTTAATGACTCTTTGGTTAAATACCATTCCCAGCTCATCACTTTTGAGCCATTTGTTGTTTGTTCAAGGTGCTTAAGAAGGAAAAAAGAGAAGAACAAGAGAAAGTAGAGATAGCTCTAAAGTGTATGTTGATGTTTCAGCACAAAGATTGGACAATAGAGGAATTACTAGTTTTGTTGCTTTAGACATCTGCAAAGAATCATATCGTCAAGACGATAGAAGCAAAGAATCTCCCAAACACTGTTATGGATAGTGTTCACTTACCAGTTCGCTGTCTCTGCAGGTTGAGTATCTTCTTGCAAGCCTTCACACTTTTCTGCTTATTGTGATCTTCAACTGCTCCTTCCCCCCATCCTTCGCACCACAAATGGCTTCCCATAGCCACGCTGGTCTCTGATTCATCTGTCCCTTTCCCCATCTCGCTTTAATATGGGCCTTTCATTTTGTGTCTCTTCTTGGCAAACCACCTTTGCCTAGGTCTGGTGAATCCTTTCCTTGTGATGGGAAGTGCACAATAGGCTCAGAATACCCCACCCCACACCAAATTCATTCCTTCTCCCATGCCTGTGATTCTGTCTTGGGCCAGTAGCCTTGCCCCCTGCTAACACCTCTGTTCATAGGGAAGCTCCTTTCCCACAACCCTCTTTTCAGCAAAGAACTTGGTCCCTCGAGAGTAGCAGAGCAAGAGAGAACGATGTATGTAGCACATTGCTTGGTGCTTTCCTAGGACTAGTGTACTGTGGTCCTACACGAGCCTGCAAACCCTTGGTGGCCACAGCTGCCTAAAGCTTTTCTGCTACAGAATATCTGAGAGGGGAGGGAAATGCTCTACGTTGGACGTCTGGGGTGTTCGGTAGTGTTGTATGCATTAGATTTCAATCAGTTAAGGGAGGCTGTTCCCCTTCCATGTTATTTGAACCAGGTCATAGAAACACAGAATCACTAAGGTTGGAAAAGACCTCTAAGATCATCGAGTCCAACCGTCAACCCAACCCCCCCATGCCCACTAAACCATGTCCCCAAGCGCCTCATCTACACGTCTTTTAAATCCCTCCAGGGATGGGGACTCCACCACTGCCCTGGGCAGCCTGTGCCAAGGCCTGACCACTCTTTCAGTAAAGAATTTTTTCCTAATGTCCAACCTAAACCTCCCTTGGCACAACTTGAGGCCGTTTCCTCTCGTCCTATCGCTGTTACTTGGGAGAAGAGACCGACCCCCCCTCGCTCCAACCTCCCTTCAGGCAGTTGCAGAGCGCGATGAGGTCTCCCCTCAGCCTCCTCTTCTCCAGGCTGAACACCCCCAGTTCCCTCAGCCGCTCCTCATCAGACTTGTGCTCCGGATGAACTTGTCTGCCATGGTCTCTTTTTCATGTCACGCAAAGGAAGCTCCTGTTTTTCCTCACAGCTGTGCCAAAGGCCGACTCAACTTACCCTGTGCTGACAGGGCACGTGGTGCGTGAAGGGCCGTCCTGGAGTCGTGTTGGGTAACTGCACCGCTCTAACGTCTCCCAAGCCTGGAACAGNGCTCCTTCCCCCCATCCTTCGCACCACAAATGGCTTCCCATAGCCACGCTGGTCTCTGTTGATTCATCTGTCCCTTTCCCCATCTCGCTTTAATATGGGCCTTTCATTTTGTGTCTCTTCTTGGCAAACCACCTTTGCCTAGGTCTGGTGAATCCTTTCCTTGTGATGGGAAGTGCACAATAGGCTCAGAATACCCCACCCCACACCAAATTCATTCCTTCTCCCATGCCTGTGATTCCGTCTTGGGCCAGTAGCCTTGCCCCCTGCTAACACCTCTCTGTTCATAGGGAAGCTCCTTTCCCACAACCCTCTTTTCAGCTAAGAACTTGGTCCCCCGAGAGTAGCAGAGCAAGAGAGAACGATGTATGTAGCACATTGCATGGTGCTTTCCTAGGATTAGTGTACTGTGGTCCTACACGAGCCTGCAAACCCTTGGTGGCCACAGCTGCCTAAAGCTTTTCTGCTACAGAATATCTGAGAGGGGAGGGAAATGCTCTACGTTGGACGTCTGGGGTGTTCGGTAGTGTTGTATGCATTAGATTTCAATCAGTTAAGGGAGGCTGTTCCCCTTCCATGNTGTGCTTAACACTGACAAGGGTGCGGAAGCGGACTTTGCACTTAAGAGCAGAAAACTGAGAGGCTGCGGCAGGTTTTAGTTGCGTTCCTGGTATTGCTGTGTACCAGGATATTAAATGTTTTCAATTCTAGTGAACACTGTTCGATTAAAATGTTGCTTTGCTGTTTTTAGTGAAACTGCAAGGAGCTCTCTTCATCTGCCTACTTAGGATCTGCCTTTAACCAGTGGTGGTTCTCCCTTGATTGCTGAGGTCTTCCACTCCTTTTAAGTTTAAAGGTGTATGATGTTTATGGCAGAGGTGGTGGCAAGTTGCTTCTCATCTAAACAAGTGAATTCCCTTTATGGCATAGATTTGTTACTGCTCGATCCTCGCTGGGAGAACGTAAGTCAGAGCAAGGTTGCTGATGACAAATAAATCAATTGATGACAGAGGAATTTATGATCCATCACAGAAACCAGAATGGGAGCTGTGATTTATATATTTATTTGCTTTAATAAATATGAAAAAATAAAGTGTGACATTATTCATAGGAGCCCTGGCACTGAGTGATGATGGCGCAATCTGTACATATCTGCCCAGTAGACGAGCCTTTCCTGGGAAGAAACTCGTGGACAATGGGCAGCATTTTAAACATAGAGGTGTTTTTTAAAAGTCTGTGTGTATGTGGGGGGTGGTGTTTGTATGATGTACACTTTGACAATAAGTATAAGCACGTACGAGTAGGAGACAGGTCACCTATTTCTCTCTCTGACTTTCCAGGTGATCCTACTGGTTTTTTCTTGCTTGGCCATTGGTGTAAGCCAGTGTGACGTTCCCAGTTCATGCTAGTTCTGTCATTCCTATGGCACAGAATCTCATCTCTGATACAGCGTACCTGGACATTTAAACATTGGCCAGAAAGCAGAGGAGGTGGGAAATTTTTTTTTGCAACTTGCCATAAGAAAATGAAGTTGCTCCAATGTCCAGAACACCAGATGGGAAACTTGCCAGCTCATGGACGCAGAGTCCATCTGGACTGGAGGGACTTGTTTGATAAAGGGTTGTGGGAGGCTGGCATCCTTCTGGGGCTGGTGTGTGCGCTCTGTGATGTGTTGTCATTGCGGAAAACTCTGGGGCAAAGCATTCCTCTTTGGGGAGAATGGCAGAATCACGTTCCACGTCCTCGGTTTCTGTTCTGGTACGTGGGCAGCATACCTGACTGTTGCAGCGCAAGGGTTTTGGGGTGGAAAGGAGTAGGAAAGGGGGCTACCTTCTCTTAGAAGCCTGTCAACCCCAAACGTATAGTGTGCTGCCTAACTTGGCATTTTTGCACTGTTGCTGAATTGCAAGTGGAGAAATATCGGTGATACTGTACCATACCAAGAACGGAAGATAGGAATTCACATCTCCGGCTGCATGCTACGCTTGATTTAAGTAATCATGCCCAGGTTTCTTGGTAAAAATATGTAATATATTTAACCTGACTTTTCCTAAATCTGAGAGAATTTGGTATTTTTTGGCTCATCTATGTTTATGTCCACAAAACCTGAGATGGAAGAGAAGGTTGGGAAAGTTGTAAGGTGTGGCAAGTGGCGATCACAGAAAAATCATATGCTAGGAGTCACTCTACAAGTATTACACAAAATCTAGGGCTTATTTCCTCTGCGCTTAACTGGGATAAAGCAGTTTAGCTTCACTGATACCAGCTGTAGTAGCAGTTGGTAATGATCTGGTCTTTATTTAAGAGAGGGGGAAGAGGAAATAGAACAACAACCTTCACTGAAAGGAAAAGGGGATGCTTTTGCTGAAAGGGAATGATCTCAAAGGATAGGGAACATTTCCGTTGATGTCTTCACATATTTTTGGGTTGCCTTCAATAGCTGTTTTCAGGTAATGATTACAGCAAATTCCCTCTGAGCTGATTTCTGCCGTTTCTTTAGAGCTGCCCGTCACAGGTATTTCATCTCGGAGTGTCTTTTGCAGAGATATTAAACAGGGTAATGCATGTCGAGACTTTGCAATCCTCCAGATGCTAATGCTCTGCTAGTGTGGCTCAGCAGCAGGACTGATGTATTACCTCGCCCTGTCTCTCACTTGGGATGTGTAACCACTGAAATGCCTTTATTAAACAGCAAACAAAAGGCAGGAACTGGAGAGCAAATCAGGCCACAGGACCAACACCTTTGAGTTGTGACAGGCTCTCAGCACTGTCTCCTGCAGCAGCCAGGGCTTTATCACACGTGAGACCACCGCGTCTGGACCCTCCCCATGTATTTTTCCTGTGATACCTTCTGGTATTTGTCTTTATACCCAGCACCATTTACGAGCCTGGGCTTAGAGAGACAACGTGTGCTGCCCCTCTGGCACGAAATGGGACGTTTAACAGGGATGCTTTCTAGCGCTGGTGCATAGTTTTGTCATCAGCGGTGCAACTGAAGTTAGGGAGAGCGAGTGCTGTTTCTAATTCTTGATTTGCAACCGTTTTGAAGGCTTAGGGCTTTATGACAGATTTAACATGTGGCTCTTTATAGCAAAAATAGTGAGGATGTATCCACCACCTGTTCCTTCTGTGTCCAGATTCGGGCTGACTATATATCCTCTTTCATGGAGCACTTACTTCCTGGGGAATAATTTCTGTTATTGCCACTATTAATAAGATAACTGCTAATTAGGGATCAGTCCCATCTCTTTCCGACAAGTGCCCTGTGTGTACTGCATGTGGAAAATACGGATGTGAGCTTGGAGTTTTTAAAGGCCAACTCCGAGGTGCCCAGAAAGGGCTGATAATCTCAGCTTTGGGGCGTAGCAAATGGCTGAAATACTTACAAGGCCTCTGAGGCACTAAAAATCAAGACAAATCTTATTTATACATTTTGTTTTGTGAAATCTAAGCTTACGCACACTAGAGCACACATTACGCTTGACTTGTTTGAGATGTCCCTGGACAACTCCAGTAAGGAGAGCGATGGGTGAGCTTGTGGATAGGCAGGTCGGGGCTCGTGTTTTACATACTGCGCTTTATGCTTCCTTGCTGGCTGTACCAAAGCTTTAAACCAGTGGAGTGGGCTTGCCTGGCTCCTACCTTCTGTGCTAATTGAAAAGAGGCAGCCTCTGAATTGCGTTACCTTTTGCAATAACGTTTGTAAAGTACTTAAATGACACATTTACAATCACTCTCTTCTTTAAATTTCAATCTTCCCCATTCAGATAGTCACAGCTCAAAAGTCCTGCTGAAGGCAAAAGCACGCCATAAAAACCCAATGCAAGATAGATGGGCCCTGCTGGCTGCTGAGCGATGAGGACTGGATCTATTTGAATAGTTCACACAGACTGCATTTTTCATTGCCTGTAGGCACCTCTTATAGATCTTTCATTCTCTTTTTTTACGTTGTTCCTTCTCATGGTTATTGTAGTCCAAAAAAAGTTAACCAATGCTTATCTAAGGTGCAGAAATAAAGATTTGTTGAGTTTCCCTGCTAGTTTTGACCAGGGTTATTGTACACCTACATAAGTGGTTTAGCAGCTGGTTTTGCAGTTGACACCAGTTACACTAACCTCAGTGTAGGAGGTACTAGCAATATAAAGATAGATGTTGCAAGTGTTCTTCTCTTTATAGTGAGAGTAATCTTGGAGGTGATTGATGCCAGTAGGCTGACTGCCCCAGTTCACGTAGCTCCTCAATCCGCTGGGATGGGAAGGTGAAGAAAGTTAGTGTTGGGAGGAGCCAGCTAATCAGTGCTTGCCAAGCAGTGGAGAACTCTATGTACACTTAATCTCTTTCTCCCCTTTAAAATCTCATTTCATGCCAATGTTACGGGGGAAAGATTTTTGGAATTTCACATGAGTGGCTCCTTTAGGGTTCTGTAAAAAATTCTGACGTTTCTAGTTGCTAGTCACTAGTGACAAACGTGACCAGTCATTTTAAATCCTAATAATCGTACTTTCCCCAGACTCCTGTGTTCACAAAATAATCTGTTACAAAAACCGATGCAGTACCCTTGACAGATACTTTTCATGCACTTTTGTTTTATATATACGTGGCCTTTCACACTCTTAGTGCACACGCGGGTGCTTTTGATGAAGCAGGCAGCTGTCTTTGTACTATTCGAAATAACTGAACAGATGCACGCCTCTGCCACACATCAGCTCGGTGCAAGGCATCCCTCCTGTGCAGCATAAATCAGGAGACTTCAGGAGCAAATATACAGTGCTAGACTTCTCATCTCCTCATTTATCTTTGCCACACTGTACCCCCCTGGGGGGGATAATATTTTGATGGGTGAATGAAGTACCATTAACTTTAACATTATCATCAATCATCATGACAAAGGAGGACAAGTAGTCTTTGTACCTGGTCTTGCCACTTGTTAGTCATCAAACCCTTTGCAAAATGAGGGTAAACCACTACTTTATTAAGGCTGTGGTTCAGTGATACAGATTTTTTGACAGCAACACCAGTTTTAGCTACTGCCGCCGCTACCTTGCACCCCTAAGGCAAAGCAGCATCTCCATCCATTGCTCTGGGCAACTGCACAAGCTGCCACCTTGCTCAGGGTGCCAGCCTGGCTCACCTTTTTAGAGAAAAAACAACAGAAAACACATTCTGGGGAGGGGAGGCAGCGGGAGGGTAGTTTTTCTAAAGCTGCCTCCGTTCCCTGGTCCCGTTCGCTACCTGGCTCGGTGAAGAGCTGACCTGCACCCACTGGGAGGAGCGGCTGGGCTGGGGGAGGCATACCCGTGGGGTGGGAGAAGAGGCGGAACGGTTTTAAGCCAGCATTTTCAAAAAGCAGTGAGTTGTACCAGGAAACTAAAGCCTAATTTGGTAGCCTGTGTAAGTGGTGGTAGTGCTTCAGCGCCAAGGACGTAGAGTAGTCGGGATCCTTTGTTGACAGCTTTCCTAATAGTCCTTTTGTTTTTTCCTTGTTGAGACTTCTTCTTGAGCGGAAAAAAACCCATCAGGAGACGCGTGTGGCCCAGCAGCAGGGCATCGTAAGGATGTGGCCGGCACTGCCCGGGGAGTGTGAAGTTCAGGGGCTCGCTCCAGGTCTGCCGCCCAGCTGAGAATTGAGGCAGCACCAACTCATTTTTATCAAGTGTCTTTTTCAACAGTAGCTTTTCACGATGACGTAGTACGAAGAATTCTTCAAATATCTTTCCTCCTCTTTTTGCTTTTGGAAGGTCACTGCAGATGTGTCAGATTATGGCTGTGCTTTTCAAAGGCATTGCTGTACCTGACAGAGGGACAGATTATTCACTGTCTATCAGCCTTGGGTATTTTTTTTTTTTTTTTTCATTTGATCTGTCATCTTGCCTCTTCCTCAAGCATAGCTTTTCTCTCCATGAAAGTGGGGCAAATGATGAGTGGATTCTACTGCGTTGGTGTTCACTAAGTTGCTGCTTAGAGGCAATTTTCTTGCTTGCTCCTTGGGTGAATGTGGTACAATGACAATTCCATAATATGGCAGAAAAACAAAATGTCACGCTTCCCCAGATTTCTTCCTGGGTGTCAATACTTTGTGCTCACTTATGTTCTTAATGTGCAGAAACAATTAGGAGCCCACGCAGCAGACAAATTTTCCAAAATAATGCCCCTTTATAATATGTTAGGAGTTCAGGTCAGGATTTGGCAACTAATTTCCAGGAGGCCCCAGTGAAGAAGCACTGTTTTACCTAGCCATATAATTTGCTTGCATTGCTCACAAAGCTCATTTTCATCCTAAAAAGGCAACCAAGGAAAGAAATCCTTCTGTGGTAGGTTTGGAATTTGTGTAGAGGGATCTGGCCAAAGCAGAAGACAGTAATTAATGGTACAAAGAAGGTAAATAGGATGAATGCAGGCACCTGATAGCCTGACACAAGGGGATGGTCAGTGAAAATAAGAAACTGGAAAACAATGTAAAGAAATTCACAGCCCTGCAAAGCAGCCGGCCTCTGAAGCGCCTCACCACCACCGGGCAAGGAGGACAAATAGCTGGGGCTCAGGAGGTCACTAACCCATGCTGGATTACAGGCCTGTCAGATGATAGTGGGGAGTGCTATAGCTCACCAAGACTGTAGGAAGGGATACAGGCTCCTAAGTTTCCGACTTTGGGCTAAAGTCTTGCTTTTGTGGATTCAGAGGACCCTCCCTGGGAGCAGGTTATGCCCTATTTGAAGAGCTCTGGGATCTGCTGGTGGTAGCTGCTGGTGGAGGCAGAGTGCTTCCCAGGACAGAGGACTTCCCGGGATCGCTCGTCAGCAAGCAGCGGGGTAGGGATGAAAAAGCCTGGGACCCACCACTTCCTTCACCACTGTCTCAGGCACAACCAAGGAAGATAAATCCTCCCTTAATTGCGGATAAGTCAAGCAAGAAAGTCAAGGAGGAAGAGGTTTGGTAACAAAACCCATAAGGTGACCTGATCTAGCTGGATCTGCTTTGAGCAAGGGGTTGAGCTAAGTAACTTCCAACCTAAATAATTTTGGTAACCTGTGAGTTACCGTGACACCTTGGAAATGCTATAGCTGCAACTGCTTGCTTGTGACTAGGTTTGGACTTGTTTTTTTGTTTTGTTTCTTTGTTGTTCTTTTGAGGGACACCCAACTCGGGTCTCTCAGATTAGCCGGGTAAGTCCCACCACATCTCCCTTGCCTCTCTTTGCCATTGAGGGAAAAGGGCTCCTCTAGTCAGTGCGAGGTGTTGAGTCTCCTGCAGCTCCTTTCTCTGTGCTGGTGGTAGAGGGTGTCTGAGGAAGGGAGACAGCTAGCCGAGAGGCCTCGACCTTCCCTTCCCCTCCATGACTTTGCTTTTGACGCACGTTTTTTCTCAATGCTTTCTCTGGAATGGGAACATTTATCAGCTGAGTTGTGTCAGACTTGCCATATTCTTACTTTCTCCACGCTCTTTCTTCCTCTCCCCTTTTTCCTTCTCTGTCCCTTCTAACCACGCTAATCAACTAAGTGAATATCAATTCTTAAATAGCGAGTGCTGAAATCTGTGGAATTGTCTTGTGCTGCTTTGTGTGTCTGTGTGTGCGTTACAACAGCTGACCAAGTTTTGAAATCTTGAGCACTGGGAGTGGAATAGAGCAACCTGGTCCAAGGAGTGGCGTTAATCTGCTAAGGATGAGCACAGGCTGTAACCTGACGGCTTTGAGCAGCATTTTCCACGTTGGCTGATTTAAGTATTTAAGAATTTACCCCAAAGAGAGGAATGGATCCATTCCACTTCTAAAAAAATTAGAGAGGGGGATTTGCATGCCCAAATGTGGATGTTTTGGGCACCAGAATTTCCATGTTGAAGCTCATAGTTTCTGAATTAGCCTGCAGAAGACCCTATAGCCAGTTTCTCTGGCCATAAAATCCAGCATTTGAAGCCAATCATGCGGCACAAGATCCATCATGTGCTCTCAGCATATGGCACGACAGAGCATTTTGCTGTTGCAAATCGGTATAATCAGCCCCGCAATACCCTGCCTCCCTCCTGGATAGTAGGGTGTAACACACAGCAGCGAGGAGTCAGCTTCTCAGTGAAGATTTGGAAGAAAAACACTGGCCTTGCCGGAGGTGCATGGGCAGTGATCGCGAATGTGCCCGAGCCCGGGTTTTTCTCTAGTCATTTCTGCATGTGCACCAGGGGAAAGCTTGGCAGGTCTTTGCCTGATTGAGATTCTGCACCAGACTCGCTGCCATTGCAAACGGATGATCCCAGTCTCTGGCTGAGCTGGCAGTGACGAATTGAAGCCCTTGAGATAGAAGACTGAGCAGATACAAGTGACCTTAACTGACACAGAAATTAAGCCTTATCTGCATCAAAGAGGGGGTTCAGCTCATCATCGTCTGCTGCTATAAACAGCAGAAAAGGAGAAAGGCACAGAAACTAGACCAGGTAAAGTTTACCAAAAGAAGGCAGCTAGGAAGAAGCCTGGCCAAATTTTTTTTTTTTTTTTTAAATCCAACAACCAGAATGCTAACATTTAACATGTCATGTGACTCAGGTGGCTTTTTTTAGCTATTCTTCCTTCAAGTGCTCTTTCCCAAGCATGTGCCTGTTTGGGTTTTGTGCTTTTTCTGTTTTCTTACCGTCCCCCTTCAGTGTTTAAGCTCCTGCCTTTACCTTCCCTTCGCCCTGATGTGTTTAGGGCCTGGTTCTGCACACAGATGGAGCAGTGGGTCGTTACCCAGCTTAGTGGCTTGGTCAGTCAGCACTGGGCACTGCAGGCTGTCCGTCATTCACAGGCGAGAAAAGAAAAACTTCCTTTTCCATCACCAGCATGCTGAGGCCTTACCTCACAGAAACTAGAGGGATTCTCACAAGTTTCCAGGTACAGAAATTGTCTCTTACTGCACTGTGCCTGTATTGTGCCTAGAGAACAGGATGCTGAACTGGATTGGAGGTGCTGAGTATAATCAAGGTAGAAAATACTGTCACTTTTCAGGCCAGAAGTATGTTTGGGACATGCATGTGGACTTCAACGTGTTGATGGAAGCTGTTCTTGAGTTTGCAGAGGGCGAGGTATGGAGACCGGCAGCCAAGCCTCCTTTGTGTCTTGTTTTCTCTGCATGTATGTGAGAGAAGCAGCCTCGTAGGAATCACTGCAATACCAAAGCTGCAATGCAGGTAATTACGCATGGTGGTAACTTTAAATTTCTGGGTAGTCTCATTGCCTTACAGAATCTTCCCACAGGCACAAAATTTGGCTCAGACATAAGGACTTGCAGGACTGTTCCTCTATTTAATGTGTACAGCGGAAACTGTAGTTTAAGTTGTTCGTGGGGCTATCCTCCTTGTAGCTGTTGGAGACTGGTGCTTATTTCCCTGAGAGCAGTGGCACAAGCAGAGCTTTCCTGTGTTTCCTTGGATGATGGGCTTGCTGGCAAAGGCTGTCTGGGGTAGTAGGTCACTGTGAAACACGGACTCTTTCTTTGCTCTCCTCAGAAAGGGCTGTACCGAGATGCTTGCTTCCAACAGGAGGAGAGGGAGAGCAGAGGACAGAAATGAAATGTGAACAAGACTGTGTTCGAAGTGGAAAATGTTAAAGGACAGGAGTGTCAGGAAAGCACCATTTCCCTC
Source organism: Pelecanoides urinatrix (assembly GCA_013400755.1). NCBI lineage: Eukaryota > Metazoa > Chordata > Aves > Procellariiformes > Procellariidae > Pelecanoides > Pelecanoides urinatrix. The sequence continues at coordinate 53,202 of VZTQ01008776.1, read as the reverse complement.
GATGATTGATTGCTCTTCAGCACGCGGTCATGCAAGAGCATGTCTCCTATAACTGTAGCACGGTGTGCTTTCCAGCACCCTTGATCTGAAGACCTCAAAGAGCACTGTGAACTCAGATGAGTTAAATCTGCGGCAGTTCTGTGACAGAGATGCAATCACCTCTGTTCTACAGATGAAATTGAGGAAGAAAAGTTCAGGTGCTTACCCAGAATCAGTAAGTCATTGACAAAGGTAGGAACAGAACGGGAGCTCTGACTCCCACTCAAGTGTGCAGGCAGAAATTAGCCACAATGAAGCTATTAAGCTGGGCTCTGCCCTTGCTTATGTAGTTGAACAAATAAAACTGTTTTTTTTCTGAAGCTTTGAGCACCCACTAGCTCCCATGGAAACCTGCCGGAGTGGTGGTGGTTCAGCTTTCTGCAAATCAGACACTTGAAAAGCACGAGATGTTGTACAATTGGTTATGTTGGACCTATTGATCCTTCTTAAAAGAAATGTTGCATTATGCACAATATTACACAGAAGAAACAGCCTCAAGAGGGTAGAGTGTTGGCAAGCTTTCTGAGGCCATTTGGAGTGCGTAGAGCAGCATAGGATCAAATTGAGCAGAAGGGATAGGAGATAAGGAGATGACTGGGGAGAACGTGAGAAAGGCGAATGAGAAATACTGGAGAACGGTGGCAGAAGAGGACAAGTTTGGTCTCAGTGCAGAAGATAATAGGAAAGTGTGTGCATGATAGCCTGGAAAGAAAAACCAAACCACCCCTACCTCTAAGGAAGCACATGAATTACGTAGTAGAAGAAAGGAGAGTTTTGGTGAGGCAGCACAGCCCTGAGGATGGGAGGGCTACTCAGGAGCGCAGGACCTTGCGTTCTCTTGCCTCTTCTCCCAGTGATGTACCAACGCTGTGCCCTGCCTGTACGCTGTGTGATGGTGCTGTGATCTCGGCTGAGTCCTCCAAGTACTGCTCTGATAAAGTAAGAGCAGTCATTTCTCTAAATCTGCAATCAGCAGATCGAAAAAAGGAGGGGAAAGAGTAAGAGGTGGGTGAGAACTGTGTTGCTTTGGTTGTGTTCTTTATTCTTATAACCAAAATTTTACGCTGAAGGTGTTCCAGAAATGAATCCTTGTCAGCTGACGTAAATCAAAAACACCTTGTTCCCCATTCTTTCCCTTTCCCCCCTGCATCACTAATGTGTAGCAGATGAAAAAGAAGAAAGAATCATAGCGTTTCGTGTTATACAGGGGAAATCAGGTATTAGCTGGTTTCAGACTGTGTTTTGCCATGACCTGACAGGGGTGGTATAACTATCCTCTGTGAAGATTGTTGGAAAACTCTGGCTGTTTGGTTTTTTGTATTTGTTGAAAGAAAAGTAAGTAAATGTGTCTGTGTGAGAGAGAGAGACTGGGTGAGTGCATGTGTAGGGCGGAGGGGGAACTGAAACTGCTGGTGTATCAGGGTTAGACGCCTGGGCTGTGATGGGAACCCTGAAGAAACCTCCTCTGAGGACTTCCTACTGGAGAACGCACAGCATCATCCTGTCAGTGGAAATTTATCACTTGGATGGAAGTCCTGTGTTTCTGCTGCACTATAAATAGATCATCTTTCTTACTTACAGTAGAGCTTTACTACCAGCGAGTCCCTTTGTAGGAGTTACTTAAAAGAGAAAACACCCTCAGGAGAACAATTGCAGTGCTGGTGATGCAGGAACCCCAGTCTGACATTTTTATGTTGTCTCAGGTTTTCCCATGTGGCCTTGAATAAGTCAAATAAGCCTCTTTATGCCTCAGGTTGCCGGGAACGAGATGAGGACAGTGGTACTACTCGACTTGGTGGGCATAGGATGATAAAGGTATCGAAACTGGTGAGGTGTCCAAAGATAAAAGCTTTTATCTGAGCCAGTAAGTATGTCTGCCCACTCCCAAAATGCTTATGTTGTATTCCTCATTTAAGTTAGGGATGGAGGCTTTTGTAATCCAGTCTCCTGCAACCTGTGGAAAACCCCAGCAAGGGACCAAAAACTGCTGAGTGGCTTCCCAGCATTCGGTCCTAGCGTTGCAAAAAACCCAGGGGGATTTCCTTTGGCTCTTTGCATATGGTAGACATGCCGTTTGCTATTCTGGTTAGTCCTGGCTTTTTGGCTGCATCTCAGAAAACAACTGCCAGCATCAGTTGACTTTCAAGGGAGCAGGAGGGTCTCCTGGTCATTGGGGTTAAAGATCAGAGGCTTCAAGTGGCAGTGCACAGGTCCGTGTTTATCCGTGGATCAATACTGAGTCAATCCCTGAGCATCCCCGCTACGTTGGGATGTAACTGTGGGTGACTTTAGTAAGTCCGCAGTGAAATGCGTGTGCAGCACTGCCTGAGTAACCCAGGGTATGTGGAGCAGGCGCTTCTGCAGATCAGGACTGTCTGATTTCATTAATTTGTGCTGGGGCTACCCTAGCTCTTGTTTGCTTTAGGCGTGGGTCTGACAAGTACTGCGATCTACTCGGTTACTAATAACTGAGTAGAACCAACAAGAATTCTAACCTAACATTTCAAGGCACTGAAGAGAAATCCTTTGCCCTCATTAAATTAATTCAGGAGAGAAATTAACTTCTAGTTGACTACTTCTTTGCACAGCTCTGGTAAGTAGTTTATCTTCATAAAAAATGGTTGGATGTGGTCTTTGTAAGTTCTGCTTCTTCCTAAAAAAGGACACAACCCTGAGTAGGGGCGTCCCTGAGGAATGAACCTGGGAGCGCTGGATCAAAAGGAACAAATCTGCATTGCTTGTGCTAAACGAATGTGTGTATTAGCTAGAGGCTTGCAAGTGTCTGTGTTCAGACTACCCTCGAAAGAAGAAGAAGGAGCCACAACGCGGTCGTTCATTTGTATCTCGGACTTGATTCATCGTCTTTCAAACCTTCATCATCCCGGGTGCCGCTGCTTTGTGGTGGAGCAGATGCTGACCCCAGCCCTTTGAGCTGGAAGTCAGGAAGTCTTTCTGTCTAAGCCAAAGCGTAGCTGGTGCGGTGACAGCTCATTCCTTAGCCATGACGTGTGCTCTGACCACATGCAGAGAGTGCGGAGCGGGAGTGTGGGACTTATGAGTGATGACAGGATCTTTTGGGCCCTGAAATGGCAGAAGATGCACTGGAAAATTGCAGTGCTTTCCAATGGAATTAGAGATGCTCACTGCCTCGTAAGATCAGTTATGGATGAGTATAATGTTTGCTGGGCAAAAAATTGGCTGGACAACCGAGCCCGGAGAGTTGTGGCCAACGGAGTTAAATCCAGTTGGCGGCCGGTCACGAGCGGTGTTCCCCAGGGCTCAGTTTTGGGGCCAGTGTTGTTCAATATCTTTATCAACGATCTGGACGAGGGGATCGAGTGCTCCCTCAGTCAGTTTGCAGATGACACCAAGCTGGGCGGGAGTGTTGATCTGCTGGAGGGCAGGAGGCTCTGCAGAGGGACCTGGACAGGCTGGATCGATGGGCCGAGGCCAATGGAGGAGGTTCAACAAGGCCAAGTGCCGGGTCCTGCCCTTGGGCCACAACAACCCCAGGCACCGCTCCAGGCTTGGGGCAGAGCGGCTGGAAAGTGCCCAGAGGAGAAGGACCTGGGGGGGCTGGTCGACAGCGGCTGAACACGAGCCGGCAGCGTGCCCAGGTGGCCAAGAAGGCCAACGGCATCCTGGCCTGTATCAGCACTGGTGTGGCCAGCAGGAGCAGGGAGGGGATCGTGCCCCTGTACTGGGCACTGGGGAGGCCGCACCTCGAATCCTGGGTTCAGTTTTGGGCCCCTCACGACAAGAAGGACATGGAGGGGCTGGAGCGTGTCCAGAGAAGGGCAACGGAGCTGGGGAAGGGCCTGGAGCACAAGTCTGATGGGGAGCGGCTGAGGGAACTGGGGGTGTTCAGCCTGGAGAAGAGGAGGCTGAGGGGAGACCTCATCGCGCTCTGCAACTGCCTGAAGGGAGGTTGGAGCGAGGGGGGGTCGGTCTCTTCTCCCAAGTAACAGCGATAGGACGAGAGGAAACGGCCTCAAGTTGTGCCAGGGGAGGTTTAGGTTGGACTTGAGGAGAAATTTCTTTCCTGACAGAGTGGTCAGGCCTTGGCACAGGCTGCCCAGGGCAGTGGTGGAGTCCCCATCCCTGGAGGGATTTAAAAGACGTGTAGATGTGGTGCTTAGGGACGTGGTTTAGTGGTGGACTTGGCAGTGCTATTAATGGCTGGACTTGATGATCTTAAAAGGTCTTCTCCAACCTACATGATTCTGTGGAAGTGTCTTGCCCTCAAAATGCTTGGTGGCCAGTGAGCACTGAGGAAGAGGGTGCATGGCTCTTGTAAATGATAGTTGAGCCTGCCAAGTCACTTGGATTTACAGGTGAATTAGGGGACATACCTGGACCTCATAGTGCCATAGAGTACATCACTGTCCCTCACCAAGGCTTGGATGTTTGCTCTCTCAGCTTCTGCAGCATTATCAGGGGCTTAGGCAGCCTTTGTGAGAAGATCAGGCAGCTGATGGGGATAGTGCAGGAAAGCAGAGCGTCTCAGAGCTGCAACGTCAAGGCATGTATAGGAAATCTGGATTTCCTGTGGCTTGGATCTCTGCTGCAGATCTGTCGTGCCACCTCAGGCAGATCTCTTTATCCCCCTGGATGTTGTTTGTCCCTCTCTTACTGCCAGGAGGGGACTACATCGTGCCCTCTGTGTGCTCAGTGCCAGGTTGTACGAGCAGCTGGGGTCTCCCGGCACATCCATCACACTAATAACGATAGGAAGGAGGGCACCTGTCAGAAATTTCTCCTTACCTTTTAGTTATTAATACATTTTTATTTATCTCTCTTTTTCTTTTTTTTTTCCTTTCCATTTTCTTTCTTGCTTGAAGGGGAAAAATAAGTCAGCTATCTTTTATTCCTTCTAAAAGAAATGAATCTTGACAGGTCTGGAAATGTGTTACCTGCAGTCGCTCTGTGCGCACAGGGGCCGTGCTGGCTCATTTATACACCCACATACCACAGCTCAGACATTTCATTAGCTTGGCATATCTTTTGTTTGCAGTGATAGGCACATGAAAGTACAACAGGAACAGGGCTGGAGGAGAGGAGAGGGGAGGGAAGGGGATGCATTGCTGCCTGAAAATTGCTGTCTCAATGTTTTATTCCTTGCATATGCAGGAAAATCTCCTTTTTATTCTTATTGTTTACTAGCAGTGCTTTCTGTGTAGAAGAGCTGACTTGGACTCAGATGAATGCCCCGTGGCCTGGATGGCGGCTCGTGCCGCTCAGACAAGGTTGGTTAGTGATCTTGGCTGGCAGAGGAAGGGAGAAGGGCACGTAGGGGATTCTCCTGTTGGGCAGGAGTGAGAGCGTTCCCTGGAGAAGGGTGCATGAAGCAAACACTTGGCCAGCCCTCTCCTCCCCAGCCGCTCTGGTCACTCTTGCTTCTGGGCATCTCCTCCCGCAGGAGCTGGTTTGTTCTGGGCCCTGCACGGGGACTGGCGGCTGCAGGGTGACAGGCGGGAGGAGAAGCTGGGGACAGCGCTGCTGCCTGATTTACGTGCCCGCAGCAGGGCTTGTCCTTGGCCAAGTGCATCCAGGGTGTTTGTGTGAGAACTGAAATGCAGTCGGGGCTGGTTAGATCAGCATAAGGCTAATTTTAAATCCCAGATACGCTGCCAGTCTTGTGCTGCATAGCTCCAGCCGTCCTGCTCCCTTTCATCTTGCCGTAGCTTCATCTTTCCCTTTCAGAGTTGTCCCCCTATTGCTCAGTGCAATTCCTGGGCGACTGGTTTTTGTCCCTAAGCCCATTTGTGTGCTTGCAGCTAGTGTCCTGGAAATGTTTGCCCTTGTCAGATCTGTCCCTCTCCTTCAGCCAGCTACAGAGCCTGGCAGATCTAGGCCTCCTGCCAGTGCGTTTGCGGTGCTGTTGTCTCTCAAGCAAAAAGCCCCTCTTTTCTGTAGGTAGCACAGGCTGACAGATGTTTTGACTTCTGCGTTTGTCCCTGCCTGGCTGCCTTGGAGACAGAAAAGGCACATTGAATCCAGCACAGATGGGAGAGATGTCTGCTGGGATCTACCAAAGGTCACAGGAAAACTGTGGAAGGAAGATATTGGTGTCATCTTTGTTCCGTCCCTACTTCCATCCCAGCTTGAGATGCTACAGGGAGGAGCCACTCTTGGTATGTCAGATCTTCATAATATAATCTAGCTTTGTTCTGTCCTGGCTCTTCTTTCTCTTGAAGGCTGTGTCAGCACTCATGTTCTCCATGCCTACATTTAAACAGAAATCTTTGGGTTTCAGGGTTAGGAAGCTGCTCTGAGGAGCTCCGACTCTTCATGCTTGTCACTGCTCGGGGAATGACCGTCCACATGAGAGCTTGAACTCCAGTGCTTAGTGAGAGCCTCTGGTTTGAGCTAAAAAGGCTGTGTTTTGCAAATAATTTTTGCTGGGGGGAAAAAAACAAACCCTAAAGATCCACAAACTAAAAGAGCTGTAATGACCTTGTGTCCCCTGTGAATATGAGGAGACCTAGAACACATTCCAAAGATCAGGGATTCGGTGTTACTCCAGAATCATTGCCACAGCTTATGCTGGTTAAACAATTTGAAGGCAGTTTGCTACCCAGTCCCTTTGGTTTGCGAATACGGGTGAGATCTTGGGATTCTTCTCCTGGTGTGATGGATAGGATCTGTTGTGGAGAGCCACTTTTATGAAAAAATTACTGACCAGCTTTATGGTGTTGTTTGGTTGGTTTCAAAGCTGTTGGTTAATTGAACATCACAGAGTTATAGGCCCGACCTGCCAAATGCAAACAGGGTAATAGTTTTTATTTATTTCAAAGGATTAAACTCCAATCTTTGGTCATGTTTATTGACTGAATATCTCGGGGCTCAGGGTTTTTAACATTTGACAGTAGATTCTTAGCATTATGCTGAGAAAAAGAGGGATGGGTAGGATTCTTAAAATACTTCTCTGTTGTGTCCTTGTCATCCTTCTGCACTGACGACATTTGCTTGTTCACCAAATTGTTGTCATCCTTGCACAAGAAGTACGTTTTCAGCAGATGTTTAGGCAGTGCTAAATTGTAGCAGGTCCATTGCTCTTTGGTACTGTTTCTTCTTTCAAGTGCTAGGCAAATGGTGCTTAAGCCTTTGAATCAAGAAAAGGCTTTCAGAAGTGCTTGAATGATTTAAGAGTGCGGTTCCCTTTGGCTTCTAGTCAGAGTTGGTGCTCTTTAATCTTTTTAGGTGCTTAAAAGACATGCTTTCTTTCCCTCCCCAAGGGTTTGCTGAATCTGTCTCTCCTAAGTGCTAACATGGCCCCTTCAAAGTCCTGTCCAGCCTCCGCTGTGTTATCACAAGAGCCTAGTACAGGAGGAGAGATCAGTGTCTCCATCCTACAGACGGGGAGTTCAGACACGAGGGAGACGGAGTGACTGGCCCCTCGCCAGGCAGGGTTTTTGCAGCACAGATGCCCAAGTCCTACACGACATCCCTGAGCGGGAGATGGCTCGGCTTCTTCCCAGGGAGGTGCTGAGCGTTCCCTGCCGTGCTTTGCTGAGTCAGGGCCTTGGGCTCTGCCTGACACGGTCTGTTTATCCACACGTACAACTACTTGCCAAAACTGCCGAGGTTTTGCTATAAGCTAAAAAGTTGGCTCCAAAACCTCTCAGGGTTGCACTCTGATGGATTATTCTGCGCGCTGAGAAAAGGAAGATAAGGAGCAGGCAGAGGAAAAGNTTCTATGATTCTATGAAATACAGTATTCGGCATATATAATTTGTTGTTTCACTCATGATGTCTGACAGTGGAAGATCATACAAAGTACAAACTCGCTGGTGTTGGGCTCTTTCTCTAGATAGCCCTTCCATTAACGGTGGCTCTCTCGTAAGATCATGTTGGGTGAGTTTTGGACCACCTCTCGCCTATACAGCCCGGGAACTTTGAGCATGAATGGGAATTATAGGGAATTTCAGCAAGCAAAGATGGAGTGAGTTTGAAAAGATTCTTTCTTTGAATTTCTTAAGATGCTACTTCTTTGGGGTGCAGTGATGGCTTGTAATTGGAACAGCTGTAGCCTTGGTGTCAGGAGAGAAGTGGGGTTTCTGGGGAGAATGTCCTTTTCGGGGGGGAGCCTCGGCACTGGCCTAGGTTTTGTGCCTGATGTTTGCTTTCTATAATGACTGCCTGTCTGCAGCTCCTACAGCTGGTGCTGTGGACAGTCTCCCCAGGGGGAGGAGGGCTGGTGGAGCATAGGAACATTTCTTCAGATGATAACTTAATTAAAAATGTTTAGAAAAAAATAATCCTGAAAGTTAATTATTTCTTGGCAGTTTTTAACAATGAATGACAGTGTTCAGCATTTTGGCTTTTGTATGCTTTTTACGTTTTTTTTTTTGAGGTTTTGGTTGCTGCTGATGTTTCTTTCTGTTTGTGTTGATGTGTCCTTGGTTAGCCACGGTGTTTTGTGTTGGCTTGACAATGGTGTGTGTCCCCGGGACCGCGTGTTTCAGTTATCTGGTCTGGGCCAATTGAACAGCTGTAGTCCTCTGGCAGGATGTGTTCCTGAAATGAAAAATATGGTTCTAATTTATTTTTGTTTATTTTAAATCCTGTATGGCAGTCAACACTTCATACTTACCACATTCTGATTATAGACAGTGGCAAAACTGATTTGCTTCAAGTTTAAAAAAACAGAAGTATGGCTTTTTTGTTTTGTTTTGTTTTTTGTTTTGTTGGTTTTTTTAAAGGAAAATATTCTTACTGTTTTGAAACCTTTTAGAATGCTTTTTGATTGTCTGTTTTATGTTGCTTTATTTGAGATTGTCAAATTTACTCCCCAGAGATGTTCAGGAGAGCACTTGCACGCCAAAGCTGAGCCCATCAGCTAAGTTGCTGGTGCCTCTGTTAAAACATATTTAAGAAAGGGGAAAAAACACCACACAGGCAGAGGAGGAGGGAAAAAAGAGAGTGAGAAACAACAGAGGGAGCACTGAGGTCAGGGAAGAAGGAGGAGGAGGAGGAGGTGCTCNTGAAGGGGGCTTATGAGAGAGATGGGACAAACTTTTTGGCAGGGCCTGTAGTGACAGGACAAGGGGAATGGTTTTAAACTAAAAGAGGGGAGATTTAGACTAGGTGTAAGGGAGAAATTTTTTACGCTGAGGGTGGTGAAACCCTGGCCCAGGTTGCCCAGAGAGGTGGTGGATGCCCCATCCCTGGGAACATTCCAGGTCAGGTTGGACAGGGCTCTGAGCAACCTGATCTGGTTGAAGATGTCCCTGCTGTGGGCAGGGTTGGACTGGATGATCTTTAAAGGTCCCAAACCATTCTATGATACTATGACCATAGCCCCCCATCCCCACGTGTTGCTTGGGATGGGGGTGGAGTCTGGAGAAAAGGAGTGAAGTTGAGCCCGGGAGAGGAAAGGTGGTGTTTTAATGTTTGTCTTTTTTGTTTCTCACTAACTGAATCTATTTTACCTGGTAATAAGTTAAGTAATTTTCTTCAAGTCATGTCTGTTTTGCCTGCAACGGTAATTGATAAGCAATCTTCCTCTCTGTATCTCGACCCACAAGCTTTCTCATTCCTATTCTTAGTATTTTCTCCACGTCCTGCTGAGAAGAGGGAGTGAGTGGGCTCCTGGGTAGGTGTTTGGCTCTTAGCCAAGGCTAACCCACCACAGCGGGCAAGAGGTTTTATATCAAACTAAGCAGGTCTCACACTTGTGCACTGTTCTGCACTGCAGCTGTAAGCCACAGCTGTAGCTAAGCTGGCTCATTTAAACGAGCGACTGCAGCAAGGTGAGGCTCAGTGCTGGCTTCACGACTTCACCTGCTTGGTTGTCCAGTGTCCTTAATGAAAGCAGCCTGCCCCTTCTCCCTTCTTCTCCTCCTCCTTACGGCTAGCGCAAAATACTTCTGACAATGTCTGTATCTACGGAGCTTTCCTTATGGAATTCTCCCATGTATGTGCAAACATTGTATTTCTTGCAAAGGTCTTATGCGGGATGCAGATGGGAGACTCGTAGTCTTTTGCGCTGGCAGATAGGAGAGAGGAGCTTGCTGGCTTGGTTGCAACCAGAAGGGATGCATCTCTCAGCCAGACGTGTTGGTAGGATGCCCTCTTTGGTATGAAGGAGGGTAGAAGCTGTCCTTGGCTATTCAGAGGCAGGAGTTGGGCTCCATACCACATTGCTGATCTCAAGAGATCACATCAAACTAAATCATGAGATTCTTTTAAAAAAAAAAAAAAAAATCTTAAAAGACCAAGCAAATTTATCTTGAATTTAATTTCTCTTTTGACTTTTATGCTGTGTTTGCAGGAGGGCAAGGTCAACAATGTGATTGAGTGCACATAAAAATGCATTCACCTCCATAGACTTCCCTGTGTGCTGAGACAGTGACTCCTCCACTCTTGTTTCTTCACCGCTAAAGTAAGCGCCACCCACCTTCCTTATGATCTTGGGTTTTTCCTCTCCTGCCTTTGCACTTTTTCTCCTATATAGCCCTTTGGCATGTGGAGCTACTCACTTCACATCAAGGACTCTTGCAATGTCTTGCAGGTGCTAAATGCTGTGATCTGGGATGTATTTGTGAGAGCTGGCAATGCTGTTACGTGATCGTATCAGTCATGGTCTCCGTACTTCCTACCACTCCTTCCAGCTGTGACCCTGCTGTCAGGAGAAAGTAACCATGTACATCATTCACATCCAAACACAGCTTTTTTTTTTTTCCCTGGTGAATTATATTGATTTTGTAAATATGCACTCAATTAGCACAGTCTGCTAATTCTAAAAATACGTTTATTTAGCTGTCTGTGTCCTTGCTGCTAATGCATACAGTATGACATTGTGCGAGGAGTTGGGTGACCTTTGATTTTGTTTGTAGACTATAAATCAGGGCCATTGTAGCCTGGTTCCTTATTTTCTGCATGTAAGACAGCTCTGTTGTCCTGGTAAATGTATTGATTTATTTGGCAGGATTTGTTTCTCTTAGTAGAAGTAGGCTATCTCTATCATCTCATAAATACAAGCAGGCTTAATAGATTTCCAGGAGGAAGCGTTATGATCTCCTAGGCTTCCTGGTTAACTGGGGCTGAAGAGCTTCATTCAGCAGTTCCTGTGTGTAGCCCTTGGTTTTTGACTTCTGCTGGAGCGCGTTGCCAGAAACCGTACTGCTTTTGTTGAGGATTTGAAGTGACAGACAAAGTACCGTGCGGTTTATTAATTTGTGGCAGTGGTTAATTACTCTTTGTAATAAATTATTCAGCTTTTTTTCAGTTTGCATTTTGCCCAGCTTTAGCTTGAATGGTTCTCAATGTGCCCTTTCTGCTATTTTAGCAGTTCCTTTCCATTACTGGAAATCATATTCCTATATAGCTGATTTTACCTGGTAGATTAGGCAGTTTAAAGTATCCAGTATAAGGTTCGTACACAGGAGAACGTGTTCCATAGGCTTCCAGTAGGACTAATCGTCATCAGATTTTTTTTTTTTTTGTAATTACGACGATTTTTTTTTAAAAGATATTTTAAAATATCTTTCACAGTGGAGAACATGCCTTTTGAATTTCCTTCTAGCAGATTTCTATGCCACTCACTCTCTTGGGATGGTTGACCATGACTACAAGACCTAGGAAGACCTGAATGGCTTAAAACCTTGGCAGCCAAACATTGCAGATATGTTTTTTTTGTGAGACAAAAATGAAAATGAAATGAAATTACATCTATGAAAGTGGATAGTTGGTATGAGAAGGGAAGAAAGTAAATCTCTTTGGGCTCCATGTCCTCATTTTCTATGCTGTAGCTATCTGTTCTTTAAGGACATAAAGGTGAGGCACCTTGTTATATGATGTAGCCTTAACACATATATATATATAGAAATAAAATATTTTGCCTTTTAACACTTTATAAGCATTGTCTTTCCTGGAGACCAAGCAAATGGTGTTAGTTTCCTTGATGTTCTCTGTTAGTGGCCAGTGCTGTGTGGTCTCACAGAGAGTTAATAGTCCCTTGCAGAAGGAGTATCGAGGCCTTTTGGTTTAACACCTTTACTTTCCTCTTACGACAAAAAACAAAGAAGTGGAGATGTGCGTGTATTTTGTCAAACTGCTCCAAAAGAAGCTGGTCAAGGGTGTAGGTGGCCTTAACATGGTGTACGTGGGGAGCAGACGCTGCTGGCAGTCAGCCACTCTGTGCTGTCAGGTCAGTACAGCTGGGGCACCTTTGGAGGGGATAGAGGGACCCTCGAGGGAGCTTACGGGTGAGAAGACTTTGGATTAGACACCAAGTCTTGGCTAGCTCTGGTGTGAGGTGGAGCAGCTGCAGGGCAGCCGGGTCTCTGTGCTGCCGTGGTCCTTCTGCATTTGGCAGCCCCAGCTCTCGTTCTTTAACAGGTCCCTCCTTGCAGGTGGGTGTCTGGAGCTGCTGGCAGCGTTCCCTCACGCAGGGTGTCCAGCTCTTCCCAGACCTCTTCTTGTGACCCCCCCTAAACAGCAGCTCCCTGACTCAGACTCTTGAATAGCTGCTAAGTTTGGATGGCACAGGCTTGGATGCCCATGTCTGGTGGCATCGTATGTCTGGTTATTCCTCAGTTTTTGGGGGTTTGGTAGATGCTGAACTCTGACTGTGGCACTTGAAGTGAGCAGACAGTTGCAAGCATCCCAAGCCTGTGAAAATTCGCTTCCCAAGTATTGCAGGTGCTTTTGTACACCCTAAACACCTTGTATTTATGTTCTTTTTGTGAATACTGAGGATAAGAAAAAAAAGTCCTAAGATTTGGAGCTGATTAAAAGAGAGAAGGAACATAATTATTTAGATAACCAAGTGTACTCAGCAGACTTTTTTGCTGGGGTTAATTTTGCCCGTGGCTATGTTCGTGCTATCGGCAAAGTGACAGTCCTGTCACAGAGAAGGTTTCTACGGAATTCTCACCCGGGCGTGGGAGCCCGGAGTTACAGCTGCACCAGAGCAAGAAGGACAGGAGTTGGTTTTCAAAAACAGCATTTGCAGTGGGTAGGTGTTCCCGTACTCCTCTGCCGCGGCTGCTGTGCTTTGCAATGCTGCACAAGTGGCGCGTTATAAAGAACATTGTGGTCATTTGTGTGTTTGCGGTTCTTTATTTTGTTTGGAATTTGAAAATTCTTTAATGCTTTCAGAATACAAACAGCTATGCAAGTTGTTGGGTTGCACTGAAATTGAACGTCGTAAACCGTTTTAAAACAGTTCTGGGAAGGAGATCTGGAGTCCCTCGGTGGATGTAGATGTTTTGTTGCAGCCCTGGGCGCTGAATCCCGTCATGGCAGGGCACAGTTCATCGAAGTGGCATTCATCTCATCTGTCTCTATCTGTCTAAACTTAAAGCATCTAGGCCAGAAAGTGCTTCAGTCCAGCTATTTCGGGTGCCTATTTTAGGGTGGGTAAGTCATGCTCAGATGACGTCCGTCTCTGCTGGCTGCAGGGTACACAGAGAACCGGTTTGGGTGCTGTGCCTGAGCTCAGCCCTGGGGCACCCCACGGCCTGGGAGAGCTCGCAGCCTCACCGTGTCTTTTAAGACAGCGTTTGCGTGCTCTTGGTTGATACCATTTCTGCTCAGAACAGCGCTCGGGCACCTCCTTCTCTGCCCCCGGAGCGGGCATGTTTTCCCGGAATGAGGCCTCCAGCTCCCACCAGCCGTCCCCTCCTGGCCCCAGCTGGGCTGTCACTGCCCCCCGCCCCTTCTCGGGGCCGGTGACCATCCCACGGGGACCTGACAGCAGGGCAGGCTGCGGGAAACTGAATCTAGCGGTTTACTGTAAACCATTTGCAGCTTTTGTTCTGATCTGTCCTGATGGGTTTTAGCCTAGGCAGACCCAGCAGTGCTTGCACGAATGCTTCCACCAGCAGAGAGAAGGCAGCAACGACTGGGCAAGAACTTCCGTGGCACCACAGCCTGTGAAGGGAATGTCCTTCTGCAGTCTGAACCGAGGAGACGGGGAGTCTCAGCCTGGTTTCCATCCGCTGGACTGTGCTGTTCTCTAGCTTGTGTCTCATCTTAAGCCTCCGGTGACGTTAAAGCACGGCTGCGTCTCAGCCGTGGATGCACGATGGAGTGTTGACCTCTCTCGTTCTGCCAAGCTGAGCGAGATGAACCCTCAGGGAAGGCGGTGTGCTGGGGGCAGGTGTGGTGGGTACCCAGGGAGTACCCACCCAGGAGGACTGCCTGCCTCGGGCGTAGTGAGCACCTATAGATAACAACAAAAAGTTGGTTGTACCAGGGGGATTTGTGAGAACAAACCACAAGTTTACTGTGGATGTTAGCAGATGAGTCTATGCTTGCACATTCCTGCAGAGTCATTTTTTTCTCTCAGGCTTCACAATCACAGATGTGGTGAGGCTATAAATGCTCTAATTTCTCTCCTCCTTAATTCAGAATTTGGACTCTTCCCTGCTCCATTAAATCCCACATTTAACTTTATTTTGAAGAGTTTTAGTCATAGAAACAGTGTTGGGGACAGAAATGGTACATTTAGTTCTGCTGAATGGATATGGTATTAGATTGACAGTCCCTGTCAGTGTGTAATTGCAGATTAATGGGATGTAGTCTGTCATTATGGCAGCTCAATAGCACAAGTTTCAGAGCTGTGCACAGTCCAGGCTTTCATTTCTTGTTGGAGGGGGCTACTCTGACCTGCCTTGCACAATTTTCTCCCTCATCTCTTGTGGCAGAGACTAAGGGTGTTTACAGTTCAGGTACTTAATGACCCCAGCAATATGATGCAAGACCAACAGTGTAATTTAAAGGGTATGAGGAGATAGGGAAGAACTGATACAATATGGGAATGACAGAATCCAGCAATATGCTATAAGGAATGAGATATGTATGAAAAGCTTTATGTTGTGAAATGAGCAGCCTTCTGCACAACATGTACCAGCGGATGTGAAAGTATTATTTGTGTCCAAAATGAATAGAGTTGCTGAGCTTTACTAACCAGACCATGAAGTCAAGGGAGGGCCCATATTCACGGACTGCAAAATGAGGGCATTCCATGAAATGGGTTATTGAAGTAACTTTCCCAGTTACTGCCGACTTGAGCCTCTATCAGCCAGTACTTTAATACTTAATGTCTTGCAGCAGATGACTTGTGCTGAGCTGGTTGGTTCGAAGGTGTTTTCACTGAGGACCACCTTGAGATGTTTACCTACCTAAAAAGTACTTTACACCATAAGCAGCCCTCCTTATGTCTGCAGACAAACATAATGCTGTTTGGGAATTGAAGGGATTGTAGTTTGGCCCTAGGGCAGGAGCTGAGTGAGGAACCAAAGAGGTGTTAGAAAGGGCTTCATCGCCTTAAGATGTAATAGATCTCCTTCAGTTTGCCTTCCCTTGTGCGCCAGCCTGCCTTGCTGTGCGGGTTCCAGGTACCTCCTCAAGAGCCACTTGTTCTCGGGCTCCACAACTGGCGGTCCTGCTTGTGCAGGCAGTGCAGGTGGGCTGCCGTGAGATAGAATGGACTTTGCTTTTTGATGGGGTAGGGAAAAGGTTCCTGTGTGGGAGTGGGCAGAGGAGGTGTTTATCCCTCCCTGTCTGACTGGAGTCACATGGAGGAAACGCTGACCATCCCAGAATGTAAGAAATGGCTTGGCAACCTCTGTGGCAAGCACAAAGCTGCTTCCTCCTTGACAGATTTCAAGGCAGCAGTTCTAGTGCTGGTGAAAGGACACTGAGGAGAAGAGAGAGCCCACAGCTGGGGAGCTTCAGATGTACGTGACAAATCCTCTGGGAATTTTTCCTTATGCTATAAAAAGTGTAGCTTCTGCCACGTTTACTTGTGATGCACTTGTTCATGCTTCTGACGCTAGCGTAAGTATTTTACATGTCCAATTTATTCTCTGCCATTGTAAAAGTGGAAACTGGCAGGGCCTAGCAAGTCTTTACGCAGAGAATACCAATCTGTTGTTGAAGCTGCTGACCCAGAGGGGCCAGGGATGCTGCTAGGCAGAAGCAGCATGTCTCTTAATAATCTGATATAGCATGAGCTCGACTGTGCTTCTATGTGAGAGCGTTAGGGACTTGTGAAGAGCTCCATTGCTCCTGTGCACAGAACAAATACACTAGTACCATGCCCAAACCTCCATGTCAGAGCATCCCTGGAGCTGCTGTTGCTTCCTATTCCCTACAAGGAGGTAAGGATGCAGCAGCAAAGTGTGGGGAGTGGGGTAACCAGGCTCTTCCTCCTCTCCCTGTTGGCCTGCATGTCCGAGAGACGTCTGGGGAAAGGATGGGGAGCAACCCCCAGGGCTAGGTGTAAAGCCACCCGCCTGGGAGCGGGGCTGCGGACTGCTCTTCCTCCAGGGCCCGGATTCTTCCTCTGGACCGAGCTGTGCCAGGAGGGAGGTGGCTGAGGTTGCTGCCTCCCGGCTCTGTGGACAGAGCAGTGTGTGTGAGTACTCCCTTATCTGCTCCAGGCACAATCAGGTTGCCTAGCTCACAACAATTTGTATTGGTTTGCACTGATAATTTATTTTTCCTACAGGTAAGTAAGCAATTTTGACAAAAACAGCTTTTCAGGCAGCACTGTGGGTGATAGCATCCAGGAGGGAGTTGCAGTGAGTAGCTGGAAGGTGTGAAACTCTTTTGAAGGTATGTGGGAATCCAGGAAAGAAGTCTCTGATGGCCTGAGATTCATAACTCTCTGCCCTTTGCTCAGGGCTTGTTTGACAGCAATGAGTGAACTAAATATTTGTGTATTTATGGTTTGCAGAAAAAAAGTAAATTCTTAGACATAATAAATATAGGTGGATAATACCACAGAGCCACCAGCCTACTTCAAAAGACTAGTAAGATCCTAATAATGCCTTTGTTTAAAAGGACTGAGACGCTAATTCACCCCTAGAAGTGGGGAAAGTCTTTATCATTAGTACCATGCTGCCAGATTTAGTAGTATGAAAATAATGCAAACAGTCATCTATAATGCAAATGTTGACATCTGATTAATAAAGAAAATAACATGAGCAATTAATCCATGAGAGAATAGATCGTTATAAATGTAAATTAGATCATCAAAGGGTAAGCCACACAGAAATAAAACTACCTCAAAACATGATTAATTATTGAAATTCCAGTAAAAAAGGCATCTTTAACAATAGAGTCCTTGGAAGACATGTCATGTGGTTTATCAAAATTCTGGACAGGGTTATTTTACAATCCCAAAATTGATTAGCTTCATTATAAATATAACGGGGACATTTATTCCACCCAAGATAGCATGCTGTTTTAGGGACAGAGCACAGCCTTAGCACTAAACTGATCTGGTTCTGATTTATGCGCACCCAGTTTTTGTTATAGTATGTAGTTCGCTTGGGTAAGTCAGGAGACACCTGCTTGCATTTTTTCAGGGAGGAATGTAGCTTTTGCATTAACACGTATTTGTACCTGCCTACGATCTTAATCACCTCAAGATTCGGTGCTGGAGGAAGGATTGTCTTTCTGGTCAGCGCACAGAGTTTTGTCAAAAATCAGTTTCTCTTCTTGCCTTTCAGAAAAATTTTCAGGTGACCTTGGGCAGATCACGTTATCTCTCTGTGCTGTGTTCTCTACCTTGGTTTTGAATGCTTCAGCTTAATGTTGTATAAGATGAAATTATTTAAAACGTCTTCATTTCAAGTAACGCTGGGAATCTACCCTTGTAAAATCCTGGTTACTTTTTAAAAGCTCAATTAAAGTTGTTATTCTTTTCTAACAAAATAGGGCTTACTGCTCTTCAAGTGTTGTTAAATACTCTAGCGACATCGTACTTTGAAGACACACAGTATTTTAGCACTGTTAGTAACATTAAAGGCCAGGATCATAATCTGCATCTTTCCTGAGGTTTAATTTTACATCTTGCTATTATTAGAGACCTACTTAGGAACTTGGCAGTTTTCCCCCTTTCTGTTAAAACTAGACTCAATGTGCTTTACTGCAGCAGTTTAAGTGCAGTTTATATGGCATCATGGCGGTGCGCTGAGCACTCTGCAGCACTGGCCTTATGCATCTCCTTGGTCCTATGCCAGGCCAGTTGGGGTCTGAGAGCTGTTGCTGGAATGAGTATTTGAAAGGGTGTCAGAGGGCGGAAAAATATGAGAAGCATCTCTGAAGCTGGTACAGGCAAGAAGGCCTACAGGCGGTCAGGGAATTACTTGTAGCAAGGGTCCAGAAAAAGCTGACAACAAAGGTTTGTGTACAGGACAGGTTGACAAGAACATTGAAACTGAGATAGAATCCAAACAACTGTCTCTTGCTGTGCAGTTTCTTCTTTATTTGAGGAAACAAGATTTTCTGAGTATTATTTTGTGAATAAATATTATCCAGGAAATGCCATATCTGGCCTTACTTTCTATTCTTAATAGAAACAAGTCACATAACCCCAGCTTAGGTTAGCCTCTGGGGTAGAAAGTGTCTCAGAACAAGTTTTGCGTACTGCTCTACTTAGATTTATATGCTGTTTTGTCTGCCCACATCTCTGTATTACCTTAAATATATGACACCTAGCAGAGAGTCCCAAGTCCTGGTGGTCACCTCTCTGGAGCTTCAGTTGTCTTTTGGTTTGGCACCTTACTTGTCAATTCAGTTTTGCTACAGTTTTTCCCCTGCTCTGAAGGACAGCAAGGTTGAAATATCTGTAAAAGATGGGTTTCCTCAGAGCCTCTCGGCTGTTAACAAACACCGAGCGTTGTCTGGTTCCATACAGGAATCGGCATCTCAACCATGGCTTGAAGTTTTCTCCAAAAAAGTTTGTCCTCACTACAAGCCAGTCAGTAGTTTTTATTGCTCCTGAATATTGTTTTCAGCCCTGGCAGACTTACCTTTTGCAAATAGCACTCCAGTGCTGACGCTTGTGGTGCAAATTTCTGTAACTGAGAAGGCCACCTGATGGTAAATGTTTCTGTTTCTTCATTCAGTCAAATGGCTTTTGAGGCATTTCTTACAGGAATTTAGTTGGAATATTGTATTAGGTACCTTTGTGCTTTTGAGCCTCCAACAGCTAGATTTAAATGCTGCAGAACATATACAGAAAACCCAGGAAATGAGAAACAAATACCTACCAGGAAAAAACACTTTTGCATCTTTATACTGTCATTGTCTCTTACAAACCAACCCCTCTGGCCTGATTCCTGTGTACAGCACTCCTGTGAGGAAAAAACTTGGCTTTGACTAACCTTTCATTTGGTGCTCCTGAGCCTTTGGTGGTACCAGCAAGTCACTTCTATTACTGTAGGCATCCAAGTTTAAATTGCAGCCTTTTTAGCCTGTAATGGAGAGTGTCCCACTTGGTCGTCTTCAGCCTGAGGAAGGATGAGTGCAGTGCCTTATCCCAAGGACCTGGGAACAGAAACAGAAATGCTAGAATAAGTATTTTCCTGAGTTCCCTTAGGGCTGCAGAGAGAACCCTGGGGGGAGAAAGGCAGCTGAGAAGAAATGAGTGTTGGTAAATGGTATTAAAAACAGGGAGAGATATATGAATGTGTACAGAGGGTTGTTAAGTGAGGGAGCAGACTGTGAACCCAATTTATGCCAGTGGCATGAGGAATGAGACGAGAAAGGTGGCACTCGGTAGGTTCCCTTGGCTCCTCATAAATCTCAAAGTGGCTGCCTTTCCTTTTTTAGTATCCTGTAAAATGCAACCCTGGGACTGTTAGAAGATGTGCTGGTGAAGGTGAGAGGAAATGAGAGAAGACATTTCCTCGTTCTGGCCTTCGTTTCCCAGATTTTCAATGATTTGTTAGTCAATTAACTGGAGGTCAGATATATCTGTAGTTTGTTAAAGTGTTACGCTCCAGTAGAGTATGTTGTTCAACTTATGTTGTCTGCATCTTTAGAACCACACTTGGTGTGACAATATTTTGGGTTCACAGTGATGAAGAAAAGGATTTTAATTTTTCAGCATCCTCTGTGCAGAATGACACTTATGCTTTGCGTATTTCTGTATTTTTAGTAGGAATATAAAAAAGTTGCTGGAGGCTAGTTAATTCCTAGAAATCATTTTAATTAAGGGGGAGAGGAGAAAAGGAAGGAGAGGCAGCCTTTTGGTTTTCCTACTGTGGATTAGTTGGTTTAAGTCTGGAGGGCCAGTGACTAGTACTTCTGATGTTCCTCATCAGGATCCTCGTCCTCTCCCCCGTTATCTAATGCGTCCTCAGTCTGGGGACTCCACCAGCGTTGTCATCTTGTCAGGCCATGGACCCTGGGGGGCTGAGACTTTTTTAGCTTTGTGCTTAGCACATGTGTAACGAAAAACGACCATGTGCTTCCAAAGAGCAAACGCTAAGTGCTAATGAGAAGTTACCAGTGAGGCATGAGGAGTTGCTTTGCAAAGCACGTAGTATGAATCGTTTTTTAGACTTTGGCCGTCCCTTCCCACTTTGTCCTCGGCTGACACGCAGCCCTTTAAAAACCGAGGCCTGGGTTCATTTGTCATTGATTTCTGAAGTCGCCCAGAGACCCGTTGCAGCTCTGCACGCTGCGGGCCAGCCGTGCGGGAGGCTGGTGGGAGCACCGGCATCGCGCCTGGATTTGTTCTGCTTGTAAACGGGCGAAAGCTGTGTCTTGCGATCTGGTGATAAATTCTCTGGAGGTCAGCGGAGGAGTTTGATAAACATCTTGGCCTTTCCATGGGGATCTCCCCATGGCCAATAGCTCATCTGAAATATGTATTTTTGACCAATTCCACATGATCCCTGTGAGCGGCCATTCTCTTTCCTGGCAATCTGAATTCCAGCCAGACAAGGCCTCAGCTTCTCATTGTCCTCTCTGTCCCTCATACGAGGTAGCTGTTTTTTCAAGAGGGTGTTTTTAAAGGGTGTCTGCTGACACAAACCTCCCAGGCGCGGTTATCTACACAGGGTAGGAGAAATCTCTTTTTAAAGGCATTAATGGAAGTAATTCCCTAGCAAAATTCAGTAACTTCAGTGAACTGTCCTCAGTGTCTGTATGGATAGGACCTCGTTACCCTCAGGGTTGCTCAGTGAGTGATTCCCAGGCCAAGATGAACTTACATTCCCCTTTCAGTCGCCTGCTGGACCGGGTACGTATGGATTACCGATGCTCCTGGCTGCTCCGTGCCCACTGGAGACCTCCCGTTGCCCAGGCGCTCTCTGTTCCTGGTTGCCCCGAGGCAGTGAGCTCTGCCAGCCTTGCTGTAGCCATCAGTGCCATCAGCACCTCCGTACCCCTCCCTGCCCCCCGAAATTAGGGGCGTTTGTAGCCCCTCTTGCTGGGAAGCAGCGCGACAGCCTGGGCGTCCCTGGCTCTCGTGTCCGTGCTCTGAGGCTCCCCAGACCTGCGGGGCTGGGCCTCGGGCTTCCTCCCGGGCTGGCGGTGCACCATCGCCTCTCCCCGTCTGGTGACGGCCGACGGCACCTCACGCCGAGCTGTCCCCGCTTGTCAGGGAAACGCTCCGTCTCCTCCTCAGGGTGTCTGGTGATTGACCCACGCCGGCCGATTGTCCCCGATGAGGAGAAGCCCGGTGGCGGCGTGTGTGTGCCGGTGAGAGAACGCGCCCTCAGGGGAGCAGCCGAGCTGCTTCGGCAGGAAGGGTCGCTTGCCGCTGGCAGAAGATTTTGTGAGAAAGGCAGAAAGCTGGGAGTGGAGGACCGGGGTCATGCTGCAGGACGAGCTTGGACGAGTGACTTAGGTCCACACTGATGCTATGGAGTTTTAGGTGAGTATCTGAAGTGTCCTAAGTTCAGAGGTTGGGTTAAGAGAGACGCTTAGGCTAACCCTCTTCCTCCCGTCTTTCGTGCGTGCCGTCTGGTTGTGTGCTGGCTAGAGACGGTGCTGTCTGCGTGTCCGTGCGTGTGGGAGCGCAGTCAGCGCTCATCAGGTGGGAATCTCCTCCTGCCCAGCACTGTGCCCACATTAGTAGCACTCACAGTATTAATAATGGTGGGGGAGGTGGGAAATAATTTATTAATTTCTAAACCAGTTAAACTCATTTAGCGTAAGGCCAGATGTTTCAAAGCTGTATGCATCAGCCCTCTCAGTTTCACTCCACTGGTGTCACGGCTTTCTGAAAACAAAAGCCTTGTACTGTCTAGGGAGTTTTCTGCTGAACTTTTAATAGCTTTATGATGAGGTGCTCTGCAATTCAGCAGGTAATTGGCCTGTGTGTAACCCAAAATGTTTCTGCAGGAGTATGTAGGTGAACAGCAGTTCGTACTAATTAAATAATTGCTTCCATTAAGCTGAACATAATTAATGCAACTTAGATAATAGAATCAGAGAATCATGGAATCATAGAATCACTAAGGTTGGAAAAGACCTCTAAGGTCATCGAGTCCAACCGTCAGCCCAACCCCCCCATGCCCACTAAACCATGCCCCCAAGCGCCTCATCTCCACGTCTTTTCAATCCCTCCAGGGATGGGGACTCCACCACTGCCCTGGGCAGCCTGTGCCAAGGCCTGGCCACTCTGTCAGGAAAAATTTTTTCCTAATGTCCAACCTAAACCTCCCTTGGCACAACAATAGAGAAAGGTAAGTTGGTAATTTAACCATTGTGGGTTTGGGGCAGAATTGTCAGTGATTTACTTCGTGGCAAAGAAGGCGGCATTGGGAAATATTGCTACAGAAAACTGGAATGAAAGGGGATCACCCTGCAGGGTGCATGGCTGCAGGTTAGACTTGTGCTGAAAGCTTTTTATACTTCTGCAGTGTTGTGTGGCAGATCAGAGTTAGAGCTGGGAGGGAGTATGCTTTTCTTTTTTGGCTCAAGAAGCTTTTAAGGCCTAGAAAACTTGAATGCGCTTAGAAGGCTGTGTCCTTGCCCCAGGTGCCCCAGCAGCCTGCAGCCTCTCCCCTGCTCCCTCTGGGAGTTTCAGCTGCCCGGGGTCAAGGCCGGCTCTGATTCGGGGCAGGGTCCGCGGCGCTTGGCCCCAAGCTCGAGGGTGGGCTGGGGGCGAGGGGACAGCGAGGCCGGCGGGGCAGAGCCCTCACCACCCCTTCGGCCGGTCCTGAACCAGAGGAACAGGCAGGTCCGGTGGTGGTAGCCAGGGCTGGCCGGGCGCCGTGATCCGGTGCGTGGAGAGGAGGCAGGTCCCAGATGAAGCCAGGGTGTTGCACTCGGGATCAGCAAGGCAGAGGGCCGGGCACAAGCTTGTGTGAGCTCAGGCAAGGCCCAAGGGCTTGAGCTTACGTGCAGCTCCATAGCAAAGGAGCGAGGGCCCTGCGGGAGGCATCTCACAGGACTCTCTCAGGCTTAGCTGTTTCACAGCGGTCTCCGCTCCTGGTTATGTCGTTCTAGGGCTGGGCTTGAGCACAGGCAGCCAGACCCTCAAGAGAGAGGGGAGAGGTTGCAGAGCCCCTTCTGCACCCAGGTGAAATAAAAAAACCCCCAGCCTTATAAGATTTTCACACACGAAAAAAGAGATCTGTAGCCTTTTGAGAGGAAATGGCCTCAAGTTGTGCCAGGGGAGGTTTAGGTTGGACATGAGGAGAAATGTCTTTCCTGACAGAGTGGTCAGGCCTTGGCAGAGGCTGCCCAGGGCAGAGGTGGAGTCCCCATCCCTGGAGGGATTTAAAAGACGTGGAGATGAGGCGCTTGGGGACATGGTTTAGGGGGCCTGGGGGGGTTGGGTTGATGGTTGAACTCGATGAGCTTAGAGGTCTTTTCCACCCTTAGTGATTCTGTGATTCTTTTCACCTAATGTTGCCAGTGGAGGGTTGGCCAGGGCACTCTCTGGGACTGCAATAACCACATTCAAGACTCTGCTTGTCCTCCTCACAGATCTCAGCTTGAACCTGTCTTCTACTCCCAAAATGAGTATCTTGCTATTCCTGAGATGTATATCTCACTTACCAGGGCTTTGGTTCTTCTTGGCAGGGGTTATTTTTTTCCTATCCCTTTACTTACACCTGAAATTCCAGCCTGGAGCTGGAAAAACTTTATGAAAGCCAAGCAAATGACAAAACCCTCTTTATTTTAATTTACCTCAATGTTTGCGAGTGTTGTGTATCATCATAGGAAAGAACGTGTTCACCTCTGGCGTGGTACTGTAACGCCAGTGAAAAATGGGCATTCAGTCATAGATTGAAATGTTCTGTGTTCTAAATGCTTGTGTCTAGTCCCAGAGCAAAGAAAGCCCAAGTGACGCAGGCATAGCTGGAGCAGCTGGGGCAGGATGAGATCTTTACCACCAATCTTGCTGAGCAGAGGCCAGCCAGAAGGGCGTCCTCCAGGCACAAGCCGAAAGCATCACAACTCCTTCATTCCACAGTGCCTCGTATCTGAGGAATTCCCATAAACTCCTGCTGCCAGCAGCGGCGCTGGGAATTGCGGGACTGATGCTCAGTGAATTCCTGGTAATTTTGTCCTTGCCACTGCTGCTGTTGGGGATGAATCACAATAGTCTGGTTGTCAGTGGAAGCTGGAGAGGAGGGCAGGTGTGGTCCTACACTAATTTCCTCCGTGCTCTCACCTCTGTGTCTGTCCCTGCTCTCGGAGGTCTGAAGTCCTGTGCTGGAGTGCAGGATTTACCTGCCTTGTTGTGTTATTTTAAACCTCTTCTAAGTATCAGCTAAGATCAAAAAACCTCAAGTGTTCTTTAGATAAGTAGCTTGCTCTTTATAAGCAAAAGCAAAAGATTGAATTGTCTTGACATTTTCTAATCTTTCTGTTTTCGCATGTTGAAGCTTAAATGTATTGCGAAAGGCTCCTGCCATTTTTCTGAGGTCTGCTGGGTCTCTGGGGACAGGAGCAAACCCTCGCCTCCTTGCAGTCTCGTTTCTCTATCTGGTCCTGCGACCTTCAGGGGGCTGATGTAAGGTTTTGCTGTCCTCAGGACCATGCTGGCTTCTGGACAGTTTAGGCATACCCGTTACTAAATTTTATCTGATGAGGAAATATGAAAAGATCAAATATGGCTTTTTTCTCTGGAAAACCTCAGCTACATGAGTTGCTTGGGGGTGGAGCTGGGTGGCTTCTTGTCAATCAATACTGTCCTGTTCCCCATGGTACTGCATCTCTGTTCGAACTGCTGGAATTTATTATTTGTGTAATGAGTTTTCCGGCCTCAGCTCTAATCTTACTTACTTGCGCACAGTCTGTATCCAGCATTGACACAAATCATTTCTATGCCGAGATAATATGCAGTGAAAGGGAAAACATATTTAGATGGCTGTGTTGGATTTGGGACCCCGCGAAGCTCATCATTCCTGCCTTTTCTTATCAAATAGCAGACTGCAGCATTCTGGTCCCATGCAGCCCATCAGGGGTAAATGTATTTCTGTCAAGGAAAAGAAAGAAAATTCAGTCCCTTTCTCTTTCTGCTCTGGTGCTCCAGAAGATGCAGAGAAGAGAAATGTGATCCCTGAGGATCTCCGTAGATAGCAAGAAGAGAATATATAGAGAAGGCGAAAATCAGCTACAGGGTGCCATACCTTGAGGAATTCCAGATTCAATTGACTTTTGATACCTCAGGCTTTAAGCTGTCTTTTGGTAGTAGGCATTGTAGATGATGCTGTCTTCAGGCAGCAGACAGCAACATGCGGGTTCTTCCAAGAACGGGGAGGGGGGCGGCGTGGTGTGTTGTCACTTTTTCCACAGAAATGTCAGAATTAATTATTCTTTATTGATGGTAGAAGCGTTTTGTCAATCGTTCCACCCTTGAAATGAAAACAATCCAATTAATAACGCTGAAAGGAAATGTTTCACAAAGGACTGGAAAATGTACCCATTTTGAATCCCAGTGAAAAATAGAGCCTTCAGTGTGCCAGTATTTTTTCTAAAATTGTTTTCTGACAAGCCTTCTCTTGGTAAGGGTCTCACGTCAGGGGAGACGAGGAGGTAATGACTATCTGTTGTTAGATGTGTCTGTGTGAGAGACTGGTGGTGGTGGTACCTAATCCTTGTTGCTTAAAAACACGCTCCCAGGTGGGAGCCACCTGCAAAATGCGGCTCGTTAGAGCTTCTCTCCAGCTGCAAGGGCAAGGACTGTGGCTCACGTTGCTGGGCTTCCGATATTTGATAACCCTGGTCTGGAGTGTTCCCCTCTCCTTTCGTTTGCCTGGCTGTGCCCGTCAGCTGGCTCAGACCTGCTCTGAATCCGGAATTTCGGCCGAGGCTGAACCTTGGGTACCAGGGCAGGGAGGCCTTGAGCTAGAGATGTCTTCCCTGCCAGGAGACAGAGTGCCCTGTTAGTTGCCTTTAGGGCATGATGGAAGAATCATTTGTTTAATCTGATCTGTTTAACCTTGGCCGTACTGCCATTGCCCTTCAGATTTCTGGTTTGCATTTGTGATACTTTTCTCTTCCCCCCTGGAAGCTGAACTTGCTTCATCAGTTGGAGTGGCTGCTGAAGAGCAATGAATTCTGCCTTTGTACCAGGCTTTTAAAGAAATTATTTATGATTCTAAGATGATTGGATGTGTTTCAGTGCCAGCACTGGGTATGCATTTTTAAGAATGCTATTGAGACTCTCATACAAAAAATTGGCTAGGCATGTTTTTATGATGTTATTTTATAGTAATAAAGAAAGTATTGAGTGCAGTAGTATTAAAAAAAATGCTTTCAATTAATTTATTAAAACATTTTCAGCGCTTTCTTCCTTCCAGGACAGGCAGAATTTAAACAAACACCAAGCAAAGGAAGGGGACAGAAACATTTTTTGACCTTACATCTTACATCTCTTTTGCTTTAACTGGGACTAGTTAGGCTGAATACATAATCATAAGCTCAGAGGCTTAACTTTTGTTGAAGGGAGCTTCTGTAGCAGGATTTTGAAAAGTCACAGTGTGATTGATGTCAAGTAAGCCTGAAGTTGCACAGACTTTGAGCTTTTTATCTGCAATAATGTGAGTTAACCTCAGTGAACAATCAACAGCCGTAGTAATGGGCTAACAGAGCATCCAGATTTTAAAAAAATGTAGATGATGACAACAAAGAGATCTTGGCTTTTTTACTCTTCGAAAGTTAAATGGAAAAGCTTAAAGAACTTGGTGGTTAATATTTTGATGGGGCCAGTATGGTTTTAAAAATTTTCAACAAAATGGATGTTGCTGAACATTCCTTATTAGTCTGTTTTTCTGGCAGACATGAAAAAATAAGTTCATAAAACAAAAAGATTAAAAACCGTGAGAAGGGAAGAAGCCATTTTAGTAATGTTGCCTATAGATGTGTTTCATTAGGCGGGCAGTAGAGCTGCTCCTCTGCTTCAGGCAAAAGTCCAGAATTCATTTCTGGGCTATGTGCCTGGTCAGTTGTATCTTTCTGTGTACATCTCTGTGCTAAAAAGCAAAAGGATTTACAGCAGAGGACTTAAAGCTGTGGTGGTCTCTAAGAATATAAGTCAAGCTAGATCAAGTGATACATAAGACACACAAGCACTTTCTTGGATTGGAAACAAGGCAGAAACTTCGGGTAGGTACATTGTAGAAACAATTCCTCCAACTTTAATTTTACTCAAAATTTTGTTGGTTTTGCTGCTTTTGCCATTTGAAACTGGAACAAGCATGGAATTCTGTTTGTTCTAATAAGCTGGAAATGAAAATAAAGACACATTTGTCCCAGTGAGGTCCTTTTCAATATGTAGAGTTCTCCCAAGATGTCCTCCTGTTCATGCCTCACTTCTGTAAAATCCTCTCTTGAGAGCTGCTGGAAAATAAGAGTTTGGATGCGTTTTTCCAGTTGTGAATAATCTGTTCCTGTACTATGGATGCACTTTGGATTGGGACATTATGGAGGAAAGCAGATTTTGTATCTTGCATGGCACTTGAAGCTCCGCGCCTGATGCAGTAATGCTGTTTTAAGCAGCAGAAGGGTTCAAAAAGTGGGACTGCTGAACATCTGTGTTTGTTCTTGTAGAGTCTGTCTGGTTGAATAAAACACATCCTCCAATGCCATCCTCTTCACTTGAAACAGGTGTTTGAAGTTCACCCTTTTGGATGACTTTGAACCGAAGGCAAGGAAAGCCTACTGGGAAAACAAGTGTCAAAGGCCTTGTAGGCCTTTTGAAAGAGTTAAATCACTCTCTGATCTCACTGGTTTCAGTCAGGTTATTAGGTCTTTAAGCATCTTGTCTTTGAGGATTAGTCTGAACTCGTAATTGTCCATTCCTGATGGTTTCCATCACTCCAAGTGCACTAATCCTGCCTTAAACAATAACCACGGCAGTCATTGCATTGGCATAAAAACTCTTGTTATTCTGCTTATAATATGCTCCACTTAAAAGCTTTCCCTTCCAAGCCTTTCAGCCAGTCCATAATGGGGGTGATGGGGGGTGAGGAGCATGGGTAAAGCTGAGCAGAGCCATAGCACTTGATAAATCCCTTGTTCTCAAGAACTTGTTCTCAAGTCCTCTGGGCTCCCGGAGGAAGGGAAGTGTCGTCAAGCCACCGTTTTACTAAAACCTGCTGGTGGCAAGCTGGCAGAGTGTTGATCCCTAGGCGGTTTGCATTAGAATGTGATCTAACGCCTGCACCTGCCGAGTGCCCTGTGGGCTTTGGGGAGACTTCTTGTTCTTGTATGCATTTGTACCTGAGTCTTATCGTGACAGAAGTGAAGGGCCACGAAGATGATTAAGGGGACTGGAGCATCGCTCATATGAGGAAGGACAGAGAGAGCTGGGCCTATTCAGCTTTGAGAAGAGAAGGCGCGGGGGGATCTTATCAATGTATATAAATACCTGAAGGGAGATTGCAAAGAAGGTTGGAGCCAGGCTCCTTTTAGTGGTGCCCAGTGACAGGACAAGAGGCCATGGGCACAAACTGAAACATAGGAGGTTCTGCCTGAACATCAAAACGCTTCTTTGCTGTGAGGGTGACTGAGCCCTGGCACAGGTTGCCCGGAGAAGTTGTGGGGTCTCCATCCTTGGAGATCTTTGAAAGCTGGCTGGACACCATCCTGGGCAACTGGCTGTAGGTGGCTGTGCTTGAACCAGGGTGGTTGGCCCAGATGACCTGCAGAGGTCCCTTCCAACCTCTGTGATTCTGTGAAGCTAAGTTTTAATACAGAGCGTCACGTGGGCAATGACCTGACCCGGGATGGAGGTTTAACTTTCCTGCTGTCTTGTCTCCTCCAGAGCTACGTGCAGTCATCTCATTCTTTTGTACAGTATGGTCCCACTAATGACACCTTTTGCTGTTCTACTGATTTTTTTTTAAAATTATTTTTTAATTTTCCCTTTATTAAAAACTCTCCAATTTCTCTATGCATGAGATTTTGGGGAGATCTCAGCTTTCACTTAAAATATAAATAAAAAATTAGTCTTCGTGGTTATAGAGAAAAGGATCAAAAGCATAACTTTCTAAAAAGCCAAAATATTAAGTAATAAGGAGATTCTAATGCTCAGTGTTTTATGAAAACATTTTGATTTTAGGAAGCTGATTTTTTGTTTTTCTTTAGATTAACTTGGCAGTATTAGTTTCATGTATTTTCTGTTCTTCAACAAACTTTCCCCCCCCCAAAATGATGGATTTATGTATTACATATTCTGGATGTGAAGAATTTATGTATGCATCTTTTTTGAGTCTCAAGTCCATGAAGTGCTCATATCTGATCCAGTGTTTAATGTGATTGAGATTATGCAAAGAAGCTGATAATGGTACCCTGCTCTAATTAAGTGCTTGAACATGGGCCTAAGTGGAAACATGCTGTGTGGGATGTTCAGAAGTGCCCATGGGAGAAAGGAGCTTACGTCCCGTTGAGAGTGAAGAGCTTGATCCCACCAGCTTGAGAACGGGATGTCTCCCCCCGGCTCTGCTCCCGCTGCTGTTGGCGGGTGTTGTTCTGATGGCTTCATGAGCCAAGCCGCGGGTTTCATGCACCATCACTTTACAGTCACACTAACGAAAACTCTTACACCTTGCCAGGTTTTTCTCTATTAGGTTTCAATCCAGTGATTTTAGTCCTTTATTTAATGATTAGTGATTTAATGATTAGTGATTAATGATTTAGTGATTTAATGAGGGGATCTCTTTTGTCCTTCCCGAAAGCCACGGTCAGAGAGAGTTGTTTTCCTTGCATTTTGCAGAAGACACGTGGCTTCTGACACGCAGGCTCCTCTTTTGCAGGTCCCCGGGTTGCTGGTTGCGGAGAGGCCACCTTGTCAACTGGGATCACGTCAGGTGCTCTGAGCTCCCGTTCCTGCGTCAGGTACGTGAGTGGCTGTGGTCAGTTTATCGATCTACAGTAAAGTTCTGAGTGGATAATTGCATTTGAACTTAAGGCCTAGTGAATGGCTTTTTAAGGAGTAGAAAAGACAATCTGCAGAAGCTATTATAGTTAATATAATGGATCAGGCTGGTAACAGAGATGTTGCTTACAGCTGATGTGGACTGTATTTCCTTGCTTCCTTCAGGGTGGGATGGCTTGGAAAGACATTGTGCTGAGCCCTTTGGGTGAGGGGGCCGAAGTGGGCATTGAATTATTATCCCTTTTTTTCCCTAGTATTACTGGCAAACTAAGCTAACTTCAAGTGATGCGGGTACTGTTTACCTGAACACAGAGAGCAACTCTCTTCTTTCCAAGTCAGATCAATTTTTTCCACTTATGATATGTATGAGACTTCACTATTTAAGAAAAAATAAAAAAAATCCTGTCTACCAAAGTCATGCGTGAAATCTGTCCATCTTCATTCTTTCCCCCTTGAACCTGTGTCTTTTGTCCACGGTCTATGTATTTTGAATAGGGGAAAAAAACCAACCCAGTTCTTCCAATCATGTTTTAAAAACAGTGGAGGTATTGAAGAATACGCTGTGGTAAGGGAAGGACAGATAAAGAGATTAAAAAAGAGGTGCTGCAGCACCTGGCACCGTTGCTGTAAGTATATAGTTGATCACGCAGCAACAAATGACTAAGACACCAAGATATATTTAGGATAATCTCACAGAGCGCAGCCCCTGAAGTGGGGAGAAAGGAAGAAGATGTTACATTGGAGCTTATGTTCAGTCCCCTCTAAAGCCCTGTAGGGAAAAATATTTCTGAATCTTCTGGAAGAATAAAGCTAAAAGTAAAACACTGTAATAACTTCCAAGTGGGTGGATCTATCTGAAGTGGTGAAGCTTTTAAACAGAGGGTTAGTCTTTCCCCTTTCTTTTATTTATCTTAAATACTTCCTATTTTGGTCTCCTTTAAACAGTTACAGTGGACATAGTGACCAGCCCCAACATCCAGTTGAAAGTCAGGTTTTGTCAGAAATCTGGAAAGAAAAGTAATTTCTGGTTTGCAGTTGAAATAAAGATCTGTGTGACAGCAAATGGCAAGCGCTCACTGTTGACAAGCTGCTGGAGACACTCAGCAAAGCACTCACCGCTGCGTGGTGTGCCTTCTAACTGGGAGTTGCAGTGATTATTTAAATCCGTGCAGGTCTGTGGACTCCTGCAGCACACGGAAACTGAGGATTTGACCAAGGTCTGTGGTGTGAAGGGGAACTGCAGTCGGGCATCTGATGTTAATTGGTGTTACCTTGTGACTCAGCTGTTCTCATACTCTCAGAAGCTGGTATCTATCAGGAATTTTTATGTTGCTTGATTTTCAGTGACCCTTCTCCTCCAGCTCCTAGCTCTCTGGTTCTTTCTGGGAAAAGGTATTTTCTTTGCTTTTATATGTATCTATGACTTCCGTCTTAGTTACAACTGGAATTAAGATCTGTGCTATGTAGTTAGCGTTACCTTGGGTCAATTGAATTCAATCAATCAAAGCTCAGTGATTTCTGCTAGAAAATAACTCTTTTTGTCACTTTTTCACCCTTTGTGTTGTCTGTGAAGACTAAAATATCTGCTGTTATTACGGGCCCCTCAGAAGGGCTATTCTGTCCATGTAGGTTTTACAGTTAAACGGAGCAGGTTGATTTGGTGGAGTGGCCATAATTTACCACCTAATAGAGTCTGTAATCGGACTAGGGGTTTGTTTTGTTTTCTGAATTACTGTGTCAAAACTTGAGCAACTTTGCTTTCAGTTCTCAGACTGAATTACAGGTTTAGGCCAAGGGGATGCAGCGAACACAGGCTTTCAGCAGCTGGACTGACCCAATTTTCTGCATTGCCACTTTACGATTTTGTTGGTTTTGTGTGATTATGTATTTAACTCAAGCAGAGCTTCCAATAGGCAGGGATCAGAGAAGAGAAGGAGGCTTCTTTGTTTGCTTTGTTACTGTAAATATTCACATAGCATCACTGTATAATTTAGAGGATGCAGCTCTTAGGGCCGTGTTTACTCCCTCATCCTTACAGCGTTGTGCACAGCACTGCCCTATAAAGTGTGCAGGGAAAAGACCAAACAAAATCTGTTTCTCTGCAGAAAATTTTTGTATCGAGTCTTTAAGATTGTCTTTAGATACTAAGGACAAACCCTTTTTTTCTGTGGCGTAAGGGCTCCTTGTGAAACACGGTGAATGAATGCTGGGCGCGTCTGTTCGGGCTGGTAGTGAATGTATTTGATTACGGATATAGTAAGTGTTTGTACTTTAAATTATACAAAAGAAGCGTGAGTTTCCCAAGCAGTATTTCACCACTGAAATCAGGCGGTATGAATTGTCATCTCAAGTGCAATGTCACTGGGAGGTGAGATTTAGCCAAAACGGTCATTTCTGCCGAACAGAGGAGGAGACGGAGCGGTGGAAAAGCGGCACTCCGTCATCTTCCTCTCACTGGCAGAAAGGGAGGGAAATGTCTGCCTGTGTCTGTGCAGTACTGACACACGGACAGGGAGTCCAGACCAGAAGCTGTCAGGTTGTAGACTCAGGGATTTAAAATGATCTTTGTGCCATGAAAAGACTTTTTGCCCAGGTGCCTGATGGTAAAAGTGGAGTCTGGTTTGCCACGCGAAACACCTTGGGGCTGACAGGATGGAGCAAACCTACAGGCTCCTTTGACAGCTGTGATCAATAAGAAGTGAAAAATCTCACTTTGAGAAGCCCTTTTCCAACTATAAATGGCAACAAAAGTCATGAAGGAGAAACCCTGGTTTTAGACCAAATTCTGAAAGCAGGGGACCAGGAATCTGAGCCCAGGGAAAAGATTTGCAAACCAATCTCTCTGCTTCTGTGTGTGCACCTCAGTCAAGGAAAGAACCACACCGTGCCAGGCAGCCCTCAAAGATTCCTTCCTCAGACAGCTCATAAGCTGGAGCTTTGCTTAGCACATCCCTGCGCTCTCAGGGCAGGAACAGGGCTTGCTGCAAGGGCTTTCATCATCATCTTGCCATGGGCTCCAAAGGGCCCGCTCGCCTTCTGGCAGATGCTGCATTTCTCCAACTCTTGTGAGAGTCACTGGGAGGTGAGCAAACATCATTAATAACATCTGGGCAGAAGGAGGGATCAGAATTAGCTTTTTAACCTGACAGGTCTACTTTCAAGTAGATCATTTCTATGGAAGAAAAAAAGTTGTTTCTTTCCAAATAGATTTAATTGCCAGCAAGCTACATGGAAAATGGAAATAACAAGTTTTAATTATGATTAGGGATAGACAGAAATTCCCAGAGCACCTGGTTAATCAAAAAGAGAGGCTGCTGTATTATGGTGACAATGGCAAGTCATTTGGAAAGCATAATAGGAAAAGTTAAGTCTAACTGATATGTTTGTGTTTTGTGATGTTGAGTAACTATTAGTATGGCTGTTACTGTCATCTTTGTTTTGCAGGAAGCAGTGCAAGCGAATAAATATGGCTATATCCCGCATTGCTGTTTTACTCACAACTTAGCTGCTTATTTGGTTGATACAGAGTTTTTATTCCCTTTACATTATGGGAGCAGCTAGGGAATTTGGTGATAATGAAAATACAGAGCTCTTGCAACAAGCTTTGTGCTGATCTCAGTGTTTTGTGAAGTATGATTAACCTCACGTTGCAGATATGTAACAGGGGAACAAGTTTGCCCCCGTGGTCACTTGGCTGGCAGGAGAAGTGGGATGGGGGTCCCTGCCCTGGAGTCTCAGCACGGGGCTCCCTCTGCCCCGCCGTCCAGCCTCTGCTTTGGTTTGTTCGTAGGACTGTAGTGGTACCATTCCTCCTAAGGATGTGGGGAAGGTTTAGGTTCCCCAGATATTAATCAGGTATCTTTTTCTCACCACTAAATTCATTTTAAAGAAGAAATACAAAAATAGCACATCCTTTTGTATTAGCTATCATACGTCCTCTGGAAGCATCTTTGCCAAATGCATAAAAGAATGCAATTAATGGCTACCCAAGAGATTTATTCTATTATCTTGACTATCTTATTTCTAAAGTAGTTTGACATTTTATTTGTCTGACCTATCTGTTGTTGTAGGGAGATTCTGTTCTATTACCCTTGAGAAGGCTGAAATGTTAAACGGGAAATACAGGAGCTCCTTTCGTTCCTGTCTTACTACGAAGTGTGAACTCTCAGACTGGAGCGTCAGCTCTGCAGTAAAGCAGAAATCTGGGCTTGTGGTTGGGACAAAATGGAACTCGGGAGATTTAGATTTGATTACAAACAATATCCCAGACCCTCTGGTAAGCTGCTTATACCTCAATCCTACAAAGCAGTTTTAAGCCCTGCACACCCAACCTCTCAAACGTGAAATCCAGGTTGAGCTTTGTCTTCCCCTGGCGCTGCAGCATCCCAGCCCGCGTGCACGGGCGCTGCGGGGAGCGGGGCCGGGTCCCTGCTCCCAGCGCAGGCTGCGCTGTGAAGAGCGGGGCAGATGTAAGTTAAAACACCCACCGGTGTTGCTGCTCGGTGTGCGCTGTCAGCAATGTGAACTGTGGTGGTAACTGTAATACGTTAACAAGGAATACGTTAACAAAGAGTCCGTTTACCTGGAGGAGTAAGAGCCATTTTTGTATGGTCGTCTTTTAAACTAACTTGTTTCTTCTTCAGCCAGTCCAGACATGCTTGATATCGGCTGAAATCTCTTAAATTTAATGGCTTTGGGGTGTTTTTGTAATGGTGTTCTGGTGACCAATCCTCACTGCAGTGCTTTGTGATTTCCTGATTCCACCTTCGTGCGTGCACACACGCTCTCCATTTGGGAACACAAGTTAAATATTTGATTCGGTTATGATCTTTGGGAAGCACTGTAAGTGGGAAGGTTCTTTGAGTGGCTAGGAGAAAGCTCAGAGAGTCAGATCAGAAGCAAAGAAAACCAATTGAGTGGATTTGCAGTTTTCTGTGTATGAGCGCAATATTTTACTTTGCATTGCCATTTTGAGTCAAAGATGATGAAAAGCATCTGATTAATAGAAGCCTGGATGAAGGGATGTGCTGTTACAGTTTTTTTGGAATCCTGTAGATCTTGGGTTTGGCACCCAAAAAACCCGTCCCTTTATGAAGGAGCTTTCTTCATATTAGAGAAAACTGTAAGGTAAATGAAACAAGCAAGTAGAGCAGGCATATATTATTAAGCATGTTTTGTGTGAGTAAATGAATATCCACAGTTCTCAAAGGAGTCTAAAACTGAGCTCTGCAAAAATAAATTGCTTTATCTTAGTAATATACAACACTCAAGAAAGCCTCTGCTTTTTTGAGAAAAAAATGTAGGAAACTTTAGATCTTCTGGAAGCCAGGATAATTGTGCTTTTGCTTATTTTAATTACATTATCTTAAGTAGGTCACTCACATGCTTGAAACTGTGGAAAATTTAGGAAAGCCTAGGAGCCTGGCATAAGCGCAGAACCAAGGGACCTTGGTTCCAGTCTCCTTTTACAGATCAGTCCCTGTGTTGCTCCAGCATTTTGGCATGGACTGTCTACACTTAGAGAGAGCATTTATGTGTATTTGTTTTTAATCCAGACCAGTGTTAGTACTTCTTTTCTGGATCAACTGATTTCATTACAAACATGTTCGTTGCAGTCAAGCTGTCCTGTAGCAGCAGTGATAAAAAGATAAAATCAGGCTTCTGAAAGTAACGGTGACAAGATTGGCTCGGAGTGGATAACGAGACTGAAAACAGAAACAACTTCATATGATCAGAGGTCGTACAGAATATTGGCTTTCTGATTTAGGGTGTGTTTTATGGCTCTAGAAGAATGAGGCAAAAATTACCAGCTCAGTTAGTTCCTAATTCCTTAAATGGGTGGCCCCGTCCTCCAGGTGCTTTAGGGTGCTGCGTGTCCCTTGGGTTCTGAAAAGGTCTGACCTCTGGTGTCATCTCAGGAGCAGCAGAGCTCCGAGCACATTTATAAACTGCTCTTCTCCTCTTCAGCTGCCTACGTGGTACAACAGGGCTCCTCCGAAAATTTGAGTAAAGGGCTCTTTTGAAAATATTTGGCTGCAAAGATACAACGTGGAAGAGTACTAAAATGAGGACTTCTGTCTCAGCTGGCCTTGCCCTGCTTCACTAGTGTAGGTACAAGCTGGTCTTTAAACTCCTTGAAGACTCCCAAGAAATATGGTTATGAAAGCGATGCTAATGGGTATAACACGTCTGGAAAATACTAGTGTTTCTGAGGTGGTGGGTTTTCAGGCATGGCCTATGTTAGCAAAGGCTGTTAAGCGGGATTGCAGTACACAGAACATCTGTTTTAGGAAAAAATCTGTAGCCCCTGCTTTTTATGCATCTTCTGCTGCTTCCATACTTGGTGATCTTTTGGGAAACTGGGTGAATTGCGCAACCTGATCAGTGTTATCACTATTATATTTTTTTTCTGCTTAACTCTACAGTTAATGGACAGGTCATGAAAACTTTTTCCTTTAAGCAAAGGGGCCGAGAGAGACTGCTTTGGACCATCAGATGCTTGCTAGCTGGAGCTCTGCCAGTGTAACCTGAGGAGGTTGCGATGGTGGGGAGTCTTGCCTGGAGTTCAGGAAAAGATAAGGGAAGAAAAGGAGATCTATGCTGTGAGCAGAGAAGTTTGCATAAAGCACGCTCTGTGGTGGAAACAAGTCGTGCGAGGTGGTTCGCAGTGTAACTAATTCTTCCTCTCTTCGCTGTGAAGCCCAGCCCGCACCCCTCTTTAAAAGCAAATGGCAGTTATTGGCAGCTTGAATTTCTCAATGGTGTTCAAAGTAACAGGGTTTTATAAGCACGAGATATGATGTTCTCCTTCTGTTATAACAGCAGGTAAGGTTTTTTCCCCCCTCAGTTTGGCCAGGACTTCACCAGGCACAGAGAGGAGGGAGCGAGGTGGTAAAGAGGCAGAACCTCTGTTTTTTCTTCTTGGCTGCTGGGTGTAGACTCACAGTGAGGGACAGGAGCCACACTAAAGTCCTGATCCACAGTCCTTTCAATTCAAAGACCCTCATCTATTCCAAGAGATTTGAAACAAGCTCCCAGCCTGTCTCTTTCAATCCAGCTCGTAGTATTGTTGGCTGGCCAACTCGGAAGAAAAGAGATATTAAAATAATATTATCCTGGAGCATGCCCTTCGGCGATACATACCCTGTCTTCTGCTTGCCTGGTGTTTAGCAGCACACAGCTGCTAATGAACACAGCGGCGTTCATTAGCTCCTTGCCCGGTGTAATGAGAGTTCTTCCTCTGGTTTCAACCCACAAACTGTTATGGCAGGTTACCCAGGGGGAAATGCTGTATTCTCTTTATAGCCCTGCCTATTCCTATCCCTGTTTCTCCTCAATGCAGAGGATACTTTTCCTTCTCTGGTTTCTTCTGTAAGATCACGGGTTGTAGTGGAAGTGACCTAAGTAGGCAGTAAAGACTTGAAATGATGTTGAAACAAAATGAGCAAAGCTGTAGGGAAAGTGAATTTGTTTGGAAAGTTTTCTCTGTGTGATCAGCCACATCCTAAGATCTGTCTACTCCTGGACTTTTCCTAGGATAAACTGTTCTAGGCTAATTATATAGATACAACCCCGTATGAGGACATTGGTTCTCGAGTAAGAGTGTCTATGTAGAAACTGAACTCTTAAAACGCTTGAAAGGATTGATTCTGCTGTAGCTACTTTGATTAATTTCTAAGCGTACCAGGACCTACAGTGATTACAGTTGGCATTGCTTCTGTGCCTCACTGCTTGCTGAAAGTAGCTCAGAGAGTGTCCCCAGTAACGAGTCAGGTTCAGAATTGTGCCCTTTCATTTTATTTAAATTAGCAGAAGCAAACAATCTTCTGGACTCTTCATCTAAAAACGCTGCACTGCGTATCTGTATGCTGACTCCACAAAACGCCCACCCTTTGCCTCCATCTCTTTCAGAACAGTAGAGTTTAAACGTGGAAACATCTCTTAAGTCAGACAAGGATATTTGGCTCAGAAAAGGAGGAGGTCAGTGTGTCACATGAAGCAAGACGTGAGGGATGAGACGTGTCTAATGGAAAAGACTGGAAAAAGGCAAGGGAAGAGTACTGAGGGAGAGAAAAACAGAAGTAAAGGGCGTGAAAACAGAGGAGAAATTGCAGGGAGAGGCTGCAAGGTCCTGATGCCATTGACACGAGTAGTTGTCGATACAGAGAAATTGCTCGGTGACTTTGGATAGACCGGGCTCCCCGCTCTTCCGAGCTGGAGCTCTGCCGGCTTCCTGGCCATGCTGTCCCAGTTCGCCTCAGCAGAGAACTTGGCCTTCATCACTCAGAGGTTGCTGTCTGGGGCTGGTTGCTCAGCTGGGGGCCAAGTGGTTGAGTCTCAGCCCAATAAAAAGCCCAAAAGCAGCTCCCACATCTCTCTCCAAGGTCCTCAAAGGAAGGGGGCAGCCCTCAGCTACGCTGCAGCCAAGGCTGTGGGCAGAGTAGCAATATTTAAAACTGAAAAAAATAAATGCTGTTCACCTCCGTGGTATCATTCATCTAAGGACCTTACAGTTTCATCATTGTCTGGAGGAAGCTTCACAGAAATTTGGTGAGATAGCTCGACTATTTCCAACAGGAATGGGAAAAGATACCAAAGGCAAATATCTACTGAATAAACCAGAGCTAGGGATAACCTTCAGCTTGCCTGAGCACATGGCCCCTGCCCCTTCCCCTGGCCAGTGTGCACAGCTGCTTCTCCATCAAAAAAGTCTTTGCGTGGAGCTCATGAATTCGGTCGGTCTCTTCTCCCAAGTAACAAGTGATAGAACGAGAGGAAACGGCCTCAAGTTGCGCCAAGGGAGGTTTAGGTTGGACATTAGGAGAAATTTCTTTCCTGACAGAGTGGTCGGGCCTTGACACAGGCTGCCCAGGGCAGTGGTGGAGTCCCCATCCCTGGAGGGATTTAAAAGACGTGTAGATGAGGCGCTTGGGGACATGGTTTAGTGGGCATGGGGGGGTTGGGGTGACGGTTGGACTTGATGATCTTAGAGGTCTTTTCCAACCTTAATGATTCTGTGATTCTATGATTCTAACAGCCTTGTGTTCTCTGGTGTGTTGGACCCCTGCTTCCTTATGTTCTTGATGTCCCGCTTGCTTTTGGTTCGTTGCCTGCAGTTCTGGTGAACCAGCATCTTGTAGTTGGCCAAGAGCTGACCTGGCTTGGCTGAGTGCAAA
Organism: Pelecanoides urinatrix; assembly: GCA_013400755.1. NCBI lineage: Eukaryota > Metazoa > Chordata > Aves > Procellariiformes > Procellariidae > Pelecanoides > Pelecanoides urinatrix. The sequence goes on along the minus strand of VZTQ01008776.1, from coordinate 13,890 downwards.
TGCCTGTGGCGGTTCTCAGAGGATCTGCTTTGACTCCAGGTGGAAAATGGAGCACTTGGTCTCTCACTGAAGGTCTTGGCTTCAGGTCAGCCGCACGAGCTTGATATTGCTCCCTTTTCTGGGGTCAACAGATGTTGGTTAATCCTTACTTGGTCCTGGTTGCTTCAAAAGGCCTCCCTAGTCCAGGAGCGTTTGGCTGGATAGGAGGTGGTTAAAACTAACTGCCTGCAAACAGATGTGCAGTCACCCTCACCTTTCATTTATGCGAAGGGGGAAATATGATACATGTATTAGACTGCAGCACTGACCAAAATAACTCCCAACGCTTTGCACCCAGTGAGCAGCTGATGAACGTGGTGGCCTGTTTAGATGTCGCTGTCTCCCTGCAGTTACTGTTTAGACCCAAATGACAGAAACACAAACAAATTTGTGAAATCAAGAAGCAGTTACACTTCATGAACAACCCAGGGTCAGATTCGAAACTGGTGGAAATTACCATAGCTTCATTGAAGTTTCATTTATTTGTGTTTGCATTATTTTAGCTGCCTGATTTCACAGCTCTAATTTAGAGCATGTCAATGCAAGTAACTGAATCAGCTCAAGGAAGGTGGCCGTGGGCTCTGCTGTGAGGAGAGCAGCGTTGCACTGGAGGGGAGAGTTAGCCCTCTTAAATCAGATGTGCTGTCAGTAAAAATAATTATGTGGAACTACAGCCTTAATGGAGTGATGCAATTTTATCCCAGCTCCTGATAAAGCTAAACTTTAATTTATCCACCACCCCCTGCTCTTCATGCTGAGTATCATAATCATGAAAGCTCCTCTCATCTGAAAACGGTCTTAAGACTTATCAGTATGAGGGCACTAAAGGTAGGCCAAGAGCAAGTGATACACTCTGTATCTTGAATTCACAAGCTAGTTATGTCCTGCCAGTGGAATTATAAAAGGAAGTTAGCACTCTGGAAGTCCTTTCCATAGTGCAAGTGCATATTGCATTTCTGTTAATTTAATAACTTAAGCCTAACTTTTAAGCCTAACCTTTAATAATTTAAGTCTAACTCTTCTGAAAGTGCGGAGATGCTGTTTGTAATGGTTTTGGAAGATGTAAGGTCTGTTCACCTGTCTGCAAGGCTCAGTCTCAACATGTCTTTCTGTTGTTATAGAGCTGTTTCAAATTTAGTTTGAGGTTAAATCTATGCAATTCCTTCATATCAACTGAATAATGCTTCTAGTGTCTCTGAGCTATAGGGTTTTTTTTTGTTAATTTTGCCAAACTTTATCTATTGCTTTATAGTTTAACAGAAACTGCCTGAAGGACTGAAGGGAGCTTCAGGTAACAGTATTTTAAAAAATGTTGATAGGGTGCAAGGGAAAGATACTTTATCTGAGATGAAGGGTTGTCCTGGGTTTTGGTGTGTAGTCAGCCCTTAGTTAGGATTTCTGGACGTGTATGTGGCAAAGATTTATATCTTCTTCGCCATTTTGAATTTCTTTAAGTTTCTTTTGACTTCAGCAGGTACTAAATCCAATAAGGGCAGGCATGTCGCTATAAAATTGAAGCAGAGACAGGAAATAGGCATTTGTCATATGGATGAATTTCAACAAGCTTGATTTCATATTGCTTTTTGAAAAGCAGCCTGGTATGATAAATGACAGCAAATGAAATTCTGCCTAATAGTTGCTGACCTCTTTTTTTTTTTTTTTTTTTTTTNTTTTTTTTTTTTTTTTGGGTAGTATTCCTGCAGAAGATGCACTATCCAAGCCTAAATACAGAAAATAGACTGCAAGCATGTTACGAAGCTTTCCATGTGTATAAAGAGTGTTCTCCAAAGTAACAAGGTCTTGCTAAGTACGAGCAATTTTGCCATTATATAGTTCTGTTACAAATGTGGAGGGACAGAAAAATGGAGACTCTCATGACAGATGTTAGCCATGTCCCTCGAGGTACGTCTGCAAAGTCCTTGGACTTAAATTGAAATGTCCTCACAGACATTAACATATGTTGGGTGGTCACTGATTCTCTGCTCCCTCTCTTGCCAAACACATAGATAGTGATGTTTATCCCTGACCATAATGGGTAATCTCTATAATTTTAGAAGTATTTACTGCCAAGATCAAAATGAAGTGGCCTGCCAGCAAAGCTGAAGGGGGGGAATAGCTCTTCTTCGAAATAGAGAGAAGGATGACCAGATTATTTAGCAGCGAGTGTTTAATGTTGGCTATCTTCATACCATGCCTTCGTTCCATAACAAAGAAAAGCTCATGGAAGGGGAAGACTTTCAGTGCTAGGAAGTCTTTCCAGCCATGGGAGAGCTCTTTGGTGCTGTCTGGGTTACAGAGGACACAGCATGTACAGGAGGGTGCAGATTGTCTCATCTCGCCTCGTGCACGTGGACGGTGAAATCGGCAATGGTAATGCGTCATCCATGGCGAGCAGCCCTTGGAGCTGCTGCTGCCAGCGGGACCACCTCCTTTACAGTCTTTTTGGGGCACATTGTTAGACGCCCGTTAGCAGAAATACATTTATTAGTATAAGGACACAGAAAAACCTTTGAGTGTACTCATCAAGATCAGTCATTCTGAACAGGGAGAAGTCCAAGTATTCTCTCTGTCTCCTTGTTCTGTGGGAAGTCTGTGATAGAGCTGATTGTGACAAAACCAACTTTTTAACCAATTCGATATCACATTTGGAAAAAGTCAAGACACTTTACAGCCTTATTGGTAGTCAAACAAGCATTGTGCAAAAATTTGTGTAAGATGGCATACTCTCTTAATAATATACTTGTATTTATGCATGTGTGTATATACGTATCTTTATTGCTATAGAAAAGCAAACTGTGAAAATGATGTTTATTTCTTGGAAACCTGGAGTACAGTGGTCCCTCATACCCCTTATGGTTTCTGGGTGTATTATTTCTTTTTTTCCCATACTTTTGTGTGTCTCTAAGGAAGAGGAGAAAAGGCCAACGTTGGCAACAACCACTTACATTTTGAGAACCTCTGTTCTTTGCTGCATTTCAGATGGTGTTATGGGATAGTTTCTAAACCAGATTAATTGAGTTCAAAGTAAGTTCCCAAGCTTTGCAGAATCTGTCAATTTGCATTTTTTTTTTTCCTTTTTGACACAATCTAGTGTCAAAAAGAATTCAAACTCCAATATGGCAGCATGGTGGGAAGGTGTTGTGCCTTCTTTCCAATTTAGAAGAATTGCTTTCCAAGTGGGAAGATCTCCAGCATCTCCCGGGGCTGTGAAGAACGCAGCAAGTACAAAGATGCTTTGCAATAAATGTCTCCAGGAGGCCTGGTGAAGCCTGAATTTCAACATGGCTGAGCAAGTTGAGAAATGCCTGTTAAGGTGCAACTACGAAGAGCAAGTAATCTGCTGTTATATCTAATTTACTAACAAGAAAACTATGTTTGCCAATGCTTAATGACTTGTTGCATTATGTTTCCTTGCAAATGCCGGTCTCCTGTCCAGTATTAGCTTCCTCTTGGGAAAGCCCTGAATATGAAGGGAAATAGAGTTCCAGATTGCACATTCTGGCTGATTAGCTCTTTCCCTTGGACACAGCTGCAGAGTTGCTCTCTCTGTGTATAGTATTAAGTCCTACCTCTTGCTTGGAGTGCGGTTCAGATCCCTCCCAGGGTGCACATGCTGTTCACCCCTGTCCACCTACAGTTGTTGGTGTGATGAGGCATTTGGGCATAGTTGGGCTCACTGGAGGAGGGAATAAAGCTTCCTACAGGTTTTGTCAGTCTCCCATGTACCCTCCACAAGCTAACTGCTCACTTGACTTACTGTTGCTCAGTCTCTAGACAATTTTGAAATCCCTGTGGCTTCAGATGTGGGTTTCAGTGAAGCTGTAAATGCGATTTTTTAACCTTCAACTGTTGTTTAAACTTGTACTTCCCTAACAGAGCACAAAACCAGGCACTTAACTTTATGAACATGCTTGTAGGCTTGAGTGCCTATCGAATCAGATTGAGTGCTGTGTCAGTTTTAGGAAGAACTGAAGGCAGATTTTTACTTACTTTTTTACCCCAAAAAAATCAGTATCTTGGAAGTATAAGAATTCTTACTAGACTTAAGGAAAAGTCTTACTTTTCTAAGAGTTTACATTTCTGAGAGAATAATTTTGGGGTGGGGGGGGGAAGTTTTAGGGTGGGGGGTAGTTGCTTTTAATTTTGCTTTTTAACTTACGTCTTCGACTGTAGGCTTTAGACTACAATGACAGAATCCATCAGGCTTAGTGAAGTACCGGCAGGTCCCAGCTCTTGCATTTGCCTCATGTCCTGTTGTGCTCAGTATTCTGGACGGTACAGACGCTGCCATGTAAATCCTTGGCTTGGCAACAGAAATGCCATCCAGTTGTCTCACTGACTGATCTTTATTACGCTTCACTTAGTTTTCTGATTTCATTTCAGATTTGCTAACACCTGGTCTGCAAGTGGTAATAACAGCCATAGGTGTTTGTAGGCATATATATGTGTTTAAATGCATGCATGTATACATGCTAAATGCTTACACAATTCTGCTGCGTTATGAGTTACCATCATCTGTGGGAGTGGACTACCAGTGTTTTCTTTCACGGCACTGATTCTCAAGGTGCCCTAAATGAATGAATGAAAATGCTTCGGCTCCGAAGGCGCACATTCTAGAGATTATTCAGAAGTGAACTGGTTGACTTGACAAGTTCAATTTTGAAAGCCATCTTTCTCAGGGCACTGAAAGATAACAAGTGAGAAATTCTGCCCAGGAAACAAGAGAGACTCAATTTACCAACTGTCAGACACGTGGCATTAACTTTGAACAAAATGAACACCAGGTTCTCTGAGGCTTGAGGCTTCAGTGGAGCCCAAAAGTCAGATACACGTATTTGAATGATGCAGAGGGGTGGCCTTTGTGGGGCAAGGTTGTTCTTATCTCCTAAAGTAAAATAATGGCATCCATAAAGGTGACTTTGCTACACGGAGGACTTACAACCTAGATGTTGCAATAAATGTCTTAAAAGATGTGGGGAGTAATGAATTTTAACTGATCACATTCCTCTTTTTCCCTGTGAAAACCTCCTTCTACATTTCATAACATGTTTCAGCTCAAATCCAGATCCTATTCGAGGGTGTTTCCGATTTAGTTTGAGAAAAAAAAAAGTGGTGTTGGGAAAGATATAACATGTTGAGGTGTAATATTCTCTCTTGTAGTCTTCACAAGTTTGGAAAGGTTCACTAGCTTGTTGAGCCAGAACAGGCAGAAGCAGCGGTCAAAGTTTACAAACGTGGTATCAGTTTTGGGTTTTTTTGGTTTGTTTTTTTGTTGTTTGTTTTCTTTGGGGAGGGTTTTGGGTTTTTGTTTGTTTGTTTGGGATTTTTGTTTTTGTTTTAGTTTTTGTTGGTTTTTGTTTTTTTTTTTTAAGCCTCAGCAGTCTGGCTGCTGTGTTGGATCTGCATCAAAAGCTTTTTGGGTAAGCTGACGCACTTATACCTCCCAGCTTGGAAGCTGGGTCTGTACCGTTTCCATCAGTCAGGGGATTTTGAAGGCGCTGCCAGGCAGGTACTTTGCGGAGATGCAGGGGACAGCTCGCTGCAGGTGAGAAGAGCTGCGGGGCGGCCCTTCTCTCGTCCTGCCCGCTGCGTCTGCCGGACGTCTTGTTCTTGCTTCGACGCCCCGGCGCCGCTCCCGGCAGGCGCCGGGCCTTGGCGTGAGCTGTGGGTTACGGCAAAACCTGAGCGGGAGCCGAGTAAACAGCCACAGTCTGCCTCAAAAAAATCATGCAAGTGTGCTAATTCTGCCAGTCGCATTCCTTGGTGTATTGACTTTTGCGACAAAATGAGAGGTTTACCTACAAAAAGGCACATTGGCCACTACGTAGCTGCACGGAGGACAGCGATTGTGCACCGGCGTGTGCTTCCTGGGGGTCCTGTCCATGTGCGAGTAAGCAGTAATCACTTGCAATGCACGTGGTTCCATTTCGAATTCCAATAATGCTTTAACAATGACATTATACAAGATAGATTTTAATTAAAAAGTCAAAACAAAATAGACGAATACAAAGGGAGAGAAGTGGGGGAAAAAAGCGGTGTTCAGTGCAATTTTAGATTATGTTTTGATTTTGAGACATGCCTCTGTTTTCCACAGGAAAAACCTCCTACTCACTGTGGGGGAAGGTGTTTTTCAAGCCCTGTCTTGCAAGTTGGAAATTTAAATGCAGCATCATTGTGGGTGCAGGTGACAGTGAAAAAGTGAAACAGGACTTAAAATGTGGATATAAAAGACCCTTCATGCAGCAGATTTACGTAAAAAGTAAGACTCCAATCCTGTATGCTGCCGTGTTGATCTACCTTCTGATGGAGATTGCACCGTAGCAAATTCAATGTCAGGATCAGATTATAATCTATGGGGTTTTATTTGCTTTAGTGTTAGCATGTTGTGCATCTTCTTGAGCGTGGCAGTTTGTTCCATTTTGATGTGGATATAGGAGGGACAAAGTGAGTTTGTTGTTAATAGGCTCACAGTACAGGACGAGAGAAAGAGGGAAAGAGCTATTAACTTGTGATACGTGGGAGTGTGCTTGAAAGAGGATTATGTGAGGTGGTTTAAAAAGTGGTTGTGCATTCTGCTGCTGTTTCCTGTGAGGGTTGGTAAACGTTTACAAGGGATGGGATAGCCACCGCAAATCTGCAACAATTTAAAAAAAGAAAAAAAAGATAAAATATTTGGTGTTTCTACCCATTTCTCTGAGAATGGATTTGGGTAGAAGGTTTGTGATAAAAGGCTGTTTTGGCTCCTGGTATTATGGATTCTCACTGGTAGCTCTTACCGTGCCGTGTTGAAGAACCGTTCCTGTTGCGTAGGGACTAAAAGCTGGGGATGCAGCTGCAGGAATGACCTGTGTTGGGAGGCAGAGTGGAGGTGAGGGAGGTGGCTGAGTAAATAGATGCTGCTTCTGCAAACCATGTGTTCTCTCCCAGCATAGACACTAAAGAGAGTTTGGGTATTTGGAACGCTAATAAGATAAGAAGCATTTTTTTTCTTCTGTTAAACCTATGTGATCTCTAGAGTGAAGCACATCTCACTGTGTTCTTTAGTCTGTATAAGAATCTGTCAACTTTTTAGCCTTTGATCCTGTAGATTACAAAGACAGCTGTAGCTCCCAGTTGTGCTAGACACTGTTGTATCAGGGACTGTACAGACGTATGGTTATGGAAGAGCTTTGCTTCAGAGATCTCATTTTGTGAGCAGATTAAGGCATTCACAAAGTGAGTAAATGCATTTGAAATCTAATGCTGTGATTTCCCGGATGCCTGCGTGATTTTGAACAAGGATCTTATGTTCCTGGATCAACAGGATGGAATTAATCTGAGCCATCTGTAGAGCCTCTGCCAAAGTAAGCAAGCACTTTGTCCAGGCGGGGTAGGCAGGGCGGGCGAGGTGGAGGTGCCGCACTGTACGTAAGGGAGGGGTTTGACTGTACAGCCCTTACGGTTAGTGATGGTGTGGTTGAGAGCCTCTGGTGAAGAAAACAAAGGAGATGTTGTGGAGGGTGTCTGCTATCAATCGTCCAGCCGGGATGTAAGCACTGATGAGTTATTCTATAGGCAATTATGAGAAATTTCTGGATCTGTAGCCCTTGTCCTTATGGGAGATTTCAGCTTCCCAGACATCAACTGGGAACTGCTGTGACGAGCAGGTCTTGGAAATTCTTGAAGTTTGTAGGAGATAACTTCTTGTCACAGGTACTCAGCCAACTAGGAAAGAGGCCCTCCTAGACTTGCTATTTGTGAATAGAGAAGGACTCGCGGGGATGTGACGGTAGGTGGCTGTCTTGGCCACAGTGAACACAAAATGGTTGAGTTTAAAATTTTCAGTGTAATAAGAAAAAAGCACAGCAGAATTGCTACCCTGGACTTCAGGAGAGCAAACTTTAAACTATTCAAGGAGCTACTTAGCAGAGTACCCTGGGAATCTGCTTTTGAGGACTTAGGAGTCTACCAGTGCTCGTCAGTCTTTAAGAACCACCTTTTAGAAGCACAGGAGCAGGCAATTCCACTGTGTCTAAAGCCAAGCAAGTGGGGCAGAAGACCAGCTTGGCTGAACAGGGAACTGCTTGTGGAGCTCAAGAGGAAAAAGAAATTGTATGATCTCTGGAAGTGAGGTCAGGCTTCGCAGAGCTGTGGTTCGTGTATGCAGGGAGAAAACACGAAAGGCCAAAGCTCAATTAGAATTGAAACTGGCCAGTGTTGTTTCAGATAACAAGAAGGGCTTTTTAAAGTATGTTACTAGCAAGAGGAGGTCTAAAGAAAATATTGGACTGATACTTGTTGAAGATGGTCATCTGACTAATAGGGATGAAGAAAAAGTGGAGGCATTCAATGCGTTTTTTGCCTCAGTCTTTAATAATACTGATAGACCTTGGGCTGCCCAGTCCCCCGAGTCGGAGGACCACAGTGTGGTAACAGTGACTTTCCATTTGTGGACACTGAAGTTGTAAGGGACCAGCTGTATCAGCTGAATGTTCACAAGGCCATGGGGCCTGATGGGATTCATCCCAGAGTACTGAAGGAGCTGGCGGATGTTATGGCAGAACCCCTCTTGATCTTGATCCCAAAGGTCTTGGGAGTCTGGGGAGGTCCCTGCTGACTGGAAGCTAACCAGCGTTATTCCAATGTACAAAGAGGGCGTGAGGGAAGCCCCAGGGCACTACAGACCTGTTCTAACCTCAGTTCCTGGAAAAATTATGGAGAAGATTATACTGCATACTGTTGAAAGGCAGTTAAAGAATAATGCGATCATCAGGCACAGTCAATAAGGGTTCACAAAGGGAAAGGCCTGTTCATCTAATTTGATCTCCTTC
>VZTQ01008774.1:418012-449783 GCA_013400755.1 Pelecanoides urinatrix | reverse complement strand
AAAAAAAGAAGAAAAACCATGGTGGAGTCATAAGGAATTCTGCTTGCTAACACCACTGCTGACTCTGCTCCAAACCCATGACCCTTACAACATGTTACTGTAGGATTGCTGGGCAAGCTGCTAAAGTCACTGAAGCAACAGAGAGAAGTCCCCAGATTTCCTACTGTGTGTAATTTTGTATAGCATGAGCTAACCATAAACCCCCTGAGATACCTCTTGGTTTTAATCTTAAAATGGGCCCAAAAAAAGAAACAGAAGAAAAGAAAAACATTTTAAAAATGAAAACCACATAACCTTTAGCTTTAAAACAAATAAGTTCTGATGGGCAAAGATACCAGGCTTCAGCAACATTTTGTTACGTAAAGCAGCCATTCAATCCAGAACTGGGAATAAAACGTCAGGATTGACTGCCCAATTGCTGAGACAGAGCGAGATGCAGTTCCTAATGAGTCTTCCCACCAAACAATCGGCTTCTTCAAGGTGAGCAGAGATTTCAACTGAAGGATAAACAGGAAACTGTTAATGACAATCTTAAAAGGTTAGATAAGAAAACAGGTGCCAAAGTACCTTATATTTATCTACTTGGCTTTCACCTGCAGATACTTGTCACCACTTACTGCCTCCTCTGTGGACCTTTAATGACCTACCATATTGCTTACAGAAGCATTCATGTAAGTATTCAAGAACTGTAAACTTGTATCTACTTGTGAAAAAACTAAAAAAAGTTCTCCTTAAAGGCAAAGGAAGCTGGCCATTTCTCTCACCCGTAAATGGTGTTTTGCCTCTGCTGAGGCCATTCTCTAACAATATTAGCCTGCACTTATGTCAAAAACAGTGACTTGCATCTTTAACCCAGGAATCCAAAAGTTATTCATTCAATATATCTGCTGAACTTTTAACATCTGATTTCTAAGGGACAGAGTTCCCTCCGCAGCATCTTGAAGTTCAGGAAGGTCTCATCGTGACATAAGGGCCAATTCAAAAATCACCAAAGACAAAGCATATCGATGTAACTGCTGCTGCGAGTTTGAAGTTGCATCTTGCAGCTTTCCAAGCCCTTGTGCCACTTCTGCTGAAAGATGAGTAAACTCTGGTCAAAACCAGCCTACACCCACTAGTATGCCAAACTGCAGTTTCAAAGAAATATGCCACCATTTTCCAAAAGTGAGTAGGAAAGTAGGGTATCAGCACACTGAAATATTTTCTCAGCCTATATTTCGAAGTACTTATAGCAGTACTTCTGAAGTCCCCTTCTTCTATCAAGTGGAAAATTTCTGAGATTCCAGAGGCCCACACGTGACTTGGCTAGAAAAATGCAAGGCCCAACCTTTTAGCACACAGGCCACCCACATGAAGAGATCACTCACAGGACCTGGGATAAGAAGTCTCAACTCACAAACACATCAAGAGTTTGATCTTGGACAGGTTTGACAGAGTTTAGAGTCATATCTAGGGAGTCAAACAGACATGCTCAGAATACTCTGGCCCTTTGCTGCTGAAGCTTTGTGATAGGAGAAGACAACAATCAGTATTGAGGAATAACTCAGCAACAGGAACGTAGAGTGATGGCAGAGGTATACTGGAATGCTAGACATTTTGAGTTGTAGAGGAAGAGGAGGTGGGAAAACACAATTTCTCACCGGGGAAAGGAAAATTAAGACAGAAGTGAAAAAGATTAGTTGACAAACAAACAGTACTCTCAAATAAAACCTGCTGAATTGAGATGTTCTCCATACCTAGAACATAGAATGTATCTAAGGTGTTGTGATGCCTTTGTACCACATCATTTTCTGGCTGTCTGTAAGTTTACATAGCTGTAAGGCAACAGTTTTCCCCAATAAAATCATTCAGCAAGCAGGTTTCTAGTGATTCACTCAACTTCTAAAATAAACACTATCACAGCTGATTATAAGCACTTACCCATGCTGTAACTGCTGTCATGTTCAGATACACAGGAGTATAACACTACCTTCAATAACAACACCAGGAAAATGACATTAGTTTTCTGAGTCAAGCAAGGTCTTACTTTCAGCTCGAGGGCATTCATCTGTCTGCGTGTAATATGGGAACTTTTGAATGTCATCTCTAGGCAAGCCCAATGTTCAGGAGAAGTTCTACAAATCAAAGCACAGCCCATATGATTTTGATGACAACCCGTTCACCCAAAGAGAAAAGTGCAGGATGCATGCAATCCCTCGCCTCTCCCCAACCAAACCAATACCTTTATTTCCCCCTGCAGTGGCTTATATATTGAAAAGAAAAATAACAGTTGCTATTAACCATCTGCTTCTCACCCCATTACAGCTAAAATGTGGGCAACTGAATAATCTACCACTTCTTTTTGCTCTGTCTGGGAGATAAGACTGGTGGGAAGCAAAAGTGTATTCCCAGCTCCTAGCACAGGAACAAATAAGGGACCTCCAGTAAATGAGAGGGAGATGAGAGATAAGAAAACACCCCTATTTCCTGGTACAGGTGTAAATCAGGATACTCCAAGCGTAAGAGAGCAAAACTGCAGCCAGCACGAACGCCTGAAGAAGCAGTAGATGGGAGAGGAGACTGGAGAGAGCCCACAAGGGGGAAAGCATGATGCAAGGAGTTCTCAGTGCCTACAGCACATTCAGGGCTGGAGAATACATACCACGTGCTGATTTCCAATAATATTACTTCTTTCCACAGCTAGTTAGAAGGGCTCCTCTGACAGCCTGAGAACTTTTTACGAGCCAGGTTTGGTGAAAGAAGTGGGTTGAAATGAATTCACGAGGGACGCTGGACTTACTCTGTGTCATGAAGAGTGTTGGAGAGGCAGAAAGAGACAACGTGGGCAAAGGTACAGGCTGACTGTCACACCTGGGGAGGGCCAGGGAGCACAGTGTTGGCCTGCACGGAAGCATCTCGGGGCCGGTGTTTGCTGATAAAGAGGTGGCATTTTTATCTCAGGGTAGCTAACACGCAGGTCAGCTACCTTGAGGTAAAAAAATAGTGAGGATGAGGCACTACAAGTTTTACCATGAGGTGACTTGCCAAGATGAGTGTTGTACCCCTGCCTGGGGTTGACCTGAGGGAGTTTACCTCATGGTAGAACTAATGTGAGTTGCCTTCACTGAGCTTTTGTATTCAGACAGTTGACATGTACCTTTGTTACCCTGAGGAAAAAGCACTCAGGTTTTTTGGACAATGAAAATATGCTGATTCACATGTAGGTGCCCTGTTCAAGAAACTGAAACCATTTTACACTGGCTCTGAGTGTCATCAGTATTTTTTCTTCACTTACTTTCGCTTAAAAGCAAATAAGTTGACTAATACATGAATGCATATGTGCACCAGACAACCTTCTGCAAATTCGGCAAATAAATTTTTCATATGCTGCACATTTACTTTACAAAGATCTGCAGATACTAAGCGAGTAGTTTTGATTTCTGCACACAACCTAAATGTTTCACTATGTCATTGTCTTGCAAACAGTTAAGAGGAAATTAATAAAACGCAAATTAAAATTTTTACCATCATAACCCATCTTCTTATTCTAATTTAGAATAAACTTTATTCAGCATTAAAACAAAATAAACCTTGTTCAGCATTAAAAACAAAAAAAAAATTAAAAGTCAACATGCAGGTGAAAACCCTTTCATGCATACACAACCCCTTATTATTCTGCTTATGTGCCAATATAGCAACACACTCAATAAATATATATTAAACCTTTCACAAGCATTCATTATTGAGAAGAATGCTAAATTTTTGCTTAAAGTCCATATTCTGAAAACACTACCAGAAGCTTCCACACTAAACTAATTGGGGATTATTTTCATATTCTCTGCCTCACCCAATACATATGCTGGGCAATAACTGTAAGCGCTTTAGGGTAGGGACTGGCCTTTCCTTATTTAAGAAATGGCCAGTACCATGCAGATATTTGCTCCTAGTTCACTGTGAACAATGATCAGTGACAATTAGTAACAATCTTAATGATTTGTAAATGTTCCTTTACAAAAGATTTGAGAGAGAACTCTTTTAACAAAAGTTCTTTTAATTAAAGCAATCTTGGCCTTTCTGTAGAAATACAAATTGGATTGCTTTTAATGCGCTTCATTCAACCAGGCAAGATACTACAGGCTGGTCAAGTTTCCTCTGACCCTCTTCCACACTCTCCTGCCCCAGTAAAATGACCTTTCCCATTCTACTGTACCACGAGCAGCTGGCTGATGGATATAACTGGTGGCTGCCCCCAGTACAAAACTCTAAAAGGTTGTGTATTTGTACACAGCAGTCAGAAACACATGGCGTGTTTGCTAGAAGTGGTAGACCCAGGGTAGATAAGGTCTCAGCTGGTGCCCCTGGCATTTCCCACCAGGATAACAGAATACATCTGCAGGCACATCCTGGCCAAGACCCAACACCTCACATCTGCCCTGCACTGAGTGAGCCACCGTTTCACATGCCTGTCCCCTTTCCATGGCCACGTTAGAACCTCAAGAATGTGGGAGATCTATGCAGCAACATAAGTCTCCAGGAAGCTGGGTCATATACCAGGTAGGAGTTAAGCAGGCATACACAAATGTCTAGCTTTGGGCTTAGATTCTCCTCTCAACCATCCCAAGAGGCTAAAGCTTTCCAGGCTTCCAGCTACATGAACGCTGAATGTTTGCATAGAAACAGTTTTGCGGTCACAACTACTGCAGCCATGAAGAACATGCAGACATAAAAACCACCTTCTTATCCATGTCTCAGAGCACTTCAAAGGTCAGAAGCATTATCCCACTTGATTCATTTGTTTTCATTACAAGACAAGGTTATGGATTACATAGTCACTCTGAGTTGGCACATGCAACGACAGTATTAGCAATCAACGCAATATACAATGCAGTAAAATATGGCCTGGATTTTCTTCTATTTCAGAGGTTTTGGTCAGATTTCCAAACCTTACTGTACTGATAGGAGGGCTAAAAAATTAGTATCCTGGTGAGAGCCAAGATTCTCAACGCCATTACCTTCATCCGGGAGCTAGAAAAACATCAAATATTGCAAGAATCACAATAAAAATCACAAGGGAAAGCAACTGACAATCTAAAGGAAAACCAAATCTGCCATGCCACATCAGGCCAAGTGCCCATGTCCAGCATCCCACTCCTAGCAGAGGTATTTAATCACTACCTCAGATTTAGAGAAAGACAATAACCCCATAATGCACCTGGCCAATTATGAAATGCTGTATATGGATAAGGGAAAATCCTTCCTGATCCCTACAGAGACTAGCCAATGTCCTGAAATATGAGATTTAATTAAGCCTGTCTTATTATTTCAAATGTTACAACTGTTCATAACATTTTCTAGGCCCTTTTCAATCCAGCACGGCATTCACATTTACAACCTCCGGTGGCATGGAACTCCACCGGCTCAACCTCATGCTGTGAGGCACCTTCTGTGGATGAATGAAATTTACTGGCCCTTTTGCCTCATTTTCTTAATACAAAGCCATACCAGCCAGAAATGTATGGCTTTTCTGATGACATCACTTACCTCAGGGTCACTCCCAAGTCCACAGAGTTGTTGGCCTTGTGATAGAGCAGGAAGGGTGAGAGAAGGAAAGGAGGCCTTTCCTTAGATGATGCACCAGGACTAGCAACACAGCCCCTTCTCAAGCTTGCCTAGGACACTCTGAGTTTGCCTGCATGGGAAAAATTAGGATTATATCTATAATGGAACAATTGTTAATAAAAAACATTAATTAATTATATTGCCATTACTTTAACATCCCCTCTGGAACATCCTCTGCTTTCTGCCTCTCTAATCCCACAAAAATTCACTATTCACATGTTGAAAGCAGCAGATAAGAAAAAAATGCAAAACCTTAGGTCCAATTATAAAGAGAAAAGGAAGGAAGGAAGAGGGAAGGCTACAAGTTAATAATTGTTCAGAATCTGAAGTCTACAGTAAAGAGGGAAATAGTTTTGTTCTGTTAAACAAACACCTTACTAATGACAGGGTCTCCTGCCCATTTCTCACAATCCTCTAGGTAAATTAAAATAAAAGGATTCGTAGGTTCAGCCTGTGCCTTACACAAAGTCAACTCTGAAGAAAATTACTTTGGGAGGGGAAGGAAAAAGGGGAACTGAAGGAGAAGTCAATTCGGAGAAGAAAATGTTGCAGATTTGGAAATTCTCCTCCCTGAAATTACACAGTACCTCATTTTAGAAACTCCAGAATAATGTTTCAGCAGTTCTGGAACTGAGTGAGACCCTTGGCAACGCCAGTTGACAATCTGCCCCAACCATTGCTGCAACACTGCAGAGCCAGTGGGGCCAGCAGCTCTGCAGCCCATCAGCTGAACGCATGGACAACATTTGAACTGGAAACAGTTTTCTACACGGAGAACTGAAATTTCCCATGGAAATTTTTATTTTGAAGGAATTAGGTTTCTTCCTGTAAATCTGTATGACAGAGAAGCAGCATATCAACAAACCAGAGCAAGTTCAGCAGAAGGCCACCAGGGCTGGAGCACTTGCCCAATGAGATGAGGCTGAGGGAGGTGGGCTTGTTCAGCCTGGAAAAGAGATGGCTTTGAGAGGGACTAATAGCAGTCCTCCAGTGCTTATGAGGAGGTTATCAAGATGGAGGCAGGTTCTTCACAGTGGTACATAGTGGGAGGATGAGAGACAAGAAGCATAAGTTGTAAGAAGAGGGGTTCAGACGGGATATGAAGAAAAAGATCTTCTTGCAATGAAAGCAGTAGAAATCAAGCATGGGAACAGGTTGCCCAAAGTAGTTGTGCGATCTCCATTCTTGTGTTTTCAATACCTTACTGGACAAAGCCCTGAGCAACCTGTTCTGATCTTTTAACTGACCCCACTTTGAGTAGAAGGTTTGACTGTCTCCCACGGCATTCTCCTGGAGAAACTGGCGGCTCACGGCCTAGACAGGTACACTCTTCACTGGGTAAGAAACTGGCTGGACGGCCGAGCCCAGAGAGTTGTAGTCAATGGAGCTAAATCCAGTTGACGACTGGTCACGAGCGGTGTTCCCCAGGGCTCAGTTTTGGGGCCAGTGTTGTTCAATATCTTTATCAATGATCTGGATGAGGGGATCAAGTGCTCCCTCAGTAAGTTTGCAGNAGGGACATGGTTTAGTGGGCATGGGGGTGTTGGGTTGACGATTGGACTCGATGACCTTAGAGGTCTTTTCCAACCTTAATGATTCTATGATTCTATGATTCTATGACAAGAGAACTTCTAAGGTCCCTTCTAACCTGAATGATCCTCTGATCTTAAAACTTCCAACCGGCTCCACCAAACACAGATTTAAGAACTGAACCATTTGGAGCAGATGAACTCATTCAGGTGCAAAACACACCATCTCTTTCCATTTCTTCTAAATTGTGTTTGAAATCATTCCACTTATCATCATCATCAGTGCCTCTCAATCTGCAGTCTGCGTGACTAGAGAGCTCATCAAGTACTTCTTCTGTTACCTGACACTTGTTTATAAACATTTCTACAGCATTCACAAATGCCGTGCAAACAGATAATGAATCAATGTTCCTGGAATATCCTGAGCACAGTCGGCAGCCACAGACTCCCTGCAAGACTTGGAGAGGCTCCATCCCCTTCTTTTAGTTGTCTTGTTCTATGAGTGATATCACCTGTGATACTGAGGGTCCTGTTTGCCCTCCTGTAATGCAGCATGATATTGGTAGGCTTTACCTTACTATCGTTAGCCATCTAAAAGTTTTGAGGAGCAAGTGGAGCAAATGGACCAATCCTTTTTAGGTACTAAACACTTTCCTTCCTGTTAGCGTCATGCTTATGAAATTTGTGGGTATCAAACAAATACATAGTACCTAATGAAACATAGACTTTGACAAGCTCTCAGCAGTCTTGAGATCAGCCTCTGAAATACCAGGACGTTCAGCACACAACAATAAATACATTGGTCCATACAGTCCTGAGATCATTAAAGTCCAACGCAAAGTATATGAAGTCACTGCAAAGATTCTAATAAAACTTTACAGGCTTTGGAGCACGTAAACAGAGCAGGAACAGCAGATTGCTGCAATTTTAGAGAACTTTGTGATTTTCCCTGTTTGGCAAAGCAAAATGTCAAGAATAGTAATCCAGGGAACAACAAATGTACAGCCTTCGGACTTTTCACTGTCCTATATAACACAGTAGAGCACATCACACACTTCAATGTACTGATCTCCACAATACCTCTGCAAGGTAAACACAACGCCCCTCTTTTACAGATGCTGAGGTGAGGCACCGGAAATCTAGGTGAGATGTTGAAATCATACAATGAACAGAGAACTGAATCCAGGTCTTCCAAATCCCACGCCAGTGTCTAGACCTGGTAAACATTATTAAAATATATCTTCTTACAAAAATTAAAGTGTTTTCATCCTCAGAAAAGATCTGCAAAGGTTTTAAAAAACTTCATTTTCTCTCAATTTACCAAGCGTTCAATTTGTCAAAATTTAGACAAACATTTGACTGAAATGTAACCCAATAAATGTTCAAATTAGATCACTTTTGAACACTGTGAAATGGAATTACCTTGGAAATTTTGAATTGCATGTGCTTCTTCTACCTTTTTATTTCCATTTTTGTACAGCAAGAATAAACTTTTGGTGGTTGAATAAATGCAGAGACTGGGGTGATGGTGTCTAGAAACAACAAGATTAGACAAGTAAAATCTACCACAACACCTGCTACTCTTATAGATGCCCCACACGCAGCATTTTTAACAAGAATTACTGAGTTAAGAGATATCTAATTAACACTTAGTCCTTGTGCTTTCTGAGTCTGACTCAGGTGCAGCAGTGAATATGCTAGCTGAAGTTTCAGTTTTCTAGATTTCCGTTTTTAATGAAAAAACTATTTTTCTGTCAAACAACAGTTTTAATGGAAGTTTTTCTGAGCAGTCCCATTGCCAAGTGCTCTCAAGCCCCGTTAATTCACCGAGTAAGGGCATTTAGTATCTCTAAGTGCTCAATACTTCTGTACTTGACCCTCTGGGATCAACATAACATGATACTTAGAGCCAGAAAAGTAGTTCCAAGTAGCACAAAACCTAAAAGTGTTTATTCACATTTGCTGGCAGATTTAACGGGGATGGATGAAGCATTTACCGTTGCCAGCTGTCGCCTCTGTCCCTCTGTTGGAAGCTACCATCCCAGGGACAGTTTAGCAGAACAAGTATCCCCTCTTGAGTCAGCAGGGTTTACAGCCTGAAATCAGCAGGAGCAGACACCAGTACAGCAGGCAATGAGCTCCCCTGGCCAGGGTGCAGGCACACATTCACATTCAGCCAGCCCTGTGGCAAGGCAGCATCCCCAGCAGAGGGTAGGGAAGATAGCTGGGAGCCGTTTCTGCTTCAGCTATCTCTGATTGAACTCTGCCACCAAGCATGAGTCAACACCCAAAGCCGGTTAGCTGGCTGCTAGCATATAGCACTGCTGGTTTATAAAAAGGAATGACCCTATAAAAATAGTTAGGGCTCAAACTTTCAGTGTGCACATCTGTTCTCGGAGACGGACTTTAAGGTCACTTTGAATCACGGAATGAAATATACGGCTAGTGAAATTCAAGAAAAATGACTGCCTTTCCCCTTGTGTCTGAACTTTTATCGGCTCATCTGAACATTTTGCAAAAACCAACAGAAAACCTATTACAAAGATTGCTGGTGCATGAAATGATTGAGAAATATTTGCAGTTTGAAAGCAGTTTCACTTCCTGCCTGATACCACAAAGAAGCTTTTTAATAAAGTTAACATCACTGTTATTTGTTTTACATCTATGTCCTTATTTTGTCTATTTTAGATTTCTTGAATACTTATATTAAAACACACACACACACACACACACGAGGCTCCTAAAGCCAGAAGTTCATGGTTTTTCATTGTAAGCCACATTGCTGATAATGTAATAATGTTTCTAATAATAACACTTTGTGCTTACACTGTAAAGCAGCTTTCATCCAAATTTTTCAATACATGCTAGCAATTTTAGTTAAGCTACCAAAATATACACATACCATTTTACAGCTGGGCAGACTGAAAGATTCTGTGACCCTCTTTCCACAAGCATAGAGGCTGAAAAACTAGGTTGTGGAGTCCTGAGTTAACATACCCCAGAAACCATTAAACTATACTGCCTGTGCAACACCTATTCACAGTAGTTAAGCTCCAGAGCTGGTAGAATACTAATGAAATTAATTTTGCGAATGCTTCTGTGCTGCTATTTGTGAGGTTGTGTTCCAATATGCAGACAAGCTGTTAGATAGTCATAAAATATATTTGTGAGTCCTGAAAGTAATGAATTTCAGCATGAATAACTAGCTAAAGACTGTCCTATGAAATAAAAATCATAACAAAAAGCTATCGTATGTTCCCTACTATTATTTTTGGTTACTTAAAATGTTTCAGCTACCCACTCAAAAAGCCACGTGACCAGTATCATAATCTTGCAGGCTATGTCTTTCTAGAAACTACTTGCACTGTGACCAGAATAAAAAGGCTAAATTTGCTCATTATATTTTTGACTGATACAGTTAAATACAAAACCAAATACCATTCTGACCCACAAGGGAATTGCCCCAGGCATGGCTGACCAATAGTTCTTGCTTTTAGTTCAAAAGGAGGGTCACCGGTTTCTATGACAGCCTCTTCCTAGGTTGTATCATTGGCAGTCATAGCGTGGCAATTACCTGGTTAAAATCACATGGCCAATCTTTGCTAACATGGTGATACTTCATCCCATGTTCTGCACCTCATCGAAGGTCATGTTTCTTGCATCTTCTTCTGAAACCATCTGGGGGCACCTGCTGGCTGTTGGACTTGCTGGACCCCGGGTCAGTTCTTGCATGATACTGGCCATTCCTACATAACTAAGTAATGTCTTAAAAGTCTTTTTTTCACCATTTTTTTTCTGAAAGGGAAAGTTAGATATGCATATTTAAACTCAGGGCTTTTATTCCTATAGGGCTAAATGAGTTGCAAGCCCCACATCAAAACACAATTCTGGTTAGTGACAAATGTGGGAAAAATGCAGTCAGATGGGGTGTGAAGGGCAGGAAGCAAAGATGGTATCTGGACCATTCACGTGTGCCTTTTTCTCCCATGCAAAAATTTCATTGCCCAAGGATAATCCCAGAACAAGATGAAGGGTGTGAAACTAGAATAATGAGTATATTCCTCCCGCATAGGTTGACCTGTGTAATTTAGATCCTTCCAGTGTAACACACTGGAAGTTTTATGCACCAGGACCTGAAACAACTGGAAATAGCAGAAATTCTAGAGAAAAGCTTTTTCTGATGTGCAGAGGCTTCCTTCTCCCTCGGGGAGTCCTCACAGGAGGCTGAGGGTTTCGCTGCTCTCTGTCTCAGCTCTCACATTGCCTACTGCCCACTGCCCACCACACGGCAGGGAAAGGCTGCACTGCCATCGGGCACGCAGAATTTGCAGCACATGTTTCCAGGTGGGAAGTATCACTATGGGACCTGCAGAATCCCCAATGCTTTGAAATTCTGGTTTTATCCTTCTTTCTTTCTTCAGGCATACAATTTCTTTTTCATTCCTTGATCCTGACCATGCACTCAACCACACAAAGATTGTCAGGTCACTGGAGGCAGGGCCAGGCTGGCAGTAGCCCTCTGTGCATGCAGGTATGCGTACGCACACACCTGCCAGGATGACCATGTTTCAAACTGGAAAGGAAGACACAGACAGTGTATGACCATTCAAGTGGAATATATGAAAGGAAACCTGGAAATCAGAGGACAACCTTTCCCTGTTTCAGTAGGGAAAACAGGGTCAATTTATAAGAAGAGACAAGGTGTTATAATGATGGAATTATCCCTATATGATACTTTTTTTCTGCCAATTCCCAGCATTTCCAGTGTCTATGCCAGGAAATCTTCTATACCCATACCCCTCATCCTTGCACTGCAACCCACTAACCTTACTCTTACCCCAGTACCTTCATATCCACCACTCCAGCTTCTTATAACTCTAAAACCTCCATACAGGCCTATCTATATGTATGGAACATATAGAACATATATACCTATGTTCCTTTTCACCCGTATGAAGAACCCTTAGCCATTGCTCTGAACCTCCTTTGCTCTCCAAATCCTCTTCTCTGCATTACACAAGGTTTAGGACCAAACCTTACATGTCCTTCTAGAAATAGACATAGGCACAAAGTGCAATGTTATGAGTGCTGGGCATTTGCATCTCTTCATGCCTACTTTCCTACTTTGTCATTCAGGGTATTAGCTCAGCTTCTCAGGTCTCTGGAGCTAAGAGCTAAGAGCTGCAGAAAAGTCAGGATGTATTTGTTCATGCTGTTTGGCTAATATAAAATATATTTGCACCCATCGTATGAAGAATGGATGTTACTATGTTGATGGGCACTGTAATAAATAACAGGTTACACAATAAAATGAAACAATCACCCATGCCATAGGAATAACAATTGGTAAACATGCTGGCTCCCTTTTTATGGAGCATTTCAGATTTTGTCTGGGTTTTACTGCACTGCAAGCAACATTTGCTTTGTGTTAGGTTACTCTTCTCTTTTTATTCTCTTTTAAAAGCAATGGAGATTTGTTCTATAGTTACTGAATTTTTATTCTTATCTTATATACCACTGCACTATCCACATAAATGCAGCAAGATTAGCTGTTCAATTGTGACTAAAGCAATCTTGGAAATAACAGGAATAAAGTGATATATTCCCCAACCCCCACTTCAGCACACAAACAAAAAGTTGCTAAACATTACAAGCCAGCCAACATAGAAATCTCCAGCATTGTTCCCTTCTTGATCTTGATTTAAAAGGCAGAAAAATTGGAAAATGTGAGAGAAAAAAAAAGGCATAGACAAGTACAGTTATGAGGACACAGAGGAATTCTCGTATAGTGCATTCTATCCAATTTCCAAAGCTTTTTCTAGTGTATACCAAACATCTCCTCATTAGTTCAACTAACAGAGGAAATCACATCTATTGATCCAGTTAACATAGCTGCAAGTGGTATGTGACTACACAGACACATATTAAACACATTTTGGAAACAAAAAGTAGTTTTTAGTACATCACCCCTCTCAACATGGCTGTAGCAATGCTGCCAATTGTGCTGCAGTTTAATACAGATTTCCTATGGAAATTAATTCCACATGCTGATGGCTTACTAGTTAATGCCTACGAGTTACTGATTTATCTGTTTTGCATTTATCGACTGTCAACTTCATAGAATATCCCCCACCTTCCCATGTTATGAGACAGTGAATGGTAGCTCCTCATGTTTCTTCTACTCAGTAGTTTCCAGTAACTGTCTTATGCTTCTCAAGGAAATTTTACAGTATTTTAAATCTCTTTTTATGCAGGTCTCCTAATTAGGATCATTACACTCTTACTTAGTCTATTTTATTTCATACAAAGTTTGTGAGACAATCAAATACCTTTAATATAATTGATTAGCTTCTAAATTATAGAGGATATTGTTAATATTTTCTTTATCAATCTGTTTATTTGCAGATAAAAAGCGTTGTTAGGTGAAGACACGTAAACACCATTGTTAAAATTATAGAGGACAAGCTGTATATTCGCTTTCTCCATGTGATCTCATGTATTTCTGTAGGACTGACTGAGTGTGTTAAGGCTATAATTTGGTTTGAGATCTAGTTTCGCAAGGAAAGTATTGTTAACCAAAGCTGGATCCTCTTACTCTGCTTTTTATTCTACTTTATTCTACTCCAGCAAGACTTCACCTGGGAGATTTGCAGCTCAGAAACAGGCTGAAGTCATTGTCTCACATTAAGGAAGCATATCTAGGGAGACCAATTTCCCTTCTGTATTATCAGTGCTCTTCATGTACGTGATAATTATAGGTCAGGGCCTGATTCTCAGCTTACCACAACAATAGTGAAACTCTATTAATGTCCACTGAGTTGCTCCCAATACAATAGAGATTTCCAAACCCTACAATCAGTTAAGATAAATATTACTATTTTGTGAATGACCTTATATGGATCTTGGTGACCATATGTTTGAATTCTAACATGCATCCTGGACATAAACATCAGCACATTTTTTTCAAACAAATTGTGAAAGCGGTTTTGTTAAAAGCAACATTTGGTAAAAAGTCCTTTAGTGGATGAATTTCTGCACTTAACAGAAAGCAAGAAAACAATTGTTTCCTGTAATTGGACAGTTTGATTAGAGGCAGGTGGTGCAGAGCTGAGAAAACTGGAGCCACGAAGCCAATTTTAGCGTCAAGCACATTTCCTTTTGCTTTAGGATCCAGAAGCATAACATGTAAATTGCTTCCCCCCCCCAAAAAAAAAAAGAAAAGAAAAAAAAAGAAGACTGTAAATTTAGTTCCTATTTATTATCCCTACCGGTACTCTATCCATAGCAGAAGTTTGCAGCTTGGAAAGAGGTGCATACTTGATGTTCATAATACGCAATGTACACAGAATCACAGGTATAAAAGGAACATGGACTTAAGAGCAGGAAAAAAAAAAGGGTCTTTAAGATTTCCTTGAAAAGGTAGGCAAGAGATGTGGTGAGGATCTGTTCTTGTAAATCCCAATTGAAACAACACACCTTCACTAAACTATTATCAACTGTAGCTTTATCACTTATTATTTTTATTACCAGTGCACTGAGGAGTCCCAGTGATGGACCACTGTGCTGGGCACCATACAAAGCAGCACCTTTGACTGCAATAGATTTAAATTTCATTCAACTCTTGCTGAGATTTCAGTGGGTATCAATCTCAGTTGCTGCACAAGTAAATACAGTAACCAGGTCTACTCAACCAGCCCCAGCACACATTAAGCCAGACACACATCTAATCAATGAGAAACTAAAGTCCTGCCATGGGATGAGAAAGAGGTTGACCATTTTATATACAGATAATTTAAAGTATACAGAATACCTAACATTAAATTGAGATAGAATTAATTTTCTTCTTCATAGCCCAGTTCACATTGATCATTCATAACGGTATGGTTTAAACAACTGAAGGATGAAAACCCCAGGGACACATTTGCTGCTGGTGTAGACCAACACGTAACTTTGGTCAGTATTCAGTGTAAGAAATAAGTCTGAGCAAAGGGAATTTGCTCCTCAGAGGATGACGACACAAGAACTGCCAGTGCCACCAAACCTCTCTGGAAGCTGAGTCCTCATGCATTGAGATGGGAGATGCTCGTCACTCCCATTCTGACATGGTACAGAGGATGTGACCTGATCCCACCTGCTCCGACCGAGAGCCCGCTGCACATCTTGACAGCAAGCGAGAACAGAAAAGCGATCCAAGCGGCACTGCGTTCACAGCACTTCTCAGCTGGGCCCTGCGCGTGGGAGGAGGAAGCCGTCTTGGTTAGCTGTCACCCAGTGCGACTGCGAGCAATTGCACTCCCACTCCCACCACCTGCATCCTACTCAAGCGAGCTACACCTCTCATCTGGACTTAGACGCTGTGTGAGCACAAACTCCTCCCCAGCACTGCTGGGAAAGGGATGGGGAAGGCCCATGCGAACAGCGGCACTAAACCACTAAGCGCTGCGAGCAAGGCAGAGGCAGGAAGGAACTGAGCTTCTCAAGTGCATGGCAAAACTTGCAAGGGCTATTCCTAGGCTTGTGAACCTTATGTATCACACACAGCTCACAGCTGGGCCTGATGTCCCCACCTAACCTCAAGTGTAGGAGTGCCTTTGGGCAAAGCTTCATCCAGAAGCACTGCCTGGTGAGTTACCTTAATGAAATGCAGACAGATCCATTTAGAAGTGTCAACAGTGTGATCACAGGGACAGCTGACACGCATGCAAAATATAGGAGAATGATTTGCAACAAAGGTAAGAGGCACCACTTACATGTGTGATGGGGCAGAATGAACTTCCCAGCTGGTGCTTGCGTGAGAGACGATTGACACACATATAGATATGTTGGTACCATTACAACAGTAATATTTTCAGAAGGAAGATAAGTACTGAACAATGTTTTTACTGTACTGGGCACAAACATAGCTTCAATCACCATCAGCCACACATGAGCTCTTCTTCGTCTATTCTTTCCCTCAAAGAGATATTTATTGCGGGTAACATCAGGCATACTTGCAGGGCAAGTGACTTTTTGTGTCAGTACTTGCACCTTTTAGATGAGGACAACATGCTGTATATTACACCTTCAATATTTATAAGTTAGGCTTAGTAATAACATAAGAGAAAAGGACAACAGACATTCCAAGTGGTTTTTTAATGTCAGAAAAAATGTTCTTCATTAAAGAAAATCACAAGTTCTGAGAGATAGAAGTGAGGCTATATGAAATCCAGGAGTGCCTACATGCCTCTGACACAGTTCAGTGGTCAGTGCTAGTAACCTGCTAGTTCCAGCTCAAAATATTCTTTGGCTTTTTCTTAGTTGTCAAAAAATTATCCTTACTTTGGATATTAATTCTTCCGGAGCAGTCCAACCAGGATCCAGCAAGATGATTGTCAAGCCCATCATCGGTTCAGTTGTGACCAGACAAAAGGATTTGACATAAGAGGAAAAGTCATTAACCACAACGTGGGAAATGAAGCATTTTTTGAGCATCTCCTAGAGCTCACGCCTCCCTTGGCAAGTCTCTGTGACACCCACTAAGAAGAGAGAGAAAGCATCAGTTCTGATCATAACACTCTGGACGCTGGTCTGGAAGAGGCTCCCTAAAATTAGGAACCTGCTCCTCAGCACTGAATAAGCTTGATCACCCTTTATAATACCCAGTTGTTCCATAAGGTCCGTAAGTTAAATTCTAATCACAATGTCAATCCACTGGAACTCTTTGCATTTCCTCAGAGAAATCAAAACCATACAGATTCTCTTTGGTTGACATAGTATTTCTCACACAATCATGCTGACTATGAATAATCAGATCATAGTATTTAAGTTGTCTCATTATATTCCTCTTCAGTTTTTCCAGCACCCTTCCCTATTGGCTATTGTCTCTTTTCATACTACAGTATTTACCTAAATGATGGAAAAGCACAGAGACACTGTGTATACTTGTGCAATGGACTTGTGCACTGTGTATACTTGCTAGATGGACAAAATTGGAATAAAGTCAACACAGATTGTAAAGATATTTAGGCATTTAGCTCCCACAGCATTAAGAACAAGACATCTCACAAAATCTGGTTTTTAGACTGGGACTGGAACAGAACTGCATTCCTCTGTACAGCTGAATCTGACGGTCATGTCTGAAAAGGGTCTTTATCCCTAAAGCGGAGAGAAAGCAGGCACAAATCAGCTGGAGATAAGGTCAACAGCTATGGCAAGGAAGGAGGAACTCCTGTCCTCAGTTTGCTAAATCTCCAGCACTTTCCAGTCCAACCAGACTTTGTCCAGGAGCAACTGATACTGTGAAATGCAGTCTCCTCCCTAACCTACAACCTTCCAATTCAGGCACAAGACACATTTCTCAGCCCATACTGTTGCAACAAATATTCTACAATATATACACTAATAATAACAAAAAAATGCTCCTGAAACAAGGCCCTCTAAGACACATTTGTTCTCTCAGGAGGAAAGGCTGAGAGAGCTAAGACCACATGGCTGATGTTTCTGAAGGTGCTCAGATACTCCAGTGATGACTGTGGTGCAGAAACACATAAAATATAAACCACCCAGCTGACAATACTCTGATTCTCTCTAGGTCATCACTGACATTACACTCTTACCAGTCCTCCAGCACCTCCCAGTTTTCTCATTTTGTCCCATTTGCCTCAGAATTCAGAGAAGCTGGTTACCTAGGCATGGGTTATATCGACCTTGAGAAATTGAGTTTTCAGGCATTTCAATTCCATGATCACCTGTGCAGGTCTGATCCTGATCTTCTCTAGTAATTCTCTTTTCTCCCTTGGGAAATTTCTGCCATCTGTCCTCTTATTCCTTCCTGAAAATGGAGGCAAAAGTACAGCTTTTAGCAACATCCTCAGTAAATGCTTTCACTTTCTCTCACAGGCCCCATCACCCCTTTCAGTAGTCTGTTATTCCAAATGCACTGCAAGCAAATACATTTAATTCTCTTTAAAAGTGAGCAAAGGTTTCAATTACCAGTTTCATTCTTGTCCACTGCATGTATTTATTTCAAACACTTATGCACGTTTCTTTTTGTTCTCCATCTGTCTTTTTTTATCTCCATTCATTCTTTCTGTTGTGGATTGTCATCTAATGTAGAGCATTATAATGGAAGTCAGGTCTTCTAATTCAGCTGCTTATACCTCAAACTTGTGGTGTGACCCTGCGTGTGTCTTTAAGCCTCAATAAGCCTCAGTTTCCTACCTTTAAACTCATGTTATCTGTTTGAACCATTATATTAAAATTGTTTAATTGAATCATTAATAAATGCTGAGTACTATTTCTATTTCATGCCAATCATGCCACCCACATTAATAAACTCCTTTGTGTTTACCTCCGGGCTGATATATTTGCCATAATCGATTGTTGGGCTCTGAGTTCACAGTAAATAGATAAATTTCACTTCAGGGACATCTCCCTTGCTCTTGAACCCTTTCCCCTCCTGCATGACTTTCCTCCAAAAGTGCTTCATGAAACCACGCAGAGAAAACCTGTTAAAGAGAAACTGAATTTTTAAGCTAAATGACAGATAATGTAAATACTATGGTCCCCTATACTGCTAATTGTTCTCGTTCTTTAGAGGTTTCAGTGAAGAGTGTCTGAATGCATGCATTCGCCCAAAGCATTTTCAACACGATGCAATCACATTGAAATGAGGAAGGAGAACCTAGTACAGGTAACGGGGGGATGGATCCCATCTATTTCTTTGTGGCTCAGAGAGACACAGTAAGCACATAACACTCAAATAATGTTAAAAAATAAAAAATTGATACAATGTGTTTTGCTTTGTTTGTCTGGGGTTTTGTTTGAGTTTTTTTTTAACTTCAGTATGATATTATTTGAATTAATTGACAGAGATAGGTTATTCTTCTTTTAGTTTTGAATGGTCTCATTAACATTCAGCTCCACAAATTCTACTGTTTCTTTTAGCAAAGCAAAAACGTCCTTCCTACTCAGAGCAACTCAACAAATCCTCATTTGGTTACTGCCACTGGAACCTTTGTAGACACAAGTCCAGGTAGCCTTTGTGCTTCATGCAACGATTTGCTAGCACCTTTTACATGTTGAACCTTAGCTGCAGTCCCCACATGCCCAAAACTCAACATTATTTGCACATTAGAATATTCAAGAAATGCAGGCTCAGACCCAAGGATAACAGACCAGGTGTTGTACAATTTATTGGGATAAAAACACCTCAGTCATCATTTGTCCTTGCTTATAGGAGGTTATATTACCTCTTCAGTTCTGGTTGCTCTAGAATTGCCGATCAGTTGCTTTCTATTATAATGTCAGATAGCGTCCGCTTCGGGCACCTTCAGTAACACTCATCTGTGGGAGACAGCGCATAAGGGAAAGAGTGTGAGGATTTTCATTATACAAAATATGAAGCTTGATCAATGGCTTGATCCCACCCACTGAGAGGGCTGGAGCAGAGATGAGTGCCTATTTCATGTCGGGTATTTGTCTCCTCTGACCAGATAAAAAAGGACAGGGAGAAAATGCAGTGATGATGTTCTGCCTCAGCAAACCTGTCAGGCAAAATGATCCACAGCAGGAGTGTTCCAGGAAACTTTGAAGTTCTGCAAACCACAACTTTTTCTCTAAGATGCACCTCACCTCTTTTTTTAGTGATTTTTTTAGTGATTCCTGACTAGACTGTTAAAAAGCTCAACACGTGTTCATAGTTTCCACATATGCCTCCACAAGGATGCTACTTTTGTGCCCGGCCCCTTAGATATTTCCCGCTACCCAACATTGATTATTTTTTTCTTGGATTTTGTTTTCTAAAACTTTTCTTCTCCCTCCAGCAGCAAAGTTATCTATTCTTCAGGTCACCTGGTGTCTCGAGTTCTTACCACTAGTTTCTCCCTGTCTCTCTGATTGTCTGATTCTCCTGCAGAGAGCTCTGCCTGTCACTTCCCATTGGCTGGTATTAAAGAGCAGGTAGGGGCTGCAGAAGATGCTGACTTCTCAGCAACTACTTCATTCTCAAAGACTAAGTGACTACTGTTTTTCATTCATCACCCAAAGATAATCATATACATTTACCAGCAAGAAGTGTACTGCTACTCAAATGTAAGTGTTAATGTTACATGGACTGATACATCTATCCAAGATGGATACCATACCATTTTCCTGTTGCCTTCTGCAAGCCCCTTTCTTTGACTTCAGGCCTTCTTTTTTCCTTCTTCCCTACATAAGGATATTTCCCCCGTGCTCTGTTTCACAATAATGCAGCACTTTCCAAGAGATTAAGGATTGATTTGGCAACATCAGGCTCTTCCACCACATCTTCCCCACTGGTTCCTCACCCCTAGAGCTCAGTCCTCAGCCAACAACCTGCTGAGACTTTCACCCCACAGGCTGCTCCGTCTCTAGCTCACTTAGCTGGCTTCTGCTCTCCATATCTCCACCTGAGAAGTGCTGAGTAGCACAACTTGCTCGAACCTCTCACCTTTGCATTCATGCAGCTTTGGAGCCCTGGTCCCAAGGCACATCCTCCTGCGGTACAGTATCCACCCCCTTTAGACTCACACCTTGCAGATCTCCCTCTTGGAAAAAAAGGGAAAGGGTTTGTCTCACCCACAGACCTTACAGGCTCAGCTGATCGTCCGATAGAGGAAAATATTTAGAATATATATTGCTGCCATAAATTGTAGATAGTTAAAAGAAAAGAAACCCTGTGGAGATATCTGAAATCTAAACTCAGACAGGCAGCAATCTAAAATAAACTACAGCCAGTGTTTCAGCTTTGATTCTGCTGCTACCAAAGGCAAATGGCATAATTCCCGTTGATTCCAATTAAATCATAGACTAGATCCTCTTCTTACTCATCTTTCTTTTTTAGATGCCTCTATTTGCTTCTATAGTAAGTTTTCCTGCAATACGGTGTGTGTCTCATGACCATGAAAATTTTTCAGAGAAATCCATAAAAGTGCAAATCTTGTTTGGTTTTTTTTTAATAAAGAAAGTAGGTAAGACTTTTAACTCCCCTAATTACTGGCATGGAAGAAAAAGCAGCACAGTTTTGTGCTCATGGTTTAGTTGGTTTCAGTTTGCTCTGTAATCCATCCTAAAATCCAACACACTTTCTGCACATCTCTCTACTTAAGGAGAAAAGCACTCTCTTATGACACTAAATAGTGACATAGCATAAAAGCTAAAATGCAACTGGTTTACCCATTTTGCAGTGAGATGGGTGTTTAACCTTTATGTATCTAGCTTGACCTTGACATGCCTTATCTCAAATCAGAACCCGCACACGCATATTTTTAGGCTGCACTATGCACACATGCGTACAAAGGAAGCCGTGCTGATGTGCGACATCCCTGCGTTGGTGCTGTCATTCTTGTGGGAGTTGTGTCACCACAAGCTATGCAGCTCTTTGCTTCACTCTCCATTCTTACAAGGACAGCAAGAGGATCTCCTGGTTTACATTTCAATGGTGACACAGAGCGTGATACCGAGTCTGTGCTGTGGGCAGTTCAGTTCCAACTGTTTTGAGACATTTGGGGGTAAAGTTTCAGGTTTGTAAGCTCCCATGTTTCACTGGGCTCATAGTCCTCTTTCCTGGAGGTTATTACCTGCTGTCCTTGAAACTCTGGCCTTTATGGTTGCAGAGAAAAACCTGAAAACATGGAATCTTACAGTATTTTGAAGTGTGACTCATGACTTTTTACCATGAAGGGCACATAATATTGCCTCCTTTCAACTTCCCTTTGTCTCTTTGCATGCAGCCGCACCTGCAGATGTTCAGGGAGGAGTGCTTGCACTCATGCACCCTAAAAGCAGCTTCTGTGTATGCAAAAGTCAGCACCCGCGTGCACAGGTGTCACTATTCCCAACGGGCGGGCACAGGGGTTCTGCTTGATGGGGCCACATGTGTATAAGCAGTTGCCCCTTTGGGCAAACTAGTCTCTAAATACTACATTTTAGCAAAGTAGCATAGCTTCTTCCATGTGTCCCTTCCGCAGCACATTTTTGAAAGTAGTTTTATAGAGTTAGATATACAAATGTCTGTCTCGGACTTTTTTTTTTTTTCCACTTGTACTACCTGATGCTACTATGTAGAGCTTATAGTTTTATGCCACTGATGGATCCTGGGATGAATTTGCTCTCTTTTGCTCATCAGAGTTCTTAAATTAGTCAATGCATGTTGTGAATTTTTAGGACAAGATTAGATCCATTTCCCAAGCAGGGCACAGGGTACAAAGAGCTTCCCAGAAACAAACTACTGTCTATCAGGCACAGAAAAAGATGTAAATATAAAAACACCATTGTGTATCAGCCCTCCAAGATCCTCACTTCTCCCCTTGGTTCATTTCTGCCTCTTATTTTTTTTGTATTATTGTATTTCTCGCATCCCACCCTCCATGATCAGGCCAGCCGCTATCTTCCCAATTTCCTTCTCTTTTGTGTCTTTTGCCAGTCTCCCCAATACACAGCTTTCCCCTGAAGAAGGGGATGGGAGGGAGGATGACCCCTGTTTGACTCTATGAACGCAACTCTGATATAGCAAAGGGAAACAGGGACCACAACACAAGCCAACCTTCTCTCGGTATCCTGCCCGAGTGACTGTCTCAGAGAGTGGCCATCTTGGGGCAGGAAATGCCTCGGTGTTTTTGTTCTACACAGCCCCATCAGCACCAGATCTCAAAAAAAAAAAACACCAACGTGATATAATTCTGAAATTTCTGCAGAGAGAAGGAGGATAGAGGATGCCAAGATGAGCTGGCATGGGATCCTAACAGCACAGGGCAGGCAGCCTTCGCTGGTCGCAGAGCCCCTTCCCTCTCTCTGTATCTCACCCTGCACACCTACCCCGGATGGCACCTCAGGAAATGACAACCATAATTGGTGCTCAGGCTATCTATCAGGCATAAACAATGCTGTTGATGAGGGTAATTTTCAGATGAGTTAAGTATGTTGTGTTTCACTCTGACCTTCACAGTTATTTCACACAAAGCCAGGAGCTTTGTTAACTGTTTCTAATGTTTGCTGCTGAGAGCACTCAGTGCACAGAAGAACCAGCCCGAGCAAACAGCCAGGGCAGAAGGGCTTAGAAGTGCCCGTCCTCGTTACCACCGGTCCCTCACAGCTTCCTCCGAGCTCTCTGGCGCTGGAGGGATGCATGGCCTTGCCCCATACCCGATGTGGCTGGGATGCTGGCAGCCAGATGAAGACCAGGCGGCTCTGCCCTGCAGACCCCTCCCAAAAAAACGTCCCTCCTGACTTCATACCGGGGTCATGTAGCAACACACAGCCAAAAACCTTCTTAATTTAAATTCATCTTAAGACAGATTTTTAAAAGATATAACAACAAAAATGTCAAAGAGCGCTGTCATTTTGCCTCAGAGATAGCAGAACGGGTTTGCTCCTTCTCCACGTCAAAAGGCAGGAGCTCTGTCCCTCCAGCAGAGTCACGTCCTGGGACTCTGCTGGCAGAAGACCTTCTGCAAGCTGGCAACAAGTTTTCTATATCAGGCAGATCACTCAAAACAACCTTGCTGTTTTCAGAGCAATACAGAAGGAGCACAGATCCTCATTTCTCTTTATACTCCCTGGATCATTTCATCAAGAAATGACGCTAGACGATGACACCGACACCACAGTTGCCCCGGGGGAACCTGCCCAGAATGGCCTCAGCCACCTTCAGCATGAAGCTGCCCAAAGAAATCATCACTCCAGATACCTTTAATAATAACGCCTATGACTCAGATAGCACTTCTCATCAGTAAACGTCAAAGGTAGCTAAGCATCATTACCCCATACAGATGGGGAAAACCAGACCCGCTGGGCTAAGTGATTTGTCTGCAGCCCTGTAGCACCTGGCAGACCTCAGAGCAGAAAACAGGGCCAGGGCCATGTTGTGCTAATTCACAGCAGAGAACCAGTGCATCCCACCTGCCTTGGAGGGGTTACAACCCACTTGCTCCTCTGCATGCATGAGCTGAGTGTGACCCCACAAAATCTTTTGCCTGGAGACGGAATGAAATATAAATTTAACTGGTTATTTTTGCCATTAAATGCATCCCACCAGCCTGGTCCCACAAAGCAAAACAGAATGTTAAAAATTAAAGTGTAAAAGTGGCTGAATTCAGTAAAGCCAATAGTTGCATTCAATAACGTAGCATATTTGTGATTATGGAGTTTTGTTAGACAGATATTTAAGATAACATCTTACTTGGACAATATAGTTAAAATGAATGGTTAGGCTAATCAGTGCAAGGGTTTAAATAGTCTTAAGTACATTAGCATAATCACTTGTGAAGCACATGTAGTTTATAAATGAATTAACAGCTACAAATTAAAGAAGAAATGTCTGCTTTTTAAAGCATCTGCCTAATTTAAAGGGGGAAAAAAAAAGGAAAGTTGGGCATGCTGATTTTCGCATGCTCTCAGCCTGTGCACTGTGATAATGTCTGCTTGAGCCTTCCACTCCTCAACCTGCCTGGCCCCACCATGGGGCTCCAGAGGCAGCTCACAGGAGGTAGGACTCCAAGCATGAATGAAGCTTTGCAGACCCCAGACCTGATCTCTAATCAGTTCTACCTCACTCAATTTCAAGATTTTTCATGTTATGTTGTGTTGGGCTTAAACTATTCTAGGTTTTTAAAGCACTTGTACCTTCCCAGAATTTAGAAAAGGTGTATTTTTGTTAATAGGATGATTTTACAGACCTGTTGAGTCTTCTGAAGTGAGCAGGATGCATGGTTCCCAGTCTGTGTTCCCTCATCCCTGCACCTCTTTCATATGCATTAAGCAAATGAGGATGACTTCTTCACTGCTCCCTGAGGTCAGACACACCTCAGCCGACCTGACTGCCCATTCCCCCTGGAGTTGAGGAAGACAAGTGCCTATATGGCTGCTCTGCAGTCAAGAAAGGAGCCACCTTCAGCCTGTACTGAAGAAATCCCTGCTAGAAAGACCCTCTGTAGCCCCATATCACAGCCTCCATTGAGCATGCACAAGTGCACACATGATGGGGGTTCAGATGTTTCATTTCTTGGAATAGAAAATTAAGGGGTATGATTCTTGCAAAAAGTGACATAGAAAAGGTGAATAAGAAATCGGCACTGAGAATGATGGACACAAAATAGAAATCAGGAGACAGAGCCAAAACGAGGAGAGGTACTTCTCAACAGAACTGGTAGTTAAATGGAGGAACTCCTTGCCAAAGGGTACTGTGAATTGTACATGGTCTCACGATGCAGTTTTAGACAAATTCACGAGACAGACATCCATTGGGGTACTAGACACAGACTCCTGTGGTGAAGGAAGGAAGGAAATTTTTAAGGAAATATTCATGCATTTGCCCTGTATACTCTTCCCTAGGCATCTGGTCAATCATTACCAATAGACAGAGCTGGACCAGCCATTTTGCGTTCTTGTATTTTTTACTCCAAACTGGCACAAGCATTTTCCAAAAGGGAAAGCAAGGGGGAACATTTTAGCCCAAGGAGGCAGGATGTTCCCTTAGTGGTTTGCTACACAAGATCTCTTGAACAAGCTTGTTAACTTTCCCTTCCTTAACATCCACCCCACCCACAAAACGCACTGGCTGTGGGTGTGTTGGGGCTGTGGTAAACACCTCTTGTCCCCTCCCTGCCCACCCCAGCCTGCACACAGCCCTGACAGAGGAGACCAACAGGTTCGTTGGTCCTGCTTGTGCAACAGTTTCTTTGTGGGCAATTGTCAACCACTGTGTGCAGAGCAAAAATTCAGTAAACACATTGCCCTTTCGGCTATACTAAGACTACTTTTTTTTCCTATGAAAAAAGATACCACTAGAGCATATTTAGCCCTTCACACACACTAAGTCATCAAAGGTGAATTTGTCTTGTATTTTGGATGGATACATTCATTTTCTTTATCTTCCTGACTAACTGAGAACCACTGTGAGGCAGTAATCAGGAACCTTGCACCAGAAGTCCAACCTTCTGGCTCAACTCCCTAGTAAATTTACTGCTATTTTCATCTTAGGCTAAGGGCAGCCCAGTCACCACTCACACTGTGAGGTATTAAAAATACTTCCCCCAGTTCTCAGAAAGAGAATAATCTAAAGTCTCAAACTAACTGAACTGAAAAAGGAAAAAAAAAGAAAAAAAGAGGAAGCCTTAACGTGAAGAGCTATTATTATGTCTTCTCACATTTTGCTGTAGCTAAAAGCATGAGTTGTATATATAACTAATGCACCACCCACCCAAGCAAAAAATACTTGCTTGAAAAAGTAAAGGCATGCCTGTCAGAACTCATCCTCTTCCATTCAGTCTCCGTTGTGTATTTTTGTTCCTGTGATAAATTAGCCCACTACTTCTCAGGTGATTCTAACATTTCAAATTTTAACACCAGACATACTCGTAAATCGTCAGTGCTCCCTTAAACTCACTAGCAGGCTGAAATCACAGGGCACCTAGTACTCCACAAAGCAAAACCGAAATGTGAAGGTAATGGGGTGAAAGTTTGAGGCCTGCCCTCCACTTGCACTCACACATATAAATGTTTCCATCCTGGCAGCTATAAACACTGTTTACCATCAAACACCTGCAACAGATTTCCAATACTCTCATGCTTGCAGTCTAGGTTAGGATGTAATCTGTTTTGTATGCTAGTACGTAGCAGAAACCTGAGAGTGCCCTGGAGGGTTTACAGTTTGTAGGTGGAGCTGCCTGGTCACATCTTTCTTCTTAGTATTCTCATTTCTGTCTTTCTCCTTCAAGATTCTAAATGTTCTTCTCAGTGTCAGGGCTGACTTAAATTCTTTTTTCATTAAGCATAGCTAACCTCCACTTCAGTCTAAGCTGTACTAATTTTCTGGTGTACACCAGCAGACTTTCCAGCCAGGGAAAAGGAACACAGAAAGATACACAGAGACACCTCTCAGTCAGTAAAATAGCATGTTTGCACCAGCATCTTGCAATTTTAGCTCTAGAACCATGCTTACAAATATAGAGAGCAAAGTAAGCAGATTTTACTTTATCTTTTCATGGAAAGATGGCACAGTCTGTGAACAATTATACTTTTGGAAGTCAGTGGTGACAAATTTTTGGAATTTCTTTGAATAGTAAAACAAGGTTGAGAATTTCTAGACAAGACTCCAGACATTCAAAATATTTAGCAACTTCACAGGTGGTTTTACAAAGATATTCCAGTAGATCTTGGACCTCTGCTGTGTACCGTTACTAACATCAGGATAGAGAACAGGTCGTCTCACTAGTTCTGCTGCTTTCAGAATCTCAAAACAAACTCAAGTTCAACATAGTTGGCTCAGCTCCTAAGTTCCA
Source organism: Pelecanoides urinatrix (assembly GCA_013400755.1). NCBI lineage: Eukaryota > Metazoa > Chordata > Aves > Procellariiformes > Procellariidae > Pelecanoides > Pelecanoides urinatrix. Next base: position 422,377 of record VZTQ01008774.1, on the reverse strand, counting down.
TACAAAAGGAAACTATTATCCTGTAAGATGATGTCCAGGGCAAACCATAATGTCATGCACCATTCCTGGACCAGGTCATCTCCCCAGTCATCGTAAGCTTCTCCATCATGCCCTTATGATGCACCCTAATTCCTCCTTAACAACCCACCACAGAAACCTGGGCAGAGTGGGCTGAGAAGCAATTCCATCACTTCTAGAGCAACAGTTCCTCCAGTACATCTGATGATATATAGGGCAAAGCTGCATGGGCTCCAAGGGAGAGTTTTAATAACTATCTGGACTGAGTTAGGAAAGATATAAAATTTGGGAGCAAGATGCTCCAGCAAGCACCATTATGTACATATTTTGCAGCTTGTAGCTGAGGTCAGCATTAACGCGTTGACATACATTAACTGCTGGCATGCAAGGACAGAATAAAACATTCCAGAATATCTCTTCTAAGATGAAGTATTTGATTCTGCTCTCTAGTGCTGCAAGGTATAATTGCATTCAGGTATTTATGAAGTTCATGAAGTTCAAAGCCATTCCAAGCCTTTGCTGGGTCACAAGCAGTGATGGATGTGATCATATAGCAGAAGAAAACTCTGGTCCGAGACTTCTGCACTGGTTTGGTCTGAAACCACAGACATAGCTCCGCTCAACATGAGAGGAGTCCCTGGGATTATTCCCTATATATATTTTTGCCATACGGAGCCTATGTTTCCTAGGTTTGGGGTGCACAGGAAGGCCTATGTGCTACTGAGCCCTTCAGAAAAGTGGGGTTTTGTTTCCCTATGCTGATTTTTCTAGCTTTGTTATGATATAAGTTTAACACTTTTAAATCATGCAAATGTGTCTAGAGATTGCGATGGGTGTGTGTTTGAGAAATCCAAAAATAAAATAATGTAATGCAGCCAAATACTTAATTACCAACATGTGCATCTGTTGTCAAACCATACGCTAAGTGAGTGGCACTGCTCATTAGTTCTGCTTTCAGGAGCTACCAGGCGTTCGTGTCATCACTACCAAGAGTCTTCTGAGTCTGAATCATCTCCGGAAGGGACAGATTCTGTCACTCATGCAGTCACTGTTAACAAGAATGCTGATGGCGTAGCAGGTGTTTCCTCCACTTCTCTAAACCTGGAAAGGTTCTGGCACAGCTTCCCTCCAATTTTCCCTCTTCAGAAAGGAAAAACAATCTTTCTCTCCTGGCTCACATGAACAGGCAGGCATGTTCCAATAACTCAGGTATTAGATACAATTGCTCCTATTCTCCCTGTTGCCTACAATACTGTGTGATTATCGCACCATGCTAGGTCCTCAGGAAAGACTGCTGGTTTATCCAGTCCAATCCCTTTTCATGCAATAAAACTCTAGGCCCAGTGAAACAGAAGGGGGTCTGTGACCCACAACCGTAAAAAAGATCCGCTCATTGTTAACCTGACACATTAATTCTGCAGCATGTCTAAAATGCTCCTGCAAAGTTGCTGACTGATAAGCCCTTTCAAACCTTTAAGGGCATCTGATGTTCTGAAACGGACTTGGAGAACTTCCTGCGCCCTGTCCACATCAAGTAAATGACAGCTGGAATCCAAAGAAAAGAGCAGAGCATCACTACCAAGAAAACAACACTCAAGTGCCAAAGAACAGTTATAGGGGAGAAAGGACCTGAGCAATCCCAACTACAGGTCACAGTCTGATGAAACGTTACAATAAAAGCTCTACAAAACTGACTGCTCCTTGCAGCCTGAAAACCCCACAGCTTTGCATAAGGAGCAAAAGGCATTAATGAGCAGTAGAGACTGAATTTAGCTCCTACTTAGCTCTTGCAGTACTGAGGGACTAGGGCTTACCCGCTCCCTTCTGGGGATTACCCAGAGATGGGGCTGACCCCCCTGGCTCATGCAGTCAGTGTAGCCTCCTGTGGTTTAGGGTGGGCTGTAGAAGGACGCTGCTTGCCTCACACCTCATTCTGGCTACTCTCCTTTGGCAGCTAGCTGTCTACCACGGTGTGCCAGAGCTGATCCAGCCCACGCTGGGGATGCAGCAGAGAACCAAGGAGCCATAGCTGGGCTTCATCCCAGATGGGGCTTTGCTAGATGCCCATTAAATCCCAGCCCAGTTCCACTCAGCTCTCCCACACTGCCTCTGAGCCAGCAAGGCACAACTTAGGTCTCTTCCCTCACTCATGAAATGCCTTGTGACCACACAGGTCTCTTTATGCAGGGAAAAACTCAGTAGTTGGCCAACACTGAATGTGGCCAAGCCCAGGCTCAGGTTGTGGCCGAGCCCAGGCATTTGCGTGGGCACAGCAATTCCAGGTTGCATCCGGGTTGCTACTGCTGAGCTGGAGAGTGCAGGGATTCTCCCTCCCTCCCTGTGCCCCACTTCTCTGTGCAACAAAAAGGCCAAACCGAATTCTTTTTTCCAAATTGCTGAAGATGGCTCAGGCATTCCTTTTCACTCATAATCAAATACACATTTTCTTTTCAGTACAGTGGCTCCCAAGAGCCAAAGTTCAAGTTGGAACATTGAAACTCACATGGCTTAAATCACCAGTGGGAACCTCTGGTGCTGACACTGATGTACCCAGCTTGGACGTGTTCAGGACTTGGACACTACTGGACTCCCATGTTCCAGAGCTCTCCTCTGCAAGCTTTCCTGTCCCTGCCAGCTGCTGCAACCAACACTGCCCACAGCAAATGTGTCACATGTAGGTAGGTCACTAAATATCATGCCCAAATGCAACACAGGACCAGATCCCATTAAAAAAAAAAATCCTGTTGATGTAAGCACTATGCTTTTACTTCCCCAAGTCTGACAAGCCTCCTACACAGCCAACAGCAAGCAGCTATTTCCCTTGTAATATCATCAGCCCCCAGTAATGTTCACTTGCCTGTTTTTAATCCCCTCTGCAGCCCTTCCTACCGTCCCATGATAAATCCCTTCCCCTCTACCATTTCATGACTGCCCAGATCTTTTCCTCTCTCTCCCCACCACATCTGGCTTCTAGACTGTTCTCCACTTCTTTCTGTTAAATTTTTGAAGTTCATCTAGGGCTCGACAGACTTTTTTTCCCTTCTTGGTGGTGGAGGGAGGAGGAGGGGGAACCTGCTGCTCAGCTGGCTTTGGCAAGCCTGGGCAGTTCTAGCTGAACTCCCCATCCCTCTGCCAAGAACAGTTTAAATAGGAGCACCAGAAACATCTTTTAATGTCATTTGTATTAATATTTTTGGAATCTTCACATGCACACTTGAAATGGCTTTAAAAACATGAAAAAATACAGGGAAAGAGTTGGCAACCATGTGAAGTTCAGAATGCATCACACACAGTACTGTCAAAGGGAAGCGGCTACAGCAGGATGAGGGTCTAAGCCATTTGTATCGAAGGCCTATTTTTCCATCACTTTATAAAAGTTGTTCTTAAAAAAAACAAGGCTGCTCTTAGCCTTTGGACAGAAGAAACCATTCCTGTCTTTGCTCATCCTAAGCAAGGTCCATCAATAGTGTACATGTTCTTGAGGAGAAAGAGACCCTGTCCCCTTGAGGTATGTCCAAAAGGAAAAAAGGCAGACCAGGATGAAAGGGACCTATGTGCCTTTTCCCTCTCCAGCTCCTTTCCTTACTCACCGGTTCACCCTGCCAGGGAAGCAGGGTGGGTCTCTGGAAGGCCCCTGGCTTGCTACCTACTCACATCATCAGGCCCAAAGAGCTCCTCAGAATTTCACTCTGTGTACCTTAACCTTGGTTCTGCAATCATCAGAGATTTCCTGTGTACTCGCTGGACCACCAGCTTTAACATCTTACAGGACCTGATAATGGAGCACTCAACTAGCGATTTTAAGAAGAGTTAAAGCCAGCCAGATTCCTGGCACCTTCCTTCAAAAAATGTTTTTACAAATATATTAATGACAAAAAGAGAGCCAAGGAGAATCTCCATCTTTTCTTGGATGCGGGGGGGAACATTGCCACTGAGGACGAGGAAAAGGCTGAGGCACTTAATGCCTTCTTTGCCTCAGTCTTTAATAGTCAGAGCAGTTATCCTCAGGGTATTCAGACCCCTGAGCTGGAATACAGGGACAGCGAGCAGGATAAACCCCCCATAATCCACGAGGAAGCAGTTAACGACCTGCTATGCCCCCTGGACCCTCACAAGTCTATGGGGCCGGATGGGATCCACGCGAGGGTACTGAGGGAGCTGGCAGAGGAGCTCGCCAAGCCACTCTCCATCATTTATCAGCAATCCTGGTTAACGGGGGAGGTCCCGGACAACTGGAGGCTTGCCAATGTGACGCCCATCTACAGGAAGGGCTGGAAGGAGGATCCGGGCTGGTCAGCCTCACCTCAGTGCTGGGGAAGATTATGGAAAGGTTCATCTTGAGGGTGC